>OX421447.1:30896795-30906795 GCA_949126865.1 Montipora capitata
AGACTCAACCCAATTGGCCCATTGGAAGGCAAACCGTTATTGGCTTATTACAACTCTTTTGTTTGAGCAACTTTAGTCGCCTCTGGCAGTGTATGGGTAGGGCGACTAAAGTCGCCTTTGGCAGTGAAAGGGTTATTAATTAAATTAAATAATTAATTAATGAAAGCAAAACTATTTACGTGATCTTCATAGATCCGTATAGTAGAACAATCGTGACTGTCACTTAACCGTCACTGAACCATTGCTTGATTTAATTTATTCAACAATTTTTGTACATATATGCGGCTTATAATTTATTCTTTCACGTGATAATGACATCTCGACGATGTCGAAACGTTGTACTAACCTTTTAGCGTTTATCTTTTTGATTAATATAGTTTCAAAGTCTATCAGCAACTCGAAAAATAATAGCGGAGCTCCGCGCGCGCGGAGCACCATAGCTAAGAAAATATGGTAACCCATCGATCTGAGAAAATTTGGTTTTATAGCCATGACGTCATGAACGTCCGTACATACGTACATTCGTACGTACGTCCGACCACCCCTCCATGTATGCCAATGTGACCAGTATCACGTAACCATACCACGGGCTCAAGTTTAGAGCTTATCGAGGAGGCAATACTCCAGTTTACACTATAGCTCCACTATAGCTAGTTTACAGCATACATCTTTGATATTGGACATCAATGTTATGGTCAATTGACATCTGTCAAAACAAGGCATCCGCTGACCAGTATCTCGTGACCATATCGCGGGCTCAAGTTAGACCTTATCGAGGTCAACCTTTTTTAAAGTTGACCGCTGACCCGGGACTGGTTGTTGATTGGATCGCAGGCTCAGGCCTTTTCGCGTCAGACACTCACATTCACACATGAACGAGGCTTACTTTTTCGCGCTCTTTCTGTCGCTCGACGTGGCTACACAGCCATGCTACGTCAGCAAAAGCCCTTGACAGTCGATGGCTTTTCGTGTTCAGGTACGGTTTGGAAAATATGTTTTTCTTGCATTTTTCGCTGGTTTCAATCCAGGTTTAACAATATAGCTGTAGTTATTCAAGTCAAGCATTGGAGGGATATAAACTTATAGCTGAGTGTTTATTTTTAATTTGTTTAGAGCTGCTTTTTGCTCTGAATTGCAGTTTTTGGTATGTCTTAAGATTTTTAATTTCGAATCTACTAAGGTTGCAAGATGCCTGGACGGCCTATGTCAGAAGAACAGAAACGAAAGAAGAAAAAAGAAAGAGAACGACAACGACAAAACGGTACACCAGTAATAGCTTAAAGTTGGTGGAAGAAGTTACTCCACATATTCTTTTCTTGGACACTAAACCGTTTGTTATTTCTACCGATGAGTTATTTTAAGTGGATGCATATTTCTAAAACGTGGTTTAGTCGTTTTTTCCTTTGTTCAGGAATGAAACTCGAATTTTTATTGTTAACTGGAATTAAATTACAATCATCCGTACTCTTTTTGGACAGAAATAATCGATCTGTTGCTGGTTTGTTTGACCTTAAAATGCGAGCGAACAAGTTTTTTTACTCCGCTTGCCTAACTGTTTTTCGATGTGCCTCGACAGTGACAAGAATTTTGCACTTACGTTCTAAACATGTAATCGCAATGCGTTCTCGTAAAAGTATAAGGAGAAATATCACCAGCTTGTGTTTTCAGAAGTTTGTTTAGAGCACGTACAAGTAATTTGTTGGAGATCTTGTTTGAAGTTTGTCCTTTCTAGCCGATTCTGGTTTTCAGAGACAAAGTGGAATAAATAAAGTACGTCAATAAAACTGCTTGTTTGACCTTGAACCGACAAAGACGATCTGTCACATCACGAGCTATAGTACGTCTGTGATTTCTAATTTTAGCGTGATTCCTATTCGCTGGCGTTTGACAGTCGACTCTGAAATGGCTTCTTTCATTTTCCGTTCGCTTGCTGAGGATTTGCTTGTTTTCTTTTAAAACTCTTGCGATTAAAAAAAATAATAATTGCCTAACTGGTAAATTCGACAGTAGATTTCGCTGGAAAAAACCGATATCACACTCATTCCTTCGTGATTCATGCGATCAGTCGGTTTTTCAGGTGAAATTAACCGTGGAATTCACTAGTTAGGCAGCGAAGAAAATGTTACATAATTAAGCAATATCCGGGAAAACCAAAAGGCGGACAGTTCCAAAGCCCTTTATTTTCACTAATCCTACAGCCAGTAAGAATAAACAAGCCGGGAGCTCCGCTTTTAGGCTTGGCTAAATATATATATTATCTGCAAAGGAGCATTGTGAGGGCTAAGGTACTTCGTCTGTGCTAAGGTACAACAGCCAGCCAGCACATGGGCTTGTGTCTCTGGGGCCTTACTGCACAGCCGACATGTCAGATCCGAGCCAGTGTGGCACCCGGTTTTCTTATGATGATACATCTTAGTTGGAAACATTTGTAGGTAAAGTTATTGCATTCCAGCCAAGGTATGGGTTGGGGCTGATCTCCACTCAGACATCCATGCGAAGCACTCTGTCCCACTTTCTTCGTCTTCCCATCTCTGAACTACGAAATATCCTTGCCATCTTTCTGCTCTCAACTCGTCAGCGTTCTTTCCTTGCTGGGCGCGCTTCACACATACCCCTATCTCCTTCCCTTCGATCTCTTCATTTCTGTCACCAGTGTCACCTTTCGGTCTCGGACGGACTAAGTTAACATGGAGGTCCAGCTCACCCGCGTTCTTCTTTGCATCTTTAACGAGCGACCCCTGACGCCTCCGACTTTTCCGCAAACTTTCTAACCATCTCGATATTCTTTTCATTGTTTGCATACATCTTAACTGCTGACTTTATCTTGGTGACCTTATATTGTTCTTCAATCGACTTCAGCTCACGTCCTCCTCTTCTCCTTGGGAGATACATCAAAGCTGTTGACCCTAGTGGATGCTTTCCCCCGGTTTCACAGACCACTTTACGTGTCTCTCGGTCCAGCCTTTGTAATTCATCCAGAGGCCACCTCTGAGTCCACATTAGAAATTCCATCAAAGGTAGCGCGAACTGGTTCGTAGCTATCACTCTATTATAATCCGACAGAGGACTGGACCAGATAACAGATAGATGTTTCAGATACACCTTGGCTGCAACCTCTAGAGCCAATCCGTCTTCTTGCTTTACATTCTCTAGGACTCCCAAGAATTTGTAGTTCGAACCCTCACTTAGGCTCTCTATCATCTCCGACTCCCCTAGCCGCATTCCATCTCCACTATCCTGGAGCACACCCCTCTTTACATGTACCACTGAGCATTTTCGATCGTTCCACTCTAAGCCGATGTTAGCCATTGCATATTTCACTGACCTTATGACTCTTCCCAACGTCTCCTCTGACGCTGCGTAGATCTTCATGTCGTCAATGTACAACAGGTGCGTCATCTTTTCACCAATTGGTTTAGTCATCCTATATCCTTCTGAAGCGCTCAACAGTCACGATACAGGGTTAACACATAATGTGAAGAGCCTTGGGCAAAGGGCGTCGCCCTTGGGCAAGCCTTTGTTGAAACGTAGCATCTCTGAAGTCTCAAGGGCCTCTGGCTGTTCTCACTGAAATCTTCATATTTCAGCTTGAACTCAGCTTCTGAATAACTCTGCCTGCCCAGCTTGAGAACCTATATGTAGGGAGCACATCTCCAATAGCCATGCATGGTCAACACTATCATATGCCTTACGGACGTCAACCGACGCCATGCTCAGGTTGCGCCTGCCACGGTGACTGTCTTGGCAAACTGCTCTGTCGATCAGTAAATTATCAACTGTCTCCTTTGCGCTTCTCTCTTCTCCTTCCATTAACCAGTATTCATTCAGGTGGCCATCCATCGGTCCCAACAGACACGAAGTAAACCATTTCTATATGGTATTTAGGCAAGTTGTTGGCCTTCGGTTCTCGCTACAAAACTCTCCGGGCTTCGGTAGCAGTGATGTTTTCCCTTCCGTGAACCATAACGGAATGTCATGACTACCCTGTCCGATTTCCTGTAGACACCTGACTACGCCCTTATGTAAGCTCTTTACTTTCTTCCACCAAAAAGTATCTATTCTGTCCGGCCCAGGGGCACTCCAATTTCGTTTCTTGGTGATAACTTTCCTTGCACGCTCCTCGTCTAATGAAAACTCCTCGTTACTGGGCTCTGGCACGCAGTTCTCAATTGCACGCCTCACGTCAGCCAACCACTGAACAGAATTCTCTCCAGTTCCTCCATCTTCCCATAACGCTGAGCTTTCCGAATTAATAATCTCGCTGGTGTAAATAAACTGATGCGTTCCTTCAACTTCTCCACTTCCATCCTGCGCCTCTATCCTTCTCCCCACTTTATTTGTAATGGTCTCCGTTATATCGCCTAGGTTGTTCTCAATTCTGGCCGCCTTGTCTCGCAGATTTTGATCTCGCAGATTTTGATCTGATACACTAACTGCGTAACCCTTTTCGTCCCATAGCTCCTTCATCAACTGCATATAGCCCTTCTTCCTGTCACACGGTTTTAGCGGTGGATTCTACTAACTACTAACCACTAACCACTAACCACTAACTCCCTTGCCTGTCTTACACTCTATTAAGTCACTGTTCATTGACTCGGTCCATCATATTCTCCCGGATCTGTTACAATTTTGCTGTTGTCCTTCCGCCATTATTCAATAAATTTAAAGTAATCTGCCAACTTAACAGAAAGGTAGAATTTACGCTGAAGTCACCTCCTTGTGATATTCCAAGTAGAATAGAGCCTTCTAAAGAACTTTCGCTTAAAATCCAGGTGCTTTAGCTCAGTCAACAAACCTAGTTTGTCATGAAAAAGCTTATTCTTGAAGAGCTCGCTTCAACACGTCCACACGGTTTACTATTATTATTATTATTATTATTATTATTATTATTATTATTATTATTATTATTATTATTATTATTATTAGGAGGAGGAGGACACTATCAAATTATTGGGCAACTTACTGCGTACGCGGCCACGAGCAATACCGCTAGCCATGATTACCAGAAGAAAAGCAACCAGTGGGTTCGTATGAGTATGGTGCTCCGCTTGGGCGGAACTTCGCTAGAAACTTTTAATTTACTACAGCGAGAGGTGCTGGAGCTCAAAGAATTATTACAGCTTGGGGTTTCCAAAACGGGCGCAGAGTGGCGATTATGTGCGACAGTTGGCATTTAATACTTATGTGTCTCGTCAAGCTCTTTAGCCTGCTTTCTACGGGTTTGATAGCGCACAAAGCATTCCTTCTGGTGGCAAACATCTCAACAACACCTGATCGAAAAAAATCTGCTGAAATGGAATTGAATCGAAAAAGCTCCCCAAGCACTTTGGCTTTCCCAGATCAACGCAAATGCGAAGAAGATGAGCAAAAAGCGGTAGCAATAAACCTTTAATGATCGTAAGCATCACGTAACAACGTAACATACTGACCTTAGGGTGTCGTACCAAAGGAAGGATGTTTTCATGCTCATCCTAATATTCACAAAGAATTGCCTTAAAGTGCCTTAAAGTGCGATAGCTGACCAAATTGCACTTAGACCTTAGAGTGTCGTACGAAAGGAAGAATGTTTTCATGCTCATCCTAATATTCACAAAGAATTGCCTTAAAGTGCCTCAAAGTGCGATCGCTGACCAAATTGCACTTTTATAACAATGACATTTACTATCGAGTACAGTTTGAAGAGAAGTTAAAAAGAAAATCCTCTTAACTTCTTTGTGTTTGATAAAGGCGGCAAATGGTGTCTCGCTCCGGGGAGGTAAATATAGTAGAGAATAGCTATGAAGCAATTTCATAATGAAAATCTAAAGAGAACAGAAAAATACGAAACCGGCGGCAATCTTAAAGATAAGCCCATTTTTTTCTCCTGAAAACTGATATTAAAAGTCAGGTAAAATGTCTCAGGGAATAGGAGGGAGTTGGAGTGTGGTGGGCTGCAATCTTTCTTGACTGAGGCATTTTGACTTTAGGGATACAACGAAACTTCAGTGGCATAGAAAAGTACAAGTGCTGAGATATAGTTTAACATCACATTTCTAAAATTAATTTCCTTTCGACAAGGTCGAAATCCACAGTAATGGAAGGCTCGTTGTTGATGGAGGAAATCCACAACCTTCTTCAGGTTCTCTAAACGTGGGCGGAGGAGCAGGTGGAATCATTCAGATAATCTCACCGAAAGGTTACCTTTCCGCCGGCAGTTTATCCTTAAAACGTGGAACAACTGGTAGCGATACCGATTGCCAAAATGCGACTTACTCCAACGCCTCTGGATATTTTTATTTGCCAGGTAAGAAAATATAATATGTCCTTATTGACTGAGTGCACGGGAGGGCCGCACGGCAAAATTTCTGGCCGGACCTTAACCCAGTCAATAAACATTTTATAATACGGGCACTTTACGCTATTCATTAGCACCCAAAAGATGAAGTTTGTACAGAAAAATTACAAATTTGCACAGACAAATTATGCAAGATGTTGTTTGTATTTGCTCGTACATAACTTGGATGTTTAAAAGTGTGTTCGTAAGCGGGCCGCACGGCTTTTTGCGGCCCTCCTCGCGCTTATGCCCAATAATGTTACAATGGGAGTGCGCTTGGGGCCGTACAGGTCATATGATAAATATTTATATTATGACGTAAAAAATATGTCTACAACGTAAAATTCAGTTCGATTGGAATCGAAATATTCCGGCTGAGTCGCTCAGCCTTCATCGTTCTATTTGAATGCGCGTCGTCACCTAGCACTAGGTTATGTAACCTCTCGTTCAAAGAGGCTCTTTGATCGGATTTCAGCGTCAAAGATCTCCGACGTCCCTTTTAAACGAAGGGCGCCCAATTTTGATCTCTATTTAACAATTTGATGTCAGTTTTTTTTACAATTACAAAAAGGAAGAGGGGTCAAAATTAAGTCAAAACCCGAGAAGAACGCGAGACAAAAATGTGAGAAACTTTAATCTGACGCAAGCAATATCGCGTCATTATCGCATGAATTATAAATTCATGTGTTTGCCCGCTTATTGACAATAAAAATTAGCCAATGAGCGCGAGAGAATCTTGCAGTCATTGTAAAAAGCCTCTTTGACTTCCCTTTTGATAAAGTTGTCCTCAGTCAGCACAATCTTTACATTATCAGGAGTCATGCAACGCAACGTTCAAAGATGGCCTTCGATGTTCTTGTCCGGTGCTCAGAGCCCTAGCTGTTTCCCACACATAATCCTGCTCGCACTTTCCACACTTAATATGGTAGATCACACCATATCGTAGTAAGGCTGGCGTCTTATCTTTCAGCTGTCCTAGGTTGTTACGGGGCTTGTGGTGATGGTTGACCCTATCCAGCAGTCCGGCAGTAGATTCTTGTTTGGTTGGATGGTAAGGTGATGGCACAGGTCTAATTCCTGCTGGGGTGTGGGGGGTGTGGACACAGAGTCTGATTCTTGTTAGGGTGCAGGATCTCCATCTCTAATGTATTGATTCACATGACCTGTGTTTCTGGAGTACTGGGTTCCTTGTCGGATTCTCCTCTACAAGGCTGTTTCCGGTCTTGAGTTTGGGTTGACTGCAGTGCTGAATTTTTTAGTCCTGTCTTGTTGGGCAAGGACGTCATCTCCTAGTTCGATGCTGGAGGGACTGGCCCTGCGGTGTATATCTGCATAAGCTTTACTCTTGGCTTTCTGTCTAGCATCGCGGTGATGTACTTCATGGTCGTAGGAATGGTCGATGCTTAAATCAGGGATCATCCCTTGACTTTCCGGTTGAACAGTACCTCAGCGGGACTTCTTCCCGTCGCATTATGGGAAATGCTTCTATAGGCAGTGAGATACTTCCTTAATTCCGCTCTCCATGGTTTGTTTTCTGCCTGAGCAATCTGTAGTCGTTTTAACAGTGACTGATTCTGTCTCTCGACCTCTCCGTTGGCTTGGTCCCATTTAGCAGTGACTTTCTGATAAAAAATACTATGTTCTTCACAGTATTCTCGAAATTCGATCGTCTTAAATTGTGGACCATTGTCTGATTTGATGGTATTTGGCAGTCCATGTCTGCAGAAGTTATCAGCCAGACAGTCTATGATCTTTTCAGTGGTAGTGGACTGCTTAACCTCGACATCGTAAAATCGGCTGTAGTAATCAACAATGACTAATAGTGAATGTTCAGATTGTAGTGTCCCGTTAAACATAGGGTCCATCGGGTAATGATGTGGACCGGATAAGTTCAGGTGATCTGGCCGTGCCACCAGCTGACACCCGTGGCACGCTCGGCAATGTCTCTCAGCCGCTTTATCCATCTGGGCCACCACACCTTGGTCCTCAGGTTCTGTTTGGTTCCAACCACACCCAAATGGCCTTCATGAGCAAGTGCTAAGATCCTTGGCTGCAGCTTACTAGAAATAATAATGCGTATACCTATAAGCACGAGCTGACCAATGACACACAACTCCCCCGCCACTGACATATACTGTCTACGCTTTTCAAACCGTCCCGTTGCAATAGCCTTCTTCACTTCACTCAGCTCTTCACCATCAGAAAAAGCCTCTTCTATCTCACGGGTTGTGAGTGCTGTTGGAGTTGCACTTACAGAAACAAATCTAACATACTCTTAGTACACCGCTGGTGGTTGTCAGGTTCAGCCTTCCTATGAAGTAGTTGCGACAGTGGTTCAGCAATGTTCTCGCACCCAGGCCTGTGTATCACACTGAAATCATATAGCTGTAGTCTGAGAACCCATCGCTCTATCCGTGCACATGTTCTTGATCGTGGACCATATATGACCGCTAAAGGCTTGTGGTAAGTCTCTACAACAAATTTCATCCCATACACACCACACCCAGTGCCTCCTTCTCTGTCTGGGAATATCGCTGCTCGTATCCGGTCAAAGTACGACTTAGATAACATACCGGTGTCCATGCACCGTCCTGCTCCTGTACGAGAATAGCGCCCAGCCCCAGTGAACCGGCATCCGTTATTATCTTGGTGGGTGCATTCTTATCGAGTGCAAGCTTCTGCCATCTTCTGTTTGAGACATTCAAAGGACTTCTTCTGCTCCGGCCCAAATTCAAAGGGTGTCTCTTTCCTTGTCAGCCTTCGCAGTGGTTCGGATAAAGTGGCAAAGTGAGGTATGAACGGGCTACTGTAGTTGGCTAAGCCCAGAAAGCTACGTACATCTGTGGCATTCTTTGGTTCTTCCACCTCTAATACTGCTTTAACACGGTCTGCTGTAGGAACCAATGCCTTTCTCCGAAAGCAGCATACCCGTGAACACCATGCTGTCCGTGTTGAACAAACATTTCTCAGCATTTAAAGTGAGATTGCACTCCTGCAAACGCTCTATAGTTTGGTGGAGTCGCCTGTTGTGTGTTTCTGTGTCGGGACCATGCACCACAATATTCATACTGATATTGTTCACTGGCAGAACAGACACCAAAGGGCAAGCGCTTGTATCGAAGCAAACCATCAGGTGTAGCAAAGGTTGTGATTTCCTTGGATTCTGGGCTCAACTCCAACTGGTGATACCCCAGTTTAAGGTATAATTTACTGAAGACCTTAGAACCATTCATGGTATGGAACATCTCGTCAACCGTGGGAATTGGATATGGTCTTCGCATGATTGCCTGGTTTATCTGTCTCATGTCCACACAGAGACGGATTTCCCCGTTATTCTTTGGGGCGATCACCACAGGGTGGACCCAGGGGGCAGGACCCTCCACTGGTTCAATTATTCCCAGGTCCAACAGTTCTGTGGTCTTATCTCGGATCTTTCATCTCAGATTAAATGGTATCCTTCTATAAGGCTGTGCAACAGGTTTCGTATTGGGGTCTATATCCAGGGATACCTGTTTGTTTTTCAATTTTCCGTCACCTTCAAATACCTCTGGGTACTGCTCTGTCAGCATTACTTGTTACCATAACAATATTAATGCCAACTTTTAACACTCCCAGTTTTGTGGCTGTTATCTTTCCAGGCAGTGACATCCTTCTACCTTTAATTACCAAGACCCCAGCTTTGGTGGA
>OX421447.1:30921795-30949295 GCA_949126865.1 Montipora capitata
ATCGACTTCTCACTCACAAATGTCCCACCACTAGCGTTGTCTAGCAGCGCATAAACCTTTATCTTCTTTGCTGGATCACTCTTGTGAAACAAATCAACTGGTAATATGCCCATGTTGATAGGTACATCTCCAGCGTCCGTGACGTTACAGATGGCAGTACGGTTGCTGCTAATACGAGGTTCATCCCTAGATTGATTAGCACTGTTGTAACTGGTCTTCTTCGCCCAATCGTAGTCGTGCAGAGATGTGGGGTGTTGCCTCTTGGACGTCTTACATGTCTGCCGCTCCTTACAGTTTTTGGCAATGTGCTGATCACTAAAGCAACCAAAGCACAGTTTCTTCTCCACTACAAACTCCCGTCGCTCAGTTAGAGTTTTCTTTAAAAACTGTTCGCAATCGGTTAGGTTGTGAGGCCTTTGGCATAAGGAACACGATGTGGACTGCTCTTTTCTATCTTCCTGCTTCAATCCCGTGGCAAGGCTTGTTCCTTTTCCTCTGCTGCGTGGCCTTCTTCTGAATTTGACGTGAGTGTTTTTGCCTTCCTCATCATGATGAGGTTTGCAAACATTTTCTTCTGAGAATACAGGATCTGTGGCAAGCTCGGCTTGTTCGCGGACAAATTGTGAGAACTCCTCAAAGTCAGCTATCCTTCCTTTTGCACTCTCTTCGTAGATGCCTAGGTAACTTGTCCAAAAGCTGCCGCGGTACATGAGCTGTGTTTAAATCGTCCATGTGAGACATGCCTTTCATAGCAGACTTTGCCTGGTCCAGAGCAATAAAGAAATTTTGGAGAGCCGAGCCATCGTTTGCTCTGATTGGTTGCCACGAAGGCAGTTTGGTAGTGTGGGCATCTGCAATCTTGAACGGATCTCCAAACTGTCTCTTTAGCAATCCCTTAGCTTCTTTGCAGGATCCTTCTGATTTCTCTGAAGACAACCATGAATAACTTCTTTAGCCTTACCAGAAATGTACTGACCCAGAAAATACAGGCTTTCGCAGGAGTCCTCAACCTTTGAGTCAATCAAAGACTCAAAGGCACTCATAAATGCGGGAAATTCCATAGCGTCACCATAAAACATTGGAGGCTCACTTGATGGAAGAAGGCTCCTTGCTTGCTGGGAAACCATAATTGAGACAATTCTGTCTGCTTTCTTTGAATGTCCACAATATCTTGAAAGGTATTATCCTGGGCTGTTAAGGGGTTAACAGACAAACTTGATGAGCAACCTGTGGGCTATAAACATGTTGCGGTGTCTGCAGGATCCTCTGTGATTGATCTCTGATAGAATACACAGCTGCACGCCCGTCCACGAAGTGGGGTTGGGTTGATGAGAGTTGCGCACTCCTGGGAATTTCAGTGGGGTTCGCTACACACCCAGGAGTCACAATGTCTACATGGGTTTCAAAGTCGAAGCCTGAACTTCCTGATCTGCAGGCTGTCATTGGGCTTGTGTAAATGGGGCCTTTTTGCCCTGTAGTATATCCACTAAGAGGATTTGCTTGAGTGGGGTACCGGTACCCTAAGACATGATTGCCAGAAGAATGTGCTGGGAGAGACTTTGAAGCAGGTTCCAACACTGAAGTGGAATTTGATGAGCGTGAACTGGTCACCATTGTCGCCGTTGTCATCGTTACAACCGACCCTGGTGTCGACAGGGAGGTAACGTTTGTATTCTTCGTAGCGTTAGCTGTGAGTAAACTGGACGCTAGAAATGTTGGAAGCCTTTGTGTCTGTAAACATGTAGGTGTGGAAAATAACTCTTCATTGTTCATTTGTTCAAATATCCTTTCTTCTTCCTTTGCCTTAGCTAGACTTTTCCTAAGCTCCAATTGTTCCTCGGCCATTTTCAATGCCTGTTTTTCCTTCAGAAAAGCTTTCTCAACTTCTAGGGCTGCAACCTTAGACTTGGCTTTTATCAATTTCGAATGAGATGAAAGTGAAGACAAATTAGAACGTCCAGAGTGTTTAGACTTTCTTGAGCGATGAGACTTGTTAGAAGCAGCAGAACTTAATTCAGCAGACTGAAGCTCTTTCGCCTTGGACAAATATTCACAGACAGACTGCCTAACCTTAAAGTGCCCCTGTGACCAAAAACTCAATTCATATTTTTCTTTGGATTTCAAAACTATGTTAACAAAACACTAAGTGACCCACGTTTTAAGCCTTGATTTCAAAAAGACACCTCTTTATTTTAACTGTAATTTTCCTATTTAATGGTCCACCATTACTAACATTATGTTCTTGAGAGAGCTGGATCGAGGAGAAAATGACGTCAAAGGCTCACTAGTTTAAGGATGCAATACGTGTGTACGCCGCAGAATTAATATGCAGCACGGGGGTTTTGGACTTTCAGACTTTTAAAATCACGCTTTGCATATATAATAAGCTGCGTTCACACGCTGAAATTTTAATCTAGTGAGCCTCTGACGTCACTTTTCCCTGGATCCAACCGTCTGAGGTCCAATTGGTCAGTTTTGAACGTGAGTAATGGCGGACCGTGAAATCCAAAACTTACACTCAAAGTGAACGGCCTTTGGATAAAAATCGAAGCTCAAAATTTTGCCAGTCAGGTGTTAAGCAAACATACTTTCAAAATCTGAAGGAAAAAAGGAAGTGGTTTTTTGATCACAGGGGCACTTTAAACACATCTCCATCATGAACTTCATACCATGAATTAGCACTGGCAATATCTGATTCATTCTCCAACACTTCGAGGAAATTATCTCGAGCAACTTGTAGCTCGACGAGTAAATTGTTTAGACCTTCCATTTCGAATGACACAAACCCAGAATTGTTGAGATCAACGAGAAGAGGCTTCATTTTGTTTATCTGCCTAGTAACATGGCGAAGAGCTACAGTTCTACGCTCTTTTAACCTTTGTGTTTCGTATTGTTTACCTTTATCCGTAGTAATTTTCTTCCTTGCGTCCTATTCTAACTCCGCGGCACCATTAACCGTCGATTTCTCCTCCATATTCAGTGAACCTTGAACCTTAATTGACTCATGAAGCCGTATTTCTGATGCTGCATCCGTCGGTGGAGTGCTAAGCGGTGAAATGGCGCGAAACGAAACCGTGTCAATTGAAGGCTAACGCGAACGATAACCTTTCAAAATTCCTTCGTCACCATAAGCCATTGTAGATTCCATGTTTTCGCTTTCCATGCCCGTAATTAACCGTGACAATTGCATAGATAAACCAAGCGAACCGTATTTATCCTTATAAACCACACATCCATCGACAAACCATGCTTGAGGTCGAGTTTTTATTGTAGATGCAAATGTAAACTAGCCGTAAATTTGAACGTTTATTTCGGCACGAGGCACCGTGCAATTCGCAATTCCAGTTACACCGATGGGCCTTCATAAAAATCAGCTTAACTGCCGTACAAACCGTGCAAGCCGATTAACCTTGGTGAACTCAGAATTCAGGTAAAAACTCGGTGGCCCTCGTGGTTTTACATTAAAAGGCACCTATGCGCATGCCCGAAACTAAAATGTCTGCGCGACACCGCGGCAAAATGAGTGCGCAGGCTTGAGCCACGCGCGAATCGTTTCCACGCGCGAGGGACTGGTACCAATTAAATTTGCAATAGAAACAACAGCGCGGCAAAATGGCGGCAATTTAAATTCTCTGTGTTTGTTTTCATTTTGCGATGATAAGGACAACACTACTTTGATAAGGTTTAAATTTTGAAGAGAGCTTCCTGAATGACTAATCTTCCGTGTGTCTTTTCAAACCAAAAAACTATAGTTCAAACCAGGAGAATTTTACCTTGCATTCGAGCGCTAGAGCAAAAGGACGAAGTTCGTAATTTTATTAGTTGCGATGGTCTCTGCGTTGGTAAACCTCTGGGGGGAAAACTGTGCACTGAGAAGGAAAACGCCGGGTAAACATCTTTGCAAGGGCAGAATGATAGTTCCTTCCGCGAAGATGGCTTATGTTGCTCCTGTTGAATGAGGAAATCGTCTGTTTGTTTCATTGGAATCATTTGAAAGTGAGAAATAAGCTTAAGTTCTTTTCATGCCCGCATCCCACTCATTCGGCAACTTGGATAAGTCACTTACCTGCCCTCCGTTCTCATATTTTACAACACTAGTTACTTTTACAAGAGCAAGGCAATAAAATAAAGAAAATAAGGCTTAATTTTAAGAGAGGATCGCAAAAAAGTTTTGAAACTAAGTATAAATTTGACTCCAATGCTACTTGATGTTTCCCTTTTACTTGGAGTTTGGTAGTGGTCCATCTTTGAAAATATTTTTCCAGTATTTTTCCTGCAGCTGGCTGGTAACTGTAATTTTTTTCTCCAGCTTTGTCGATCACCTTGTAGAGCCTTGCTGGGATGAGGGTGGGGAGACATGAGAATCATGATAATGAAATAAGAAACCATTCACCTGCATGTGTTTGGAAAATACTGATTTCACTTTTGCATGCATTGCACCGGCAAAAATCCAGCCTAAATTTTGCATTGTGTGTAAAGATACTGAGAGAGGAATGTAATCATACATCCAGCAAGACTAGAGGCATTCTGCTTCATACTCTAACATTTTATTATGCACAACTGATCCAGTTTCACTACCCAATGATAGACCCACAATGGCTCTATCTGGACCCTCAATGACTCTATCTGATTCCTTTTCAACAACAACAACCACAACAACTACTATGGTATGTGTTACCACAAAACACAATATACAGTAACTCAAATATCTCTCTAATTTTATTGTTGTAAGTACCGTATATTCATTATTAACACTATTACAAGTAGGAGCATTCTCAGAAGTTAATATCCAAACCCATGCTCAGCAAGAGAAAGACTAGAATGACATACAGCTGTATTAATGAAAGTAAGACAGTTTACTTGAATTAAAAAACCAAATTATATTTGCTTGTTCAAACATTGACTTAGAAGGTGTGGCAAGTAAATAATTATCGTCCCTTTTCTAGACAATTTTGAAGAGCTGCTTGGAAACCATCTTGTATTAATCAGTGACATGCTCACATCTGTGATGTTTAATTTGCAGTAATACTGTTGTCATCATGCTCATGCAGGAAAAAATGAGAGATGAATAACAACCCTGGCTTTTTTCATCACAAAACCAATAAAATATTCAACGCTGAACTCCTCATCACAATCTCTGAAAACAATCTGGAATGTTGCTTGCCATGCATGGTTTGACCAGATCAGCACACACACACCAGGAAGAGTTTTAGACTTAAGCACTGGAATAAGAATAAATGACATGTTTAAGAAACAACAGGAAACTGATCAAAGCAAAACAATAATATTATTATCACTTGGTCATTTTCATGCACAGATGTCACTTAAGATACTTGAAAAAAACATGGAAATCTGTGCCCTATTTGTAAAGATCTCTTTATAAAAAAACTAAACAACTTAACTGACTCCCTTAATAAGAGGTTTTGTCTAACAATGCAGATAAAAACAGTTGCTCACATCTTGAAAGTAATGACAGTCAAAATGACAGCCAGCCAGATATCAACACTTTCCACAAGATTTCTTCAGGTCAGATGACTGGGACAATGAAATCAACAGAAATCTAGAGATCAATTAAATTTAATCATACCACAACCTAGTGTGTCCTGCAAAGCAACACAGGGCTGGAAAAGAAAGAGCATCACTATCTACCATACAAACCATTGCTCTTGCTGTGGAGAACCAGGTCACAGAAAAATCCATGGCTCTTGTGTCACATGTCAGAGGTTAAAACTTCTGTCTTGTCAAAACCCTCCGCGTTTTTAGAGGAATTGCCCTTAGGCGAAAAACAGTAAACGAAAAATGTTATCAGTTTAAAATTTACAACTTTTCGGTCTTTAACGGTGTGACCGAAACACGAGCAAACATGGTTTGGCAAAGATAACTTCCATGGAAACGACATAAACAAATAAATATTTCATTTTAATAAGCTTACCTCTTTTGACTTTCTCGTTGGAAACAACTCGGAACTACTGTTTAGTTTTTCTGTCGAGTCCATGTTGAGCGTGAGATCTTGATCATCAAAAGGTCCAATAGAACTTTTCCTTCACCGCCGAATAAACTCAAAAACAAAGAGCTCAAAAGCTCGAATCAAATAAATCAAATGTGTTCGAAGCGGAGCATGCGCACTCATTTTGCCGCGGTGTCTGTCTGCGCAGGACACCGCGGCAAAATGAGTGCGCATGCTCCGCTTCGAACACATTTGATTCGATTTGATTCATTTGATTCGAGCTTTTGAGCTCTTTGTTTTTGAGTTTATTCGGCGGTGAAAGAAAAGTTCTTTTGGACCTTTTGATGATCAAGATCTCACGCTCAACATGGACTCGACAGAAAAACTAAACAGTAGTTCCGAGTTGTTTCCAACGAGAAAGTCAAAAGAGGTAAGCTTATTTTAGGCATGAAATATTTATTTGTTTATGTCGTTTCCATGAAAGTTATCTTTGCCAAACCATGTTTGCTCGTGTTTCGGTCACACCGTTGAAGACCTAAAAGTTGTAAATTTTAAACTGATAACATTTTTCGTTTGCTGTTTTTCGCTTAAGGGCAATTCCCCTAAAAACGCTGAGGGTTTTGACACAACAGAATTTTTAACCTCTGACATGTGATACGAGAGCCATGGATTTTTCTGTTACCTGGTTGTCCACAGCAAGAGCAATGGTTTGTCTGGTAGATGGTGATGCTCTCTCTTTTCCAGCTCTGTGTTGCTTTGCAGGACACATCAGGTTGTGGTATGATTAAATTTAATTGATCTCTAGATTTCTGTTGATTTCATTGTCCCAGTCAGTCTGACCTGAAGAAATCTTGTGGAAAGTGTTGATATCTGGCTGGCTGTCATTTTGACTGTCATTACTTTCAAGATGCGAGCGACTGTTTTTATCTGCATTGTTTGACAAAACCTCTTACAAAGGGAGTCAGTTAAGTTGTTTAGTTTTTTTATAAAAGGATCTTTACAAATAAGGCACAGATCTCCATGTTTTTTTTTAAAGTATCTTAAGTGACATCTGTGCATGAAAATGACCAAGTGATAATAATATTATTGTTTTACTTTTATCAGTTTCCTGTTGTTTCTTAAACATGTCATTTATTCTTATTCCAGTGCTTAAGTCTAAAACTTTTCCTGGTGTGTGTGTGCTGATCTGGTCAAACCATGCATGGCAAGCAACATTCCAGATTGTTTTCAGAGATTGTGATGAGGAGTTCAGCGTTGAATATTTTATTGGTTTTGTGATAAAAAAGCCAGGGTTGTTATTCATCTCTCATTTTTTCCTGCATGAGATCCTGCATGATGACAACAGTATTACTGCGTATTAAACATCACAGATGTGAGCATGTCAGTGATTAATACAAGATGGTTTCCAAACAGCTCTTCAAAATTGTCTAGAAAAGGGACGATAATTATTTACTTGCCACACCTTCTAAGTCAATGTTTGACCAAGCAAATATAATTTGGTTTTTTTATTCAAGTAAACTGTCTTGCTTTCATTAATACAGCTGTATGTTATTCTAGTCTTTCTCTTGCTGAGCATGGGTTTGGATATTAACTTCTGAGAATGCTCCTACTTGTAATAGTGTTAATAATGAATATACGGTACTTACAACAATAAAATTAGAGAGATATTTGAGTTACTGTATATTGTGTTTTGTGGTAACACATACCATAGTAGTTGTTGTGGTTGTTGTTGAAAATGAATCAGATAGAGTCATTGTGGGTCCAGATAGATATTGTGGGTATATCATTGGGTTGTGAAACTGGATCAGTTATGCATAATAAAATGTTAGAGTATGAAGCAGAATGCCTCAAGTCTTGCTGGATGTATGATTATATTGCTCTCTCAGTATCTCATGTTTACACACTGCAAAATTTAGGCTGGATTTTTGCTGGTGCAATGCATGCAAAAGTGAAATCAGTATTTTCCAAACACATGCAGGTGAATGTTTTCTATGTTTCTTTATCATGATTCTCCTGTCTCCCCACCCTTATCCCAGCATGGCTCTACGAGATGATTGACGAAGCTGGAGAAAAAAATTACACTTACCAGCAAGCTGCAGGAAAAAATGCTGAAATGCAGCGATGGACTACTACCAAACTCCAAGTAAAAGGAAAACATCAAGTAGCATTGGAGTCAAATTTATACTTAGTTTCAAAACTTTGTTGCGATCCTCTCTTAAAATTAAGACTTATTTTCTTTATTTTATTGCCTCACTCTTGTAAAAGTAACTAGTGTTGTAAAATATGAGAATGAAGGGCAGGGAAGTGACTTATCCTAGTTGCCCAATGAGTGGGATGCGGGCATGAAAAGAACTTAAGCTTATTTCTCACTTTCAAATGATTCCAATGAAACAAACAGACGATTTCCTCGTTTAACAGAAGCAACATAAGCCATCTTCGCAGAAGGAATTATCATTCTGCCCTTGCAAAGATGTTTACCCCGCGTTTTCCTTCTCAGTGCACAGTTTTCCCCACAGAAGTTTACCAACGCAGAGAGCATCGCGACTAATAACATTACGAACTTCGTCCTTTTGCTCTAATTAAAAAATAAAGTTTATTTCACGCCAGTGATATCATGGTTACATCTTATTCTCCACTGGTTTCGTAGGCGTGACACAAAGCCAATCAAAGAGCAGATCCCAGCCCACAGTGTCACCGACATCATCTTCGGGTAAGTGCATAATTTCCATTATCCAAAATACGATACCATGCATTCACACGGTTTACAGAAAGTAGGGAGGCTCCAAAGGGTTTTCCACAGCTAACAATGGAATTCCTCTTGAAAAGGATTACGACACTGTCAATCCTTTGAGTACGTAAAGGTTTTGATGTATTTCTTAAGGGTGCCTGCGGACCCCAACTGCTGCGGATGGTAACATGACTGCTAAAAACCCCTCTAAGACTATGTGTAATCTTTGTATGGCAAAGCAAATAAATAAATAAAATACTGGGAAAATGCGATGTATTGGAGAAGGAAATCCAATCGCTTGCACATTATAAACACTCTGCTCTAAAATCGATTCGTTCCTGTAGTATTATGGGATCCTTGTGCCACAAGGCCAGGTTACGTCGAACTTGGCTTACTGTGCATGCAATGACGGACTCGAAGAGAACGATAATTATAGTTGTTATTATAGTTTTCAAATAGAAACACAATTTTAAATTTACAAAACATGTTTCGGATGATCGACATCCATCGTCAGTTGTGAATACAAGTGAGCCGCTAGTCGGTGTTATATAAAGATAGCTAATAGAATGCATGAGTACTGATTAAATAACAACGTGAATGTGAGGTAATAGAAAATACAATGATGAGAAGACAATGGGTATAGGACGAGGAAAATTACAATGAAAGTGTTAAATTGACATGGTTGACTTGCTTATTTAATGAGGGTTTTTCCCAAGCTATGTGTAAGGCCTCCTTGATTTTTAGTTGAAAAGGCGTGGAGGCGGTGTCAAGGATTGAAAAACAATCCTCTGAGCATAAAGATCTGCATGCTTCTGATCCATTAATGTGCTGAAAGATATGCGAGTTCTTATCAGATGATAAATGTTCACGAACACGTGTAGCAAGATGTCGGTTTGTTTCGCCGACATAACAGGCACTACAGCCTGCGCAAGAAAATTTATAAACCACACGGGATCGTGATAATTTGGAAATAGCATCTTTGGCACTGAATAAGTTCTTAATCTTGTATGGGGCAAACACTAGCTTGATGTCCAAGTTTTTACAATAGCGTTGTGTTAAGTTCTTGATTCTGCGTTGAACATGAGTCGAGAAAGGGCCAACAAAAGGTAATTTGTAATAGTGCGTGGGAATTTGATTAGAGTCGGTTAATGCGGAAGCGTGCAGGGAGGAGGCAAAGAATTTGTTAAGGTATTGTTTAACAGTTCTGTTCACTAAACTGGATGGGAATTGATTCTTTCCGAGAATGTTGGCAAGCTCCTTAATGTTGTTGTGGAAACCGGTCCAGGTGTTGTTAATTTTAAATGTCCTGTCCACCAGCGTTCGAATTAACCCTAATTTGTAGGGAAAAGGTGAGAAACTGAGAAAATTGGTGAGAAGGCCTGTGTAAGTGCTCTTGCGAAAAACAGATGTGACTAAGGATGGAGGATTGCTGTTCAAGAGGACATCTAAGAACGGTAATTTTTGGTTGACCTCCGTCTCCATGGTGAATGTAATGTTAGGGTGTTTATCATTGATATAATGGAAAAATTCAAACAATACCTTAACAAATACCTTAACAAATTCTTTGCCTCCTCCCTGCACGCTTCCGCATTAACCGACTCTAATCAAATTCGCACGGACTATTACAAATTACCTTTTGTTGGCCCTTTCTCGACTCATATTCAACGCAGAATCAAGAATTTAACACAACGCTATTGTAAAAACTTGGACATCAAGCTAGTGTTTGCCCCATACAAGATTAAGAACTTATTCAGTGCCAAAGATGCTATTTCCAAATTATCACGATCCCGTGTGGTTTATAAATTTTCTTGCGCAGGCTGTAGTGCCTGTTCGTGAACATTTATCATCTGATAAGAACTCGCATATCTTTCAGCACATTAATGGATCAGAAGCATGCAGATCTTTATGCTCAGAGGATTGATTTTCAATCCTTGACACCGCCTCCACGCCTTTTCAACTAAAAATCAAGGAGGCCTTACACATAGCTTGGGAAAAACCCTCATTAAATAAGCAAGTCAACCATGTCAATTTAACACTTTCATTGTAATTTTCCTCGTCCTATACCCATTGTCTTCTCATCATTGTATTTTCTATTACCTCACATTCACGTTGTTATTTAATCAGTACTCATGCATTCTATTAGCTATCTTTATATAACACCGACTAGCGGTTCACTTGTATTCACAACTGACGATGGATGTCGATCATCCGAAACATGTTTTGTAAATTTAAAATTGTGTGTTTCTATTTGAAAGCTATTTCTTGTCTGCTATTAGTTCGAATGTTATTATAGTGCGATTGAGTTTTTGGGTTCTTATTACTGGCCTTTTTGTTCACGTATGCCATTTGTCGAGACCTCATTATCGTCAGCTTAGGAGGCTACCTGAATAAAAGGTAATACTTCTGACCAAGAGTAAACTGAAACCTAAAGGACTTTTTACGGGAATATGTCACAAACGTGGTTATCTGACGTAAAAACCAAGAGTTAAGGGCACTATAACACAGCAAGCCAGGTAGACAAAGATTATTAAGCCGACACCATTTGGCCCGTTTACTTCTCGGTACCATTCAGATCACTTGGTTCTCAACGTGTTCTCCACGGTTGAAAATAACTGAATTGAATGACCATTCGTTAGCCTTGTGTTCAGTGTCGTAATTGCACACCGTAGTTTTCCCACCATATGTAAATTCATGTCACTAACCTCGTATAGATATAGAAATCGTCTTTGTCTCACTCGCTCTCCATCCTGAGCCAGCAATTGTAATTGTTTTTTTCCGTCCTCGTTATAAGTTGTACTCGTCGGATTCGCTGTAACAATTCACTTACTCCGTATTTTCTTTAGGTATTTACCAACCTTTGCGTTAAATACAATTGCTGGTTTTAAGAAGTTGTCTAGTAATCGTTTATCCTTAGCCCTCGCCATTTCATCGTAAATACCAATTGATTATGGACATTATGGACAGTGAAACCACAAGTACCATACTTACAAGTTCCCGGCGTACAATGCCTAATTCGCTACAGAATCAAGAAGGCGTTTTTTGCGAGAAATTAAACAGTTTAAGACAATCTCGCGGTGACTAGGTCGGTACAATGACGAAAGTATGTTGGCAAATTGATAGCTTTCTGGTGGACTTTGCCAATCTAATGCAAGTACAAAACCTTCAAGCAACCTTAAATGATGCGTTTGAAAATTATCGAGACAATATTAGTTGCTAATGACAGCGCGGAGCTGCAGGAAATCTATGGTTTATACGAAGCTCAAGAGATCAGGGAACGTGTCTACGATTCTAAGATTGAACAGTATACCTTAGAGGCCGCTTCGCATTTTAACAAACAAGTTTCGGAAGATTTAACTCTTCTCATGACGTCATCTCCTCAAGTCTCGGTCAAATCGCAATGTAGTAGGGCCTCAAGACTAAGCGCAGCTAGCGCAAGGCTCAATCAAGCAAATATCGCGGCGGAAAAGGCGACGTTGATTGAAAAACAAACGGAGCAGAAACGAGTTAGGTCGGTGGAAACGAGAGTGAAGTTGTTGGAATTGGAGATGAAACAAAAACAGTTCGAATTTCAGCAACAGTTAGAATTAGCAAAGCTTGAAGCTGTAAGTTGAGTGTAAGTTGGCGGAACGCGAATTTTCTGGTCTGTTATCCGAAGGAAATTGACCTGAACAGCATAGTGCTAAAATGGACACGAATATTGACGAGAATCCAACCAGTTTCACTGAGGCGATTCCGCAACCGTTCTCGTCCCAAGTTGTTTCTGGAAATTCAAATCCATCGGCACGTGTTGTATTTCCAATGTCATGTGCATCCTCTCATCACGCCTTGCCACCCACGTTTAAAGAGACCTTCACGTGCCGTACGTCCTGTGTGTACTCCTCCATTTCCAGTCGTGTCTTCGCAAGCCCCCACGTTACCTGCGTTTTTCTCCCACGATCATCAATCCACGTCCGCGTCTGCTTCTTTCTTTCAAGCCGTGCCCTCGCGTGCCTCTGCCTTACCCGTGTCTTCCTCGCGTGTCACTGATCGTCCACCCACGTTTACGTCCTCCTCTACATTTCCTGTTGGCTCCTTGCGTGTCTTCGCCTGGCCTTTCTCTCGCGTTCCTGATAATCCTGGTTTTGCTCGTACCGCTTCATGTGATCCTGCTCCATTGCTCCATATCCCTATGCTAACACCTCTACACTCCTGGTCAAGTATACACCCACGCCAAATAAGCTTTGGGTTCCGTTGGCTCAGCTAGCTACGGCACTATGTTCTGCCATGCTAGCGCTGGTGCTCAAACTCCATCTCCACTCTTTGAGGACCCACGTCACGTTCCACCCTCGCTTCATCCAATGAGTGAACACTTTCCTGCGACCATTACTGCCATAATGGAGAAAATGAGTGCTAACCATGATCTGCCCCCACTCAGGTGCTCAGGTTTAATGGTTCCCCTGAGAGATACCCACTATTCAGACAGAGATTCCACCAGATGGTAGAGTCGAAAGCTTTAGACGAACAGACCAAGATGGCTCGCCTGTTGCAGTTCCTCGAGGGCCCTGCTCTTAGAGCTGCACAGAGATACGAGGCCGTACCGGGAGGCTTAGCAAAGTCATTGGAAGTCCTGCAAAATCGCCTTGGTCAACCATTCAAAATTGTGAGAGCGTATATAGACACCTTGACTAAAGGACCTGCTATTGCCCCTTAAGATAAGGAAAGCCTCCAACGCTATGCTGACATAGCCCAAGTTATGTATGACACACTGGAGTGTGTTAGGAGAAATGAACATGGACAGCTCGAGAAAGTGGTTTGCCCAAATGGCTTCAAGACAAGTTTCGGGAACATTTGAAAAAGTTCGAACGCCAAAGAAGAATTATGCCTACATTCAAAGACGTTGTTGAATTCCTGAATGATGGAGCTGATTTGGCTAATCATCCGTTTTTTACAAGCCCCTCGACCGCGGGGAAATCCCTCAGGCGGAATGAAGATCGTAACAAGCCGTACTTGCGTCACCTAACTACTCTTACCACAAGCAGCATTAAGGAGGACAGTAAATTTGGAAAAAATAAACACGCCAAACCCAGCAACTGCCTCTTGTGAACGGAGTGTCACCCACTCTATCGTTGTGAAGGGTTCAAGTCTAAGCCCATTGAGGAAAGAAGAGAGCTGGCTGGTTTACAAAAAACGGATTTCCTTCAACTGTATCAATTCTACAGAATATTTGTCTAAATCATGCATGTCACCCATACAGTGTAAAGTACCGGGATGTGGGAAGTCTCACCACACGCTGCTTCACCAACAAAGTCCTACCCGAGGAAATGCTGATCATCAAACGAGCTACATTGAAATCACAGTCATCCCAGCCATCACAACACCTTTGCCGAGTATTCAAGATGCCCCCTCGAGCACATGCGCTACTTCAACCGCACCTGAATCCTCCGAGATTTCCCTGCAGATTTCCCCCTCAGGATTGTTGGCGATGATGGAAGACATACGACTACTTACGGCTTGATCGACTCTGGCTCTGACGTAACTATGATGGATCCATCCCTCGTCCATCAGCTTGGTATTCAAGGGGTAGAGGGACAGCTGCTTCTCTCCACAGTGAGCCAAAGAGACAAGCAGGAGAAGAGAGTAAAATATGACTTCAAAATAGCTCCTGTTGACGGTAAATACTCCGAACATTTTACCGTCCGCAACGCATGGGCTGTTCGAGATCAGGAAGCCTTTATTCCACTGGAATTGAAGAAGGGGAAATCCAATGAGCCGTTTGTAATACGATCCTGCCTTGGCTGGAGTATCCTCGGTGGTTGTATTATTGTAAGCAGTAAGCGCCAGTTCAACGTAAACCATGTTTCGCCGGAAGATGTCTTTCTTAATCGGCAGTTGGAGGAATTTTGGCGAATCGAGTCATGCGGAACTGTGAAAGAAGACTGTGGCCCTATGTCAGTTGAGGATCGAAAGGCGCTGAAGATAATGGATAACACGGTTTCTATGGTTGATGGCCATTATCAGATGGGCCTGCTCTGGAGGCAAGAGGATCCTTACCTCCCATTCAACAGAACCCTAGCAGAATCTCGTCTTCATACCCTGAAAAGGCGATTTAATCGCGTTCCTGGCCTATATGAAAAATACGGAAATGTCATAGACGCCTACGTTGCCAAGGGATACGCAAGACAGCTCAGTGAACGAGAGGCCTTCAAGAGATCAAAGGTCACCTGGTATTGCCACATCATCCGGTGTTCAACGTTAACAAGCCCAACAAGGTACGCGTAGCATTTGATGCTGCCGCCTAATTTGATGGCACCTCCTTGAACGACCGATTGTACCATTGCCCAGATCTCACAAATAATCTGGTAGGCGTTCTCACCCGTTCTCGAGAAGATGACACCGCGTTCACAGCTGACATTGAAGCAATATTCCATGAGGTTAAGGTTCTTCCCGAAGACGCAGACGCTCTAAGATTTTTTTGGTCGGATGCTGCTCCTAGGCAACCTCCTAAGAAATATCAAATGTTCGCTCATATATTCGGTGCGACGTCATCGCCTTGCTGTGCCAACGGGGCACTCCGACAGACAGCAGATGACAACAAGGGCCGGTATAGCCCCGAGGTTATCAAGACAATATACAGGAATTTCTACGTAGATGATGTACTGAAATCTGTGCCAACGAACAGATCGCGCAATCTGGCTTGCAGAACAGCTGACGAAACTATTGAGGGAAGGTGGATTCCATTTAACAAAGTTCGCAAGTAATAGCCGACAAGTTCCAGAGGCCCTTCCTTGAGACAAACGAGCGAGCCCGTCTATCAATCTCGACCTTAACTAACTTCCCGTCGGGCGCGCACTTGGATTACACTGGGACGCAGCTTCAGATACCTTTCAGTTCAAGGTCGTTCCCACAAACAAGCCGCCGACCAAACGTGGCATTCTTTCAACAGTTAGTTCTCTTTACGGTCCCCTTGGTTTTCTGGGCCCATTCATTCTCCCAGTCAAGATCATCTTCCAAAATCTCTGGAGAATACCTGTCCAGTGAAATGATCCTATACCAGAACCTTTACTAACACGTCCGAATAAGTGGGTTGAGTCCCTTCCCCTCGTTTCAAATATCAAGATTCCACGATGCTTCAAGTCCTTTTCTCCGCGGGTAATTACGGACGTCCAAATGCACTATTTTTCGGACGCGTCGAACCATGGTTATGCTGCAGTAGGTTACTTAAGGCTTGTTGATGATTCAGGAAAGAGTCATTGCGCCTTTGTTATGGGAAAAACCCGCAACTTTCCGCTGAGGCAGTGGTCTGTTCAGCGCCTTGAGTTACAAGCGGCCGTGCTTGCTACGCGCCTGCACCTACTTCTCCGTGAAGAACTCGACACACCCCGTCATGGTGTTACATTCTGGTCAGACTCCTTGACGACCTTGCAGTACATTACAAACGAGAAGAAGCGATTCAAGCCCTTTGTTGCAAATCGAGTGAATGAAATCCGCGAAGCCTCTACTCCTCAACAATGGCGACATGTGCCAACCTCCCTTAACCCGGCAGACGATGCGTCTAGAGGACTAGACCTACGAGCTCTAAAGTAAAACTGCCGCTGGCTCTCTGGCCCGAGTTTCCTCCAAGAGCTTGAAGACCAATGGCCGACTAGAAGGATCAGCAACATCCCAAAAGACGACAGCGAGTTTCAAGTCCAAAGTACTGTCATGATGATTGACCGCGGATCATCATTGGATCAACTTCTACGGCGTTGTTCATCGTGGCCACGCTTGATAACTCTTGTCGCCTGGTTATTGCGCTTTATTAACCATATCCAGAACAAAGGCACGGAGAAAAGAAGAATATCCTTGTCAGAGATGAGCAGCTCCTCTAAGAAAATTGTGCAGTTGGTACAGCGCCAAACGAGGGACGTCCAGTTAAATGTCAGAGCATGGACGAGACAAACTGCTCACTCTGTCATATGCCCCACTGGAAATTCCAACCTCCAACCCGCGAGCCACATGAGTGGGGTCTGGGAGAGGCTAATTAGAAGTGTCTGTAAGACTGTGAAAGCGATCCTTGGCAACCCAAATGCGTTGATTGGACTAGGAGCCTTACGAACGGTCTTCGCAGAAGTTGTTATCATACTCAACAGTCGTCCGCTCAGCCCCAGTAGCGATGATCCAAACGACCCCGAACCACTCACCCAGAATCACCTCTTACTGCAAAAGAAACACCTCGCTCTGCCCCCAGGGCTATTTGTTCATGAAGACCTTTTCGGAAGAAAACAATGGAGAAGAGCCCCAGTTCCTTGCTGACTGCTTCCTGAAAAGATGGATCAAAGAGTATCTTCCAACATTACAACAGCGCCAAGAATAGGTTCTCGAGAAAGTAAGTTTGGGGGTTAACGATCTCGTTCTAATCGTCGATGGAAAATCTCCTTGTGGTAGATGGCTCCTTGACCGAGTTCTGAAGATCTTCCCCGGGGACCACCAACGTGTCCGAGTAGCTGAAGTTAAGACGAAGAATTCAACGCTTGTCAGACCAATATCAAAGCTTGTGTTGCTGGAAGAAGAAACTTAGCCTTTGCTTACTGTGAATAGTTCGTAGTCTCATCGCAGTCTCAAGCGGTTAAACCAAGGAGTTTTATTTCTCTTCAAGAAGTTCAAGAACTTAAAGTTTCTGGCAATTGACTCTGTTTGTCACCGAATGTCGCAAATTCAGCCAAGCCCCCCAGGATGTTACGGTTTTTTTTCTTTCTTTTGCCTGTAAGCAACGCCTATTTTCTGCCCTTTGCTGTGGGTCTCTGTTCCATGCGTTAGCGTTGTGTTTAGTGTCGTAATTGCACACCGTAGTTTTCCCACCATATGTAAATTCATGTCACTAACCTCGTATATATATCGAAATCGATTTCATTGTTTCACTCGCTCTCCATCCTAATCCAGCAATTGATAAGTGTTTTTTCCGTCCTTGTTATAAGTTGTACTTGTCGGATTCGATGTAACAATTCACTTAATCTGTTCGTATTTTCTTTAGGTATTTACCAACCTTTGCGTTAAATACAATTGCTCCTTTTAAGAAGTTCTCTAGTAATCGTTTATCCTTAGCCCTTGCCATTTCAATGACTGCCGAAAACCCTCCAAGGCTCTGTGTAATCTTTGTGTGGCAAAGTAAATAAATAAATAAAATATTAGGAAAATGCGATGTATTGGAGAAGGAAGTCCAATCGCTTGCACATTATAAACACTCTGCTCTAAAATCGATTCGTTCCTGTAGTATTATGGGATCCTTGTGCCACGAGGCCAGGTTACGTCGAACTTGGCTTACTGTGCATGCAATGGCGGACACGAAGAGAACGATAATTATAGTTGTTACCATAGTGCGATTGAGTTTTTGGATTCTTATTACTGGCCTTTTTGTTCACGTATGCCATTTGTCGAGACCTCATCGTGAGCTTATGAGGCTACCTGAGTAAAAGCTAATACTTCTGACCAAGAGTAAACTGAAACCTAAAGGACTTTGTGCGTGAATATGTCACAAACGTGGTTATCTGACCTAAAAGCCAAGAATTAAAGGCACTATAACACAACAATCTAGGTAGACAAAGATTACTAAACCGACACCATTTAGCCCGTGCTCTGGTTCTTGTTTTACTTTTCGGTACCATTCAGATCACTTGGTTCTCAATGTGTTCTCCACGGTTGAAAATAACTGAATTGAATGTCCGGACAACAACAACAACAACAAAAAATAAGACCGTACGTAAGAGAAAATTCCAGGCTACAAACACTCATTTATTGGAATGTAAACCCTTCTTTGGTGATATCAACTTCCTCTGCTTTCCGACAAACTAACGGTTAGTGGTAAATTGAACAAGAAGGGATGAGATCCTGATCAGCAATATCTTTAAGAGCACCCTCCAAGATGAGAAATTTACCAATCTCAAGTACGATTGTCTGAATAACTTGGGTCGATTCTTGGGCAACGTTAGTTACCTTTCGTTCTCGATTAGTTAAAAGAAAACACAAGATTTGCCATCGGATTTTTCATTATCATTTATGCAAAGATCTCCCAGTCATCCGCTTTCTGGAGAGCCGCACCCGTCCGGGCTACGGAGTCCAACATCAACAGTTCCGCGTTCTTGGAACTTCTATCCCTGGCAAGTTAAATAATTTAATCGAAAAATAATGTTTAGATCTTCTTTCAGGTCTGTCTTGTCTAATGATAACTAATTCATTCTAATTTTGATTGAAAATGCTTAAAAGTGTAGAACGAAATATTCTCCACTGGTTTCTTAGGTGTGACACCAAGCCCATCAAAGAGCAGATCCCAGCCCACAGTGTCACCAACATCATCTTCGGGTAAGTGTATAATTTCTATTATCCAAAATACGATACCATGCATTTAAACGGTTTACAGAAAATAAGGAAGCTCCAATGGTTTTTCCACAGGTAACAATGGGTTTCCTATTGAAAAGGATTACGGAACCGTCAGCTCTCTGAGTACTGAAAGATTGTGATATATTTGAAATGCCATCGTCAGCTTATTTCTTAAGGGCGTCTTTGTGGCCTCAACTGCTGCGGGTGTTAGCATTACCGCTGAAAAACCCTATGAGAGTCAAGTGTTGGGAAATCTTAAAACCCAACTTAGTGATCTCTTTTTTTTTTAATTTCTAAAAGTCCACTACATTTTCTTTCAACATACGTTGTATGAGAACCATGTACTATAACTTTGGTTGTTCATGAAAACGCTGTTGGGATATGAAAAAAAATTTTCATTAAAGTTGTTTTTTTAAGAATGCGAAGAATCGAACCAGTTGAAGGGTAGGTCACCGAGTTTTGAGATAGCCAAATGAAAACGAAAACTGGTCCGGAGAGTCTCAATATCGACATATGAATAAACAAATAACAGCTATGTATAGGTATAGTACGCGAGAGTTCTTTTTAAGAGTAATTTCACTTAAAATAAAGAATAACAAGCGTTCCGTGTAAAAACCGATGCCATGAGAAATAATAAATTAATGTATATTCAGTTTAAAGTGCACCTAAACTTAAATATTTTTGGTTCCTTATATAAATCTCCCCATCCAAAGCAAACATATGTCACCATTGTTATCCAGAATTTCCCTTTTTCTTTGCCGTGCAAGACGCGCAAAGTTATCAAAACTAGAGGTAATTTGGACCCACGACCGTGATGTTAGAGTCATGGCTCTATTCTCGATTTTACGTCACGAACTGTTTTCTGTTTTCCATTCCCGTTTTCAAACAAACTTTGCGTTGCAAAGCAGTTTGTGATGTAAAATCGAGAATAGACCCATGCCTCTCACATCACGGTCATGGATCCAAATTACTGCTACAGTTTTGATAACTTTACGCGTTTTTTGAGGTAAGAATGGTAAAACATGTTTGCTTTTGATGGAGAGATTAGTATTTTAGACGAAAAATGTTTGAGTTTAGGTGCACTTTACGGAATTTAGCTTTATTCCACAGTTTACTACTACAACGTTTGCTATACTAAATGTGAAACTAACTAGCAAGTGTACATTTAGTTACTTTTTGTTTTTTCGCACACCTCTTAATTAACGCTGGCATTACGAGCGCAGTTGGGAAGCTGGCACAAGCCTGGTTGCTCATTTGCACATGACTCTTAACAGCAAGCACTGGTCTACGAATATCTGCCACCAAACTTGTAAAAACTCATCATTTGACTCTAAAAGTCCTGCGTAAGAATACATCAAAACTTGTTCTGTTGAAAGCTACTTTTTAGCTGCTCTGTATTTCACCAGAGCGCCAAAACCACATTCAAAAAGACGTCTTTGACATCCAATAAACTGTTATCAATGTACTCTCATCCATCCGTGAGCAATTCATACAGCAGGATTCCTGGTCTCTGATCCAACAAAACGATAAAAACTACCCTTGTTCTTTGGGCACCGTAGGTTTTTTAAAAAAAGTACAACATAAATAGCGGTGATAAATATGGTAAACAAATGCATTTTATAAAGTCTTGACGTTTCTTGTGGTAGGCAGAAGTCATCGTAACAATGTTAGAAAACTACCTACTGTGTAGCAAGAATATTTTGCTGGAGTTCTATTTTGCGGATTGATGATTTTTGGTGGTTTGCGGAAACAAATTTTTGCGGTTCGAGAAGACTGAAATTTCTGCTGTGAACTAAATTTTGCGATTCTGACTTTTGTTGCACGGTATGTTGAGTCACAGTTGACTCTACTTACTTACCGTATTAGAGACATACGGTATCACTGTAATACCTTACTGCGCAAAAGGAACTGAACACTGACAACACGACAAAACGAAAAGCCTATCGCTACCATGCACAGCAAAACACTGTTTCATTAATACGGTTCGCGGTTTGCAGACGCCCTAGCAAATGGTGTTCCCTCCCATTCGTACTGATCTAATTTACTGAACTTCTTGACATTTTCGGTCGTTTACCTATTGTTTTGTTTGCGATACAGACTACTGTATTTATCTAAGGTCGGGTTGTTTACAATGGTTTATCCCATACGGGGCAAAATTATTGAATCCTGATTGGCATGATTAGTTGATCCTGATTGGTTAACAATTGCTTATCCAGAGCAAGCGAAGTTACAATAGAATTTTCTTCCAGATTCTGGCTCTGATTAAACTGCTTCTTTTTTTCACTCATAAAATACATTTTAAGCGCAATTTCTGTTGGCAACCACGATTTATTGAATTTGACTTTAACCGAATGAAAGCGTGTTAAGTCAATTGTCATTTGCCCGGCTTCCCTCAATAATTTTGCCCTTTATGTGATAAACATGTAATCGCTATGTGCCCTTGTTCAATTAAGGATTAAATTCACTTGTATTTTCAAAGTTTTCCAAATTTCCCTCGTTGCTTCGCGACTCGGGCAATTTTGAAATTAGTCCTTAATTGCCCTCGGGCCCATGCAATTATACAGGTACAAATAATGTCAATGTTCTTGCTTAAGTCCAGCGTATATCACCCAAGTGGCACAAGTCTTTAAAACACGTCTTTAATAGCAGCCAATAAACTGTTATCAATGTAGCCTCATCTGTCCCCGAGCATTTCGATTTGGTGCAGCTTTTCTTTAGTGCGCTAGACTAAAAGACGGCAACGACAATTTTCTGCCACCAACACAACCATATAGCAGTCTCCTGGTTTCTGATCCAAGAAAACGATAAACGTTTATGCTTCATGGGAAAACACTGGTAGTCCATTGGTAGAACGTAATACAATCACAAAGAGGAGGTTTCACTTCCATTTTAGCCGTCATTCTTGAATTGATGTCCTCAGATTTACAGCACTCGCGAAAGGTGGGAATTGAAGGTGTAATACAGCTGGGTACTCAAGGAATATGTTTCTTTGAAAATTTGCGTAACCACTGACATACTTCTTTGGTAAGATACTGATAACTTTAATCTGACCAAAGCTAGACTGCTAGCAGTTGCTTCCATGTTAGTCGAGCCTTCCACTGCAGTCGAGAGAAAACGGCCGAGGGATTTCATCTCCTGCCCTCACCTTCCTCAAGCCTCCACCGAGCGTTTTCTCGTATCTCATGATAGAGAGGAATTCACCATTTGTAGTTGTTTCATGCCAGGTGATCTGGTGACGTAATTTGGAGGACTGGGAAGAAACATTTTAACGCCGTCTCCCACAACCGCGCGCGGCCTAGGTGTTGTTCCCAAATTTCCTGCAGTATTTTCATCGCCAAAACTCAACAGATCATTCCGTGTCTCCCACATTTCCTGTTACTGAATGAATATTCAAGTAGAACCTGCGAGATCTAAACTCGCCTCTGCAATGTTGAATTCGAAAATAACATTCAAGGCCGCGCGCGGTTGTGGGATATGGCGTTAAAATATTTCTCCCCAGTCCTCCAAATTACGTCACCAGATTACCTGGTGAAATCTATGTATTTTCAGGGTGATTCAATACAACCATAACGCAAAGTGGGAAAGAGAATAATGTTAAGCTTTACAGAAAGTTTGCTTTTCCTCTAGTAAAGTTCTTCTTTACTCAAACTTTGCATTGTGTGTAAAGCGATGTGAATCTGGCTCTTACATTAAACTTTAGACTGCCTTTACAGTAGCTTTACGTCTGATTGTGACGGTTCGCGATCCCCTGGGTCTCGCAAGATTGCGAGGAGAGAACAGGAGAAAACTAAGGGTAAGACAACGCACTTCACGCCCCTTCCCACAAACCCGCAACACAGCATAAATTTTAAGAAGTTAACAACAAGAATAACAGCTACTACAGTGACTATCTCTAAATTAACTAATCTTACTTAGATTTTCTTAATGCCTTATACATATTTAAATGACAACTCTAAATAAATTAAATACTTTAGTTTGAATATTTACAATATTAAACAGTTCATTTCTTCGCTTTCACTCCAAAAAGCAACTAACCAACAAACCAACAAACCGACTAACCAACAAACCGACAAACCAACAAACCTCAGCCAGCAATGCAGCTTTAAACCAACTGCTTCTCGGTCCCCTTCTGCTTCTGCTCGCCGTGGCCTTCTATCTTTCTTGGATTTTACTTTTCCTGTTCCTCTTTTGTCAACTCCGGCGCTCAGCTTTTCCGTTTTCCTTTTCACTAAAGAGTCGTACAGTAATATTCTCCTGGCTCGTTCCTCCACCGTAGACAAAGGGGTTTTGTCTTGATGTACGGTTGGGGTCTGCTAAAGACTTTCAGCAGTGAGTGTTTGAGCGTTTCTGCCCTCCACTTTCTTCTAAAATTGGCCTTCCCCCTTGTCAACAAACCTTGCGCCACTTCAACAACCAACCAACGCCCATGACTTTTTACATCTATATATAGTTAAACTAATTTATTCAAATTACGACAAAACATGTTTTCTTTTTTGACGACTACATTACAACACTTAAAAGAAGTTCTATAACACTAAATCAGATAATACATAATACACTAGGGAATGGTACAATAGGTAGTTAACACTCACACTAACGAGGAAGACGAGTGGCTAAAACTATCTACAAACTGGTGACAAAAAAAATAATAATAACGTGACACTGATCACTGCAAATGTACCCTTATATACCCTAACGACCGATGTTAAACTGGTATAAAGCTGCTTAGCTAACTTTAAACAGATTTACGCCACTTTCCTTTTCCGTAATTCTCTTTTTTTTTTCATGCCGTGCATGTGCGAAAAAAAAACCATAACTGAATTGACTTTTCCGAAGACATGTTATTCTTCCATTTATAACAGCAAGCATAGGTACAATAAACTGTGGACTAAAGCTAAGCTCTTTAAATCATTCCAACAGTACAATACATAGTGGTTTCTCGGTTGAAGAATCGTCTTTTCGCTATTTATAGGTTGTTTCAAAGCTTTTCACACAAAACAAGTATTCAAGTATGACAGCAAATTAACTTGTACTCTCCTTATATCGTTTAACCTTCACCCAGAAAATGACGAAAACGTACTTTCGATATATATCGAAATTTGACCGGTCAGTTTTTGCGCAGGACGTCTCCAATAAAATACAATACATACTTAATTGACCGCTCCCCATAGGGGCTTTTCAGGGCCAATGAAACAATCAACGAAACAACAGAACACAACAACAACAACAACAACTGTTAAGAATCCCAACTGGCCGGAGGCAAACCAGTTGGCTATTTACAAATGCAGCTGGGAAGTTGAACCAGGGACTATGAGGAACAAATTCAGCGAGTGGTCAGAGCGGGTCTTGAACCCGGGATCTCCGGATCTCAAGGCAAGCGCCCTAACCACTGGGCCACACTACCTCCTCCTCCAAAGATTTCAATTTCAGTGACATTTGGACTCTTTAAAAATACACCTGCACTAGTCTTACAGTTATTAAAATATTATATTAAGGTGAGAATATTTAAAAGTGCAGGGGCGATGCAGCGATTATTAAGTGTTTTTCGAATACATCGTACAGGAAAGGTGTTAGAACACAGTTCAAGGATCCACAACTGTAACTGCAACAGCGATTTACGAGCAGAACCTAGGACGTTAAGTGCCACAAATTGAATTCTTTTATTTTAATAGGATTACAAGCAAAGTGTACAATTGAACCCTCTAAAGGAACAAGCCTTGATACAAAGTTTAATATCACTTGCTCTGTTGGGAATTCGCCTAAACCTCTCCATTCAACGTATGAATTCGGGTATAATCTACCAAATGGCCTCCATGTGATACTGTACGAAGGAAACAGGAGCAGCTTCCGCACTGAATTGATAAGTCACGTTTCCTCTTTGGAAACCATTATACGGGATACTAAAGGAGCTCTTACTTTGAAAAGAGAATTGAACGTATCGGTGAGAATTTATTACATGTACTTTCTTTAAAATACTATCTCTTAAGTTAATGAACGTTGCGCTAACCCCTAAAAAAATGAAAGCAGGTTAATTCTAAGTCAACAATCTATCTCCTGGTAGTAGCGGAGCTCCGAAAGCGGAGCGCCGAAGGCGCGCGGGCGCGGAGCACCATAGTTAAGAAAATATGGTAACCCATCGATGCGAGAAATTTTAGTTTTATAGCCATGACGTCATCGACCGTCTGTACGTAAGTCCGTACGTCCACCCGTCCATGTATGCCAATGTGACCAGTATCATGCTAGTTTACAGCATACATCTTTGATATTGGACATCGATGTTTTGATCCGGGAACATCAAAACGCGGAAAATTCGAAACCTTTATTTTCACTAACCCTACAGGCAGTGAGAATAAATAACTAGGGAGCTCTGCTTTTAGGCTTGGCTAAATTTATGTATTAGTTCCTTATATAAGTCGTCCCACCTGTCATCCTCCTACCAACGGGCTTATACACATTAAACCTTAAATTATTTTGTCCTCTGAATAGGCCACCGGGTAGCTTATAAAGTATGCCACAAATCATGAAAAATAATGAGGCAATCGTTCCCTGGATTCAAGAGATAAATTGATAGATCGTTTAATGAATTTTTTCTCGGTTGTTGTTTACCAATTGAATTGCGTCCGTTAAAAACAAATACAAAATCAGAAGAATTCAAACGTGCAAAGAAAAATTTTATGTACTCATTTATTAATGTTTGGGAGTGTTTTACCGAGAACTAAAACACTCCTAGAATCAATATGATCACTAAATGCGGGAACCGAGTGGCGTATATTAAGCAAGCACGTCACGATTCCCGCCTAATTTGTAGGTATTTATACCCAGTATTTGTATTAGAGCCTGCTTTTCAATCTCTACCATGTATATTTATTGCCATATAATAAAAAGGAAATTACACGTTAGCTAGAAGATATAAATTTTATGTTCACGTGGCAAAAACAATAGAAACCTTTAGATCGGAGGCCAAGGACAACTACGAGTACAAGTACAAGTACGAGTACGAGTTTTCCGTAGTGAGCATGCGCATATGGTTTGGAGGTCGACATTTTTCAAAGTGCGCGTGCTCAGAACGGAAAACGCGTACAATGTACTCGTAGTTTATCGTCGTTCTCCAATCTAAACAACAACAACAAGTTTACGATTGAGGTATTGTTCTTGGCAATCAGACATAAAATTCATGTCGTCTCGCTACCGTGTAATATCTTCTATATATACATCTTAAATTTTAGATGATATTTTTCTAGGTTCTTCCTCCCCGGAAGATAACGTGTTCACAGTGGGATATATCTTTTAATAGATGTAACCGGAGTGTAGATGTGCAACGTGTTGCCGAAACCCCATCTCTGCTTTACGATTTCACGAGATGTAAACAGGTGCGTATTGGTCTGCTTTGCAAAATCTAATTTGATTCTTAGGAGAGCAATACTACCAAAAGGTTGGCAACTTCAATTGATCATTGTACTGGCTGAAAGACGTGTTTTTATTAGTCATCAGCGATTGTAGGTAGTTCGCAATGGCCCATTTCCGAATGGCTATTTGCTTCTGTTTGAAAGCTAGCGAATTTTAAAATTGCCGTAAGGATCAGCTGTTTTACACAGGACCTTCGGACAAAACAAAGATGATGGCGTGCGCGACCAATAAATACGATAGTGATCGTGAGTTCTTTTCAGAGCTCTTACGATTTTCAAGTGAACGGAGAAGGTTTATGGAATTGGAGGGACGTTTTGTTTTGTGATATTGTCACTTGACCCTTACCGTTTAACTCCAGAGTGTTGTTGTTAAATATGCGAAGGAGTTTTAGCTCTGACCAGAAGGTCTTTGAGGGACTTTTCCTTCCTGTAGGCGACAATTGGCGGTTCAGAAAATATTCGACCGAGTCTATTGCTCCCAGTTACAAGGTGTCAATGTTTCATAAGAACCTTTTTTAGGTTGGGCGTAGCTGGGTTGAAAGTCGTGATGAAAGGCAAAACATTCCTGGATGTTTTTGTTTTGTTTTGTAGAGCCTCGTTTCGTGATGAGAATTTTACTTCGGGTAAAATATTTTCGGCGAGTTCTCTAGGGTAGCCTCGCTCGAGTAAACGAGTTAGAAGTTCAGCTTTCGTAACTCGAAAGTTTCTTTAACCCAGTTTGTTCTCAGTAAACGCAAAGTTTCTCCTTTAATAAAACCCTTCTTAACTTTTTACTGTTGCTCGAGTGGTTGCGAGCGGGAGTTTCTTAACACTGAGAGGGTGACTTGAAGAGAAGTGCGTATATTGAAACGTTTCTGTAGGCTTGTAATGTGTTCGGACATCCAAAGTTTTGTTGTCAGCGAAACGTGGTCCCTTGAAAACTTCAGTATCAAGGAAAACAATTTTTTTTTTCCGATGACACTTCGTGTGTGAATTTGATCGTGGCGTGGAATGAATTGGCAAAATCAATGAAGTTGTTGATTTCTTTTTCGGGCAAGGTCCACACTGAAAAAATGTCATCGATAAATCTCTTCCAGAAGATAAGTTT
>OX421447.1:30959295-30964295 GCA_949126865.1 Montipora capitata
GCTGCACATGTGTTTTTGTAGCCGTTTTGCAAACTTACATTTATAAATGTGAAAAAGTTGACCAATATGGTTACTCTGTTATAGTAATGTACTTTTCTGGGCTGTTCCACAATATTGCCAAACACTGAGTGGAAGACGCTTTGATGCAGATTTCCTGGAATGGTTTCTGCAAAAATATTTGCGAGGAACAGCAACAAAAACCTCGCACAGGTCGATGGCATTCAACAGTCAAGGTTACGTGACGTGGAAATTGTAAATCCCGGGTGTTAAGAAAATTCAACTTTGTGGCTGAAGTTCACTCACAGTTCATCTGCAGCAAGAAACCCAGTGGACGATTTTACACGATCAAAGTTGTATGACCGCGTTACAGTCTTCAATAACAACGGCCAGCCAAACTTATTTTCAAAAGCAAAAACCTTTCGTCCATCAAGACCAAGTTGCTCCTGTAGTTCCCGAGAACAAAGAAGAATTTCGTTGCCAGTTCGCTGGTTTCTGTAAGATTTTTAAATAATCTGGGGGCAGACCAACACCCCATGTCAAGAAAATTCACAGTAGCCAAAACCAACAAAATGATACAAGAGGACGCATTGCTACTTGACATGCTGACATGCAGACTTGCGAAGTAATCAATCGTGTGTCCTCGACCGTTGATTTGGAATCGCTGTGTGTTCTCTCCGACCTTGAAAAAAAAATTCCTCTGGCACCCAGGGTATGAGTCGTCTAACTTTCCACAAAATTTCACAAATGCTAGAGTGTTATTCTCCACTTCGATGGATCACTGTCTCGATCACTTCGAATCTTTAGAGTTTGCGCAGGCGCAGTTACGCGAAAAAAGCCATTTTACGTCATTTTTCTCTAGCCAATCAGCGGTTTTTGCGCTCTGTCACCTAAACAGGAAAAGCATCGACTGTCAAGAGCTTTGCTGACGTAGCATGGCTGTGTAGCCGCGTCGAACCACAGAAAGAGCGCGAAAATTAAGCCTCGATCAGGTGTGTGTGTGAGTGAAGGGGTAGTTTCTAAAGAAACTGTGATGCTGCGTCGGTGGGGAAGTAGTATACAAAATTTTGGTTTTATCAACGGAGTTGATAATGTAAATTGGTCACCGTACAGAGATTCTAAAAGCTGACGTTTCGAGCGTTAGCCCTTCGTCAGAGCAAATCGAGGGATTATGGGTTACGTGTAGTTTTTATAGTAGAGTAGGAGCTACGCTATTGGTGGTAACATGGCAACGTGAAAAATAGGAATATATTAGTTAAATGAAAAGCGTTCGTTAATACCGTGAGGATTAAGGGTGCCGAGTTGAAAGATGAATTTTTGTTCCAGATTCTTGCGGCTTTCCGTCGTACCTAGATGTAGGGAAAGGCCGCAGATAGCCATGTGTTTTTTGGAGTGGTTAGGCATATTAAAATGGCGAGCGACTGGCTTAGATGCATCCCTGTCATTCTTCTCAACATCGCGAAGGTGTTCGCGGAATCGGTCACCTAGTCGTCTACCTGTCTCACTGATGTATAATTTATTGCATAACGTACAGGTTATGCAATAAATGACATTTGCGGAGGTACATGTGAAACGATCGGTAATCTTAACAGATCGCTTAGGTCCCGATATCTTGCTAGTGTTAACAATGAAAAGACAAGTTTTGCATCGTGAGCGCGCATTTGAAAGTGCCGGGTTGCTCGTTAGTTTTGAGCGCGCTTCTAAGTAAAAAGTTGCCTACGTTTTTGTCGCGTTTGAATGAAATAAGTGGAGGTTGCGAAAAGATTCTACCAGTCTCGGGATCATTTTGGAGTAATTTAAAATTACTAAGAATGATGCTTTTGACTGCGTGATTATGAGGATGGAAAGTGAGGGTGAATGGAATTCTGTCATTCTTATCTTTTTGTGACGTTTGTAGTGATGACTGTCGATCAAATTGTTGGGCGCGATGATGGCCCACAGAGACAGGATAGCCACGTTTTTCGTAGAAACTGGCACATCTCCTCTGATTTGCTGGAAAAATCGGAGTCATCACTACATAGACGTCGAAGTCTAAGAAATTGAGAATAAGGAATGGAGTTCTTGACATGTGATGGATGTGACGATGAATACAACAAATAACTGTGTGAATCAGTAGGTTTGTAGTGCACACTAGTACATAACACGTTGCCTCTAATAGAAACTTTGATATCTAGGAAAGCCAATGAAGTTTCCGAAATTTCCCAGGTATATTTAAGAGCCGGATGAAAAGAGTTGACGGAGGTTATAAATTGATCGAGTTCTTCTCTGCTGGATGAAATAGCGCCGATGCAGTCGTCGATGTAGCGGCCGTAGAGTTCAGGTTTGGGGCCGTTGTACTGATTAAAAAAATGGTGTTCAACATATCCTACAAAAAGATTGGCATAGCTAGGTCCCATTCTAGTGCCCATCGCTACACCATTGATTTGTTTGTAATAGTTGCCGGCGAATGAAAAACAGTTAAGCGTTAAAACTAGTTCGGCAAGGCGGAGGAGCGTTTCCGAGCTAGGTTCTTTGACAGTGCGTTGATCGAAAAAGTGTTTAAGTGCTTGAAGACCTTCGCTATTAGGAATGACTGTGTATAGAGATGTAATGTCCATGGTGAAAATAAGTTTGTCTTGGCCGGAGAAATTGAAATCGCGGAAAATTTGTAGTGCGTGTGTACTGTTAGTCCAGCTGTTATCGACCAAGAAAAGCTGGAATCGTTCAAATTGGTGATACAAGCATGAAACTTTTACAGATTGTTAAGAGCCCTAAGGGTAATATTTTCTGATGTAGGGCCAAGCCAAATTAAGCTCTGGAGTCCAGATCTGCGCATGCCCTAATTTTGCTAGCATGGAAACGAGGCTAAAAATGAAAAACGCCTTAAATGAAAGAGTTTCAGGAAAATAACTATCAGTTATGACAAAACTGATAATTTGTAGTACATTTGGATAAACTTCAAGCTTTTAATGCAGTCACGTGACCAGTTATAACGTTTTTAATTATCAGGCTTGGGTACCCTGTCGTCAAATTTTGTTTAGACGATTATTCAATGTTTTGTGCATTACAGTTGCTGAAGAACTGGTTTTTAGCCCACAGATATACCAAAAAAGTGAAAATTGTTTTATTTCTTTTTAATGTGGCCACTTAAAAAGTCTATTTTCTAGCTGTTAATCTTTTTACTTTACGATTCACTTTGCTATTTGTTTCGTTAATAAATTAATACTGCACGAGGACAAGGGATTTCTTGTCTGTTTGCCATTGTGCCCAAGTGATTAAAATCATCCCGTTTGTCTTTGGCGATAGCAAGGGAATCTATTTAGTATACAATGTACCACTCAGAAATTATTTCGCAAGCAACCTACGTTATGCTTCTACCCTGGAATTGGACAAGAAAGTCAGAGAATGTGCCATTCCTTTGAATGACAGTAAACTCATCGCTAAACTTTCAACTGGCGACCTCATAGCAGTCGAAGAATCAGGAAGCTTTTTTAGAAAAGAAACAGTCGAAGTATCAGGCAGCTTTTTTAGAAAAGAAACAATGCTCCGATGCTATCGACAGCTCATCAGTTGACCTTGAAGAGTTTGCGTTTGCAGAGCTTATAGGTTACATTGAGGAATGTCTGGAACAGGAAGCGCCAGGAGTGCTGACACTCTCTGAGTTAGTGAAATTTTATCAATGTAAACTCAAGGAGGTAGGAGCTGAGAGTGGAGAAACCAATGCTACCCGTCTATAAGTAAAGGAAAGAGTATTAGAGGCACCATGGCGCTTCCCAATAAAGAACTGAAAGCTCCTGCTCTAGGTCAACAGTCACTTGAATCTTCTGATTCTACTTGCAATGATGAGGACGATGAAAAGGACTGGCTATCACGTGAACAAGAGTTATATAACAAGGAAGAACTTGATCCGAAGCATTTTGTTTCGTGGGCAGCTTACAGAGCCTCCAAAACTCCACTCTCCATCTATAAGCCTGCGATAGTCACGTTGCTCCCTTTGTTTACTGAGAATGCACATTCATTGGCTATGATAGCACATAGCATGAAAGTCATCAAAGCGGCTGTGCAGCACCTTAACCCCTTGCAAACACCAGTTATCGCCTTAGACCAACCTTTATATGCCTTGGCAAAGCAGATCCAGTGGACGCTTCCTGAATTTGTTGAAGACACGTTCTTGGCCATGATGGGAGGACTCCATATCGAGATGGCTTCATTGAAAATGCTAGGAAAGTGGCTCACTGGTTGCGGATGGTCAGAGATCATGTATAGTGCGGGGGTCGCAACTCAAGGGATTGCAGAATCGTTTCTAACTGCAAGCCATGTGACACGCACACGACGCGCACATCAAGTGACAGCGGCAAGTCTTCATATTCTGAAGAAGAAAGCGTACATTGCATACAAGGATAAACTTGAGGAGGCTGAGCAGAGCCTAACATTTGAAGACTGGGAAAACACAATGGAAAAGAAGTCACCACATTTTCTGTTCTGGGGACTTGTCTTACATTTAGAGCTCACCTGTCTACGCCTTGTGAGGGCCTTCAAAGAAGCCAACTTTGCACTCTATGTTGATGCGATCCGACAGATACTACCTTGGCTGTTTGTGATGGACCACACAAACTATGCTAGGTGGCTGGCTGTGCATTATTGGGATATGCAGGTTCTCTCCTCTAAGCACCCAGATGTGTACAAGCATTTCAGCGATGGTGCATTTGTCGTACACAAGACCAACAGAGCCTTCTCCTCCATAGCGTTAGATCATGCCCACGAGCAGGTGAATGTCTTAGTAAAAGGCCAAGGTGGAGCAGTTGGTCTCACTGAAACTCCTGCAGCCCTAAGAAGATGGATAGTAGCAGGCCCCGAGCTGTCGCGAATGGTAGAAGAATTTGAGGGAAGCTTTACTGTATCCGAGGAACGAGATCACCTTGAACAGAAACCAGGTGTGCAATCTACATTTTTAAAAGATGTGGTGAACACTGTGTCCTGCTTTGAGGAACTTGGTAACCCCTTTACTGAAGAGAGCGAGAACC
>OX421447.1:30969295-30979295 GCA_949126865.1 Montipora capitata
GCTTCACTGTTTGGCGAGTAAACATGCCGCGGTAACTTAATCACGGCGCACGCTGAATTCCGGCCATGTCACTTTCGATTTTGCGATTTATTTGAACGTAGCAAAAATCTACCAAAATGTTTGTCGCTGATCGTAACTTTTTATATTCTATATTCACGGTTCAAAATTAATGTTGTTTTCATGTCGTAAATATTTTATTCTCGATCGACCGTCCCGGAAACTTCCTTCTGCTCTTTCTAAAAACTGTGTATCAGTAGTTATTTACTTTTTTATCAATATTTGTTTTGCATAAAGCAAGCTAACAAAATCTGTACCTTGCTGAGTTCGCATTTGTTAGCGTTAATAGTATTTTAGGTCCGATGCTTCTGTTTTATGAGGGGTATATTGTTTTGGTCTCCCATCCAGATACTAACCTCGCCTAATAGGTAATTAACTTCAGTGAAAGCTGTCAGATGCTCAGAGGGCACGCTTAAACTTGTGGTGAAAAGAAGTTGTGAGGGAACTTGAAAATTATCAACATGTCAGCCCAGAAGCCAATGTTTCTCGCTTCTCTTTTATTTGTTATTCTTCAGAGACTGGAATGCTGTAGTTCAATACCACACAATTCAGTGCCTTCTGATTTTCTGTAACACGTACCACAGGCAACCCAGTGTATGCTTCACGGAAGCATCTCGTTTTTATTGCTCTGGAAGTAAATGTCCGGAGAACAATAGGCATTCTGCGCGATGACTTTTAATTTTCTGTTGCTACTGTTGCGTTACGCGTATGTCACGTCATTATGTATGTTATGGAGTTCATGAATAAACTCGTTGTTCTCTATAGGAATAAAAGAAGCTTGTTTGCAATGGAAGTTTTAATATCTGTATGCTTTCCATTTTACGAAGGATAAATGTTGTCATGAAAATTATACTTTTTAGGTCTGAATGGTTTTGCTCCAGGACTAGCTCTGAAATAAGGCACACAGAAATACTATATCGCGGTATTGTTCCATACCTGAATTGTGTTAAAATAGTCAACGGATTCAATTCAATCGGCCCTATTCGGATTCTTAGTATTAGAATGGAACTACAACAAGTTGCAAAATTGTTGAGACACTTTCATTAAAAAACACCTTTTCTACCTTACAATGCCCGCCGTATCTAGAATTTAAACCTTTCCCACTTCCTCTCCCATCTCCCCGTTTCAATGTTGACTGCTTAAGTTCCCAACATTTTTTTGTCTTGCTAGCAACACTGATAAGGGGGGGAGGGGGGCTGAAGTGTGAGAGATAATAGGGAAATTAATAACGCCCCAAGAAGGTGAAGTGTCCATTATTTTTGCAACTTGTTGTCTGATTGATTGCAATAATTTTGCCAGTCCGGATTTGCATCCTATAGGAAAACGTTTCAACGTAGAAAAGCAGGAACTAAAGAAACAATCATTAAATATCTTATAAGCTCTGAAACATTTCAGAAGTTTGCACGCGAAGTGCAAAGCACATTGTACCAAACACGAAAGGATATTAATTATTGACATACGGTAGCATCGATTTTCGAGTGTTTGGACTTATCATCGCTATCAGAAGACTCCGTACCAAATACTAAAGCGAGCAAAGTATTTTGCACTGCAGTTCTGATGCTCCGAAAGTTACTCATGGCTCGTATTATGTAACACAATACCATTTATTGTGTTTCTTGGTGACGTCAACCGGGATGGTGGCGTTACAGTTGAAATCCTATCTTCAAGGAAACAGCACAATTCAACTAGTACTTTCTTTTCTAATCAATCCAATACATTACCAGGTGATTCGTAATAAAGCTCACACAGTTAGAAAACCTGTACATATCGTCTATGCCATTTACCAACGGTCTACCATCCAAGCACGGTCTACCATCGCAACAGCAAGAAATATGATATCATATTATTTTCTCAGTGAAAAGTTGTGGTAGACCGTGTAGACCGTTTCATATAAATGGCATAATGTGTAGCCGGTACAAATTTGTTCACTTTTGTATCTCATTGTAAAACAAATCTCGCAAAGGATTTAGCACAATCGGGTGCTTTCTTTTGATCATTGTGCTCAGTCAGTCATTCCAAAGAACATGGAATTAGCCTGTACCCGACACGTCACTTAGAAGACTTGCTAGTAAGCGTTACCAATCCCTTCTCTGGAAGCAGACTAGCCCGAAAGCAATAAGTAATGTTACAAATGGACCTCTATGAAAATGTATCTTTGTATAACAATGTTTGCTAAGAATTGATTTTTCGGAAAGTGGATGTTCCCTTTAAATGGCATGCGATTGCAGTTAAAGGAGAGGTTATGTCTGTTTCTCATTCGTAAACAACAGCTAATTTCGTACATGTTGCGCGTGCTTTAGATGTCATGTGTCGACCGAAATATAGGTGTTTAAGGCAAATTATTTCGAAATCGGTTCCAGGATATTTCTAGCGTACTTTTAAAAGCGAAAGGATGGAAATCACACCTTTTCGTGTACCAAATTATGTGTACTTTCGACTTGACTCACAGAAAGCACTGAAATGCCTTCAAATTACGTCATACCGGAACCCCGCCAAAATCCACTTTATCGCTGGCCATTTTCCATTCTGAGCAGATCAGAGAATTAAACCCTTTTTTTTGGAAACACCATATTAAACGCAAACGATAGACGCCTTCCCGTTCCAATAAACAAAGTGACCGCACGCCAATACAGTGACAACCAACTCAGACAACAAGTTGCAAAATTGTTGAGACACTTTCATTAAAAAACACCTTTTCTACCTTCCAATGCCCGCCGTATCTAGAATTTAAACCTTTCCCACTTCCTCTCCCCTCTCCCCGTTTCAATGTTGACTGCTTAAGTTCCCAACATTTTTTTGTCTTGCTAGCAACACTGATAAGGGGGGGAGGGGGGCTGAAGTGTGAGAGATAATAGGGAAATTAATAACGCCCCAAGAAGGTGAAGTGTCTCCATTATTTTTGCAACTTGTTGTAGCTTGCAATGGAGGTTAATGCGGGGGAATATGTTAAAAAATGTATTTGCATTTGAAAAGATTCCCCCGCATTAGCTTCCATTGCAAGCTAGTTCCAGTCCAATACTGAGAATACTAATATGGTCTATTTGCATAAGCAAAAAAGGTCAGGCAAACATAAAACCACGGTTTTGGATTATCAATAATCCTCAGAGGTCCTTTGTTTCCTTGCAGTTCTGGAGGTATCTTTATTGTCAAACACTCATCAGGGCAAAGGAAGCCATAACAGAAATCTTCCCAACATCCCTGTTCTTCGGTGCTGTGGTTGATTTGCTTGAGAAGCATCCCAACAAGACTGAAGTGAGTTTGGCATTTCACTGTTAATGAAAAATGTATTACATGATTCTCTTAATAACCAACACCTGCAAAAACTGGAGAAACTGTAACAAATGATCGCTCGCTGACTGTTTCTATGGTATGCATTGCTTACCATCACGCTCTGAGGTACCAACTGATCGAGTGCTGAACGGCAGACTCAGATGTATTTCACTTACAACGTTTGGGACTGCTTTTTTTCTTTTCAAGCTCCTCAATCTCTTCTCCTTCAACCACAATATTGCTATTTTCCTGTTTCTCTGTACCAGCAGCCTTTGCTGTTTATTGACTCTCTCTGTGTTTCGTTCGGCGGCTCCTGGCCAACCTTCGACACTACTTTATTTTAGTTTTGTAGATTCCGCAATCATTTTGAGGCGGCTCATTTCTCTTCTCCCCAAAAAAGCCAAGGAGTCTGTAAAACGAATAGTGTCATCTCGCCCAAAAAGTAATATATAGATTTAGCCAAGCCTAAAAGAAGAGTTCCCGTGTTATTTATTCTTACAATAAGTTAACTTCGCTTAAGCCTGCGATCCAATCGAAAACCAGTACCTGGTCAGCGATCAACTTAAAAAAGCTGATCTCGTTGAGCTTTAAACTTGAGCCTGCGATATGGAACGTAATACTGGTTAGCAGATACCTTGTTTTGACAGGTGTCAATTAACCATAACATGGATGTCCAATATCAAAGATGCCAATAAACGCAGGTTGCACCACAGGGTTTCATATTGACATAAATGGAAGGGTGGAAGTACGGTCGTACGGTGACCAAAACCAATGTTTCTCGCACAGATGGCCTACCATATTTTCTTATGAATGGTGCTCCGCGCGCACGCCCAAGAGCTCCGCTAAAAACTTAATTTTTTTATAAACCTGGGTTTACCCTTACTTTTATCGTTTATTTGCCCAATTCACAAAAAAATATAATTTGGATCAGAATGCCTTCGTGGCAGACGTATTTCCAGTTATGTGCGGTTTTAGAATTGCCGGATTTCTTCCTCAGAAAAGGGCGCGAATATCAACTTTGTCAACAATAGAAAAAAATAAGATCGATCGATACTGTTCGATCAGTAAGTTTTGGTTAATTTCACTTTAAGGACTTTGGCGGTTGCAATCACCGAGGCTGGAGGACGGTAAATCAGTCAAGTGAAAAGTAGCCCTCTGAAAAACTTACCGATGGGAAATTACATAGGCTTCCTCAACAAATTCTTGAATTTAACTGTTACCTTTCCTCACAAACCATGACTGGGAATCCAGAAACAATTGAATAAGGCCCACTTTTCATTTCTTTCCTTACTTATATGTATACTCATACTTCATTTATCCTCGAGCCACTGGGGCTGGTTAGGCTCCTAGCGTAGACAGCCAATACGTGGAATTAAAATATAAGGTTAAAAAAAATAAGGATTTAAAATTACTGTAACAATACTTACATGCTACGAATTGAATGCTAGACAATCTGCAATTCTGTTTTTACATTGCACGGAGGAACAGCTCTTATAACAAGCGAGGTTAAGCGACTCACTTGGTCATTAATTGGGCTAACTAAAGGCGAAACGACGATTATTAATCCTTGACTTTCCAAATCCGGTAGGAAGATTTACGAAAACATCCTTTTCAGAGCAATACATCTTATAGCCTCTTCTAGTTGCTGATTGAACTTCTCTTCTTCAAATTTCCCACTAACCGTTTAGAGCGCCGACTAAAAGCTATGGATGGTTTTCACCTGACGTCACAGCAGCCATGTTGGTGCACGGAACAATAAAGAAAAAGGTGTTTTGGGAATTTGACTCTATTATAATACAAAACACTAGCCATAATTTACCATTGTTTTGTGCACCAAAATGGCCATCTTATCACGTAATTGAAAACCATTTATATAGTCTGGGAGCATCTGTAATCCCGTGGGAATTTCGTGAAAAAAGCAAACCACCTGTCTAGATGTGTTAAGGGGACTCTAAGGAACATGGAAAATGTTGTCGGCAATTTTGTAACTTGTACGGACGGCCACTACGGTGGGATTAAAAATGGGACGTTTATGTCCCAGCATGGAAACGAGGCTGGACCTTAATAAACCTCAAAACGCTCTTTTGGGCAACACATTGTTATCAGAATTGCTCATACGAAGAATTTAAGTGTATCTGACACACCTAACTTTATTTAAAATTTATATACTGGTCATGTGACCATGACAGCGTGGAAACGAGGCTTTAACTTATGATGCTGTTTAGCCATCGTCAATGAATGGGGGTCATACAAAAAATATTTCTCTTGCACATTGAAGTGCTTGTAACATACCAAAGCACCTTTTAAGTAATAATTTCTGGACATGTTACGATGGAAACATGAAAACGAGGCTACGTTCATCAAACGCTTTTGACCTCATTTTAAACTATGGTAATCTGTCCCAATTGTCCAATTCAGTTCAATGAAAAATGCAATTTTCACAGGGTGAAAAATTAAAGAAAATGTATTTAATTAACACTCTCTTCCGCGTCGTCTTCGTCGTCCTCGTCACCATCATCATCTGGCTCGTAGTTGTCCTCTTCATCACTGTCAGCAACATTATCACAGAGCTCATCCCCTCCATCCATGCAGCTGCAAAGATCAGTGCATTTAAGTCCAGCCTTCCGACACTGACATCTGTTAGTGGAACATTTCTCCTTAGCACAGCATCAGGTGCTGGTTGTAGTCCTGTCATGATCGGAACCTATTCACCTTTTATGAATTAAACAAACACAATATTCAGCGCCTATTTGAAATTATTTTCATGAATTGTGTAAGTACGTTAGACAATCTTAAATTCAAGTTAAACTGATGTGTATATGAAACATACCTTTATCCATAGTCCATCCATAAGTCTCTGGTGATGACAGGTCTGGATTCGGCACCTTGTCATTGTTCCATACCATTGTCTGGTAATGTGCACGCAATATGGCCTCCTTCAATGCAGCTTGCGTTGGAGGTAGTTTTTCCGATTGGGCTTGCTTCTTCAGGAACAGGAACCATCTCATATATTTCACCCTGGAAATGTGCGTCTTTGGCTGGTACAACTGGCAGACTAACTTCTCAATTGCAGCAATGGTACTTGATGTTGGTTGCACGGTTGTACCCAGATTTTCAAGTGCTGTGACACTATCCTCGTCAGCCTCAAGAAATGCTTTCCAACACCCCAGCTTTCCTTTACATGCGAAGCTTCCAGTAAGATCTGCTCCACTCCAGGCATGAAACCCGGGAAGAGTTGCAGATGTTGCAGAGTTGTGATGGCGCTGCCCTCTCCCAGTTACAAAGGATGTATTCTGACTCAATTCTGGAAACCTTGTAGCTCCCGAAGTTGTAGCAGCAATAGCATGCGACAACAGCTTTGTGTCTGCTTCCTCTTGGCTGCTCTCAAGGTATGCCACATCTTTGTGGGTTGCTTTAAATTGGCTGCCCCATGCAACTACAACATCCTTTCCACTGTGACGTCCCTTCTCTAATGTCTTTCTAGCGAGAAATTGGGTAAGTTCCACCTTGGTATTAACATGAGAAAGGAGCCTCTTCATCGGGACCTTAGCGATGTGTGTTGCGTCAGTGATCTTGTAGTAGATGGGATCTTGTCCACCTTGTCTCGACACCCAGGTTGCTGTCTTTAAAGAAAATGGCACATCGTACCTAAAAGAAAACATTAATTGTTTTTCAACACTGACAACCTTTTGTATACTATAGGGTTGCTGATTATCGAGAAATATAAAAAAAGTATTAAATTTGTAAATTACTAGCCTGTCAAAGATAAGTCGCAATTCATCGCAGTCGTTGTACTTCTCAAAGAAGTACATGGTGAAATGCTCAGCAAGTTGAGAACAGCTCTTAATCTAGTCTGGTTTGTCAAGCGCCTGAACCTCTGCCATTGCGTCCACAATAGAGACCTTCTGTGTAGCCGCCACTCCAGTAACAATGGGCAAAACCTCGTCAGTGCTACCTTCAGTATTTCTTCTTGGATCTATCTTCTCAAGAATGTTCATTAAGGTGCTCTTTGATGAACAATGAAGCATGGTGCCATCCGCGGCAAACATCGACCTTGGCACTATTGAGAACTCATACTCCCCGACAGCTTCCTTGATGTCAATCTCAGGGCGTGTCTTGCAGACCATCATCATCCGCGCAAAAAGTGAGCGATCTTCCTTGAGCTCAATCATGTTGTCTTTGGCGACCACTCGCAGAGTCTCCCCGTACTCTTCCACGTAAGCCTTGCGTTTTTTTTTTATAGGAGACCAGATGCTGTATTTGCACGAGTGGATCCTTTCTTTCACGAATTTACCATACAACTCCTTTCCAATGGCACTTTGCTGGCACATATCTCTCTTTACTTCCTTGAGCATGACTACCTTCGTCACCAGCTTGAAAAGGTCGGAACTTTCCTCCAAGAATGGATTCGTGAAGCCTCGAATAGTGATGGTTAACAGCTCGATATTCTTCTCTTGCAGTAGCCTCACAGCAGTAGCAAGTGTGTGATGATGCTTAGGTGTCGTGGATGAAGAACCGGCCATCTGTTTGGCTTGCTGTGCTAGCCTTGCTAGCTCGGGTGCAATCAGAAAGTATTTGGTGCGTGCTTTGGGGTTTAACGTGATTCCAACTAGCCCACCAGAGACTTTCATTGACCGGTTAACATGCTCCAGGGCATTATCTGGACCAACTGCACAGAATGGTACACACGAAATGTTATTCACAGCCCAGTTTCCTTGCTTGAACTCCGCTTAGATCTCTGGATCTGATTCATGCAACATCTGCATCTCCGCAAGGTAGACAGGAATCATACGGGCGTAGTTGAACATGTCCTGTGCGGAAAAAGTACTTAGTGAATACCTCGAGAGCTTCCAAATGAGGCGCCCAGTCTCCCGATCTAACAGCGCGGATAAAGGACATCATCTCTATTACCATTCTCATATAATGACATATAACTTTAAACAAAGGAACCTTGTCTTTCTCAGCATCAAACACATTCATTTTCTCAACTATTTGCAGCACCTCGATGTTCTGAAGGAGTTTGTGGTGTACCTCTTTCAGTTGTTCTTTGGAGCCAGCGATAAATGTATCACAAAGCTGCTTTGTCAACTCCTCAAGACAGCGGTACGAGCTTGGATCAAAATGCTTCTTGGTACAACACGAACAGTGCCTGTAGGGTAATCATGTGGGCGGTCTCCCCTCTCTTTACGTGCTTACCATCTATGATTTGTTTCACCGTTGCAGGAACGTAAAAGTTCCGATTCTATCCGGCACAGGTCCAGTCCACTGTTTTCCATGAACGCACTGTTTGTTCGTAGTTGGGCCATCACACGTCTTATTCGAGGCCTCACGTGTAACATGATTCCTCTTAATCAATTTAGCATTACCAATAGCAGTAAATAATGTACTGCTTATAATTAAGACCTGGTAATGTACAAATCGCAATTTTCGTTGAATTGGGTGAATCTGATTAGTGTATGATTATGTGGCTTTTAAAGTCAAGCCTCGTTTCCATGCTGTCGTGGTCACATGACCAGCTGTATAAATCTAAAGTAAACTTAGGTGTGTCGTGTACACTTAAATGCTTCGTATGAGCAATTCTGATAACAATGTGTTGCCCAAAAGAGGGTTTTGAAGTTTATTAAGGTTCAGCCTCGTTTCCATGCTGGGACATAAACTTCACATTTTTAAACCCACCGTAGCGGCCGTCCGTACAAGTTACAAAATTGCCGACAACATTTTCCATGTTCCTTAGAGTCCCCTTAACACATCTAGACAGGTGGTTTGCTTTTTTCACGAAATTCCCACGGAACTTTAAATCTTGACATATGCTCTCGGACTAATAGGCCGAATATTCACGCATGGCTAAGAGGTTTTATGGTCACATTTCACAGCTCAGTTTTGTTTTCTTTGTCTCACAGGTCTTAAGGGAGATTTCTAAACAAAATAATATTCAAATTTAACCATAAAGCGCCGTAGCCACGTGTGAATATTGAATCATCGGATGTGGCCCATTCCCTGCATTATCTGCCATTTTTGTTTCACGCGCAGATTCGTGTACCTCATGTAAAGACACGCGAGTTTAGCTCCAGGTTTTTATGAACCAAAACGTGATTGGTCCAAAAGAAATGACATCATGGAAATCAAAACCTTGCTCGTCTTTTCAGTGGAGAGAAATGATAACCGGAAATACGTCTGCCACGCAGGCTAGGATCAGGATCGATTTAAGACTAAATTTGATTTTAGGACGAGATACAAATATCTTTGAACGCCGTCACTTCGCCAATCTGCTAGTCTGTGAGCAGTGGATTCGAGTCTGTTTTCTGGGGGAAGTGTAACCCGAAATCCGGAAACCAGAATTCAGAATCCAGAAAAGGAAAGGAAATCGGAAACAAGAAAAACCTGATGATTGAAATCACCCTGAAGAATGCGCGAACACTTGAAAGATGACCCTGAAAATTTGATCCTAGTTTGTATAACTAGGAGTCAAACGTCCATTGTGACTAGGAAAAGCAAATTGCTGACTGAATCTTCGGAACTTGAAATAGATGTACTCGAAGGAATAATAAAGAAGCGCATTATCTTGTTTCTGTTTATTGTATTGGGAAGAATTTTGTTTTTGTTTTGTAATTCTGAACTGGTAAAAAGACCAGTAACCTTGGTAGTTCATAGTCATAAATGGTTCTAGTGGTAA
>OX421447.1:30991795-30996795 GCA_949126865.1 Montipora capitata
TAGACTCTGCGGGAAACCTGTTGTACTTGCAGCTGAACATGGTTACAGTGAGAACTCTTTTATCAAGAAGGTTGTGACACATAATCTTGCCTCCATCATAGAGATATCAAGAGCAGACCCAGCCTACGTGTGTTAAGTGAAAGCAGTTCCCACTGATTCCGATGTGTTGACCGTGAGTCCAGCTAGACTCTCTCTCGCTGTATTCGTATATGCGTATGATTCGTCATTTTTCAAGTTGGAATAGTCACCCTTTGCAACTTTCCATTTCGTGTGGTAAAATGCTTTTTCATAAGTATTGCACGTACAATGTTAGGATGCATTCGATTGACCGTATTCCGCAATAGGAATGCATAGAATAGAAGTTAGAAATCCTTGGCTTTTAGAGAGAGATTCACATGAAATTTTAACTACATGTTTTGAACTCCCCAGCTGGTTCAACATACTACGAACCATCACTACACCTATTCTTATTCCGTAATAGACGCTGGATCATTTTAAGTGACTTTGGTTTAAGTTCTTATTCCGGATTCCGGATTCCTGGTTGTCCTCGTTTTAGGGAAACCCGAATGAACCTTCGTTGTTGACCCGAAGGATTGCAAATAGCTAGATCGAGGTGAAGTGACCATAATAACTCTTTCTATTAACAATTCATTGTGTATAAATGCATTTTAATTAGATCAAAAAACCAGGAATGTGATTTTCTGAAACTGAAGCTCAAAACGGGAAACAGGTGTGTACAGGTAACAGGGTTTCTCGAGTAGCTTTCTCAGTTGATGGTTACTTAAGTCAGAGAGACTTTGTTAAAAAGAGCTCCTTTCAACGTTAACAGTTTTCAACTAACTTAAGAATTTGACTTCCAATTTGGAAATGAAAAAGAAAGAGCGAGCTTCGAGTCACTGTCACGCATAACGCTGAATTTTACAACTGTCACTGGTCGTGATTACAGCTGTAAAGTAGTCCGATCATGAATCACGGAAACCCCTTTGCCACTCTCAAAGTAGAAAAGGCTGCGTTAGTGCATAATTTTAAACAAATGGTGATGAATGAATCCTTGAAAACTGATGCGTCAGTGTAGAAATTCAGAGCAAGCAAGCACGCAATTCAAGTCTGGGTACGACTCCCATTCTTATTCAGGGCCTTCGAAAGCAATTCGAGCTAAGGGTGGGTATGACTATCCTAAAACTCGATACAAGTCAAACTTAACACTAATTTATTCTTACGCACTACTGGTCTGCTGTTATGTTGTTCCTTCAGGCCAAAACTATTGGTTTATGGGCGGTGCGTCTCACACCACTCATCAACCAAACACTAGATGTCACGTGAATTCGTGTGTAACGTTGCTAAGAGACTAGTCTAGCCTCGCCCCAGGACTTCGGGGCGATAATCACGTGCGGTTCGTTGAGAAAGTGTAGACGGCCATTTTGGTAGGTAAAGTCTGCGTTCGAGCCAAGGAGGCCCATCAGGCCGGCGCTTATCTCCGGTTTCTGTAGCATGAAGCGACTAGGAGTATTTCTACTCCCCCCTGGATGGGATGCTAGTCCATCGCAGGGTTACCCCCAGCATTGAATTCGCCGGTACCCATTTATACACCTGGGTGGAGAGAGGCACCGTGAGAGTAAAGTGTTTTGCCCAAGAACACAACACAATGTCCCCGGCCAGGCCCCGAACCCGGACCACTCGATCCGGAGTCGAACGCACTAACCATGAGGCCACCGCGCCTCCCACAGACGGCCATTTTGGCTGTGCAGTTATTGTAGTTGTTTCGAGACGTTATTAAAGAAGAGTTTGACCTCTGTTACACTGGTGGCAGCGGTGGGATACAAAGAAATGGCCTCGAGGGAAATTCTGGAGGATGTAATCGAGCGGCTTACCGTGCAGTTGAAACTGACGAAAGCTACTTTGAAATCGACTAGCGAAGAATTTCAGCAAACACAAAAGACCCTTGATACCCTGGAAAGGGAACATAAACAAGTCATTCACGAAATCGGCGAGCTGAAAAAACGAGAGTCCGAGCTAATCGAAGAGAGGGACGAAGCGAAGGAATCGGCGAGGAAAGCGTTGGAGAGTCTATCCGAGTTTGAAAACAAACAGTTCGTGAAACCGTCAGCGGCGGCGACGAGAGTGAAGCCTGAAAATTTTTCGGGAAGCGGTAACGACACAGATTTTCAGGCGTTCTTGGACCAGTTTGAGGCTTGTGCGAGAATGAACGGCTGGAAAGAAGAGGAAAAAGCAAATCAACTGATCCTGTGCATGAAAGAAAAAGCTCGTGTGGTTATGTCTCAACTCTCGGCAAGTGACAAGAGCTCTTACACATGTATGGTGGAGGCTCTTCGCAAGAAAATCGGCATGCGTCAGGTTCCCGAAGCCGCTAAAGCTACGCTCAAAGCGCGACGAAGGAAGGTGGGAGAAAGTTTGTTAGATATAAGTATTGATATTAAACGCTTGTGCGGAGAGGCTTACCCGACTTTGAGCTCGGCTAGTTTGGAGCAAGCTTGTGTAGATCATTTCACTGATACAATTGGGGCGACACTTGCAAAGGACGTAATTCGCTCTAAACCCTCGACCCTAGATAAAGCCCTGTCAGAAGCTCTAGAGCTCGAAGCATTAGAACTCAGAGCAGTGAGAATGAGAGAAAGGGTTGTGAATGAAGTGTCGACCCACGGGAAAGAAGCTTGCCAAGAGCAAAATCCACCTCTACTCCAGAGCTTTCGACTATGATTGCGTCAGCTACCGCAAAGGCAGCAGCCTAAGCAGTGGTTAATGCCATCCCTTCAAGCGGCACTCGAGGAAACTACGTTCCCCCTCAGTTGGGACACGCTAATAGCAGGGGCGGGGGGTGTTGGACATGTGGGTCAGTGTATCATTTCCAGAGGGACTGCCCGCAGGGAAACTTCCGCAGGGCGGGGGACAGGTCATAAAACCAAGTCGCTCCCCGCCCGAAGACCAAGTACCTGTGATACGCATTAGTTCCATTCAGTCTAACGTGTTGTTACTTGACTGCAAGATAAAAGGGGTGTGACTGCCGTAGTGGACAGTGGTAGCCCAATCTGTATTTTGAGTTACAAAGCTTTTAAGTGCATTGCTTTTAACGGGGCCCTAGGGAAGGTCGGATCCAAGGGCGTGGGCGCCGAGGGCTCCCAGCTGAACATCTTGGGAACAGTGGAACTAGACATGGCCTTCAAAGGGATCAGAGCTAAACAGCTATTCTATATTTGTGACAACCTCAAGCAGAGTGCCCTTATTGGGGTAGACGTTTTAAGGGACAATGGGTGTGTTGTCGACTTTAACGAGGGAACACTTCGCGCTGGGAACACAGAGGTGTACTTGAGAGCTGAATCAAGTTGGCAGGTGCACAGAGTCTCCCTGGTAGAAACTGTTACCATTCAGCCAGACCAAAAAGTTGATCTCATTTGCCGGGTCAATGGGGCAAATTTAGAGGGAATTCAGGGAGTCCTTGAACCCATGGATAAATTCTTTGAGAGGTTTCCAATTGCAGTGCCCAGTACTCTATCCTTGGTCAATGAAGGGTCGGTTCCAGTCCGCCTCTACAACTATTCTGGGCGGCCGGTTACAATCTACAAGGACACAACTGTGGGGGAGTTCTGTCCAGCCGTAGAGGGTGGCCAAGCAATACCGACAGCGCGAAACTATAGGCTTGAGTCCGCCACCGATGATAGCGGTGAAGGAACAGTGAATTGCAATGCACTGTCGGTCGAATCGGAACCGAGTTGGGATATAGTTGACGAGATGGGACAGCTATTCCCTATAGATAATGATCAGATAACGGACGATCAAAAGCTGAGCGTATGGAAAATCATGGCCAAGCACTCTAACGCAGTATCCAGGGGACCACACGATATTGGCCATTGCAGTAAGGCACAGCTTCGAATTAACACTGGGACTGCACCCCCTTCCACTGCGCCGTTTTTCACCTCAGCAGGAGAAGTAAATAAGAGCGGAGACACAAAGGTTACTTGAGAGAGGTGTAATAGAACCGTCAACCAGTCCTTGGAGCGCTCAGGTCGTCTTAGCTTCTAAGAACGATGGCTCTTACCGTTACTGTGTTGATTTCCGTAAGTTAAATAGTGTCACTGTTAAGGAACACTACCCTATTCCAAGAGTGGAGGACATGATCGATACTCTTGCTGGAGCAAAGTTTTTCTCAACCCTGGACTTTGTCTCTGCCTACCATGCGTTCGAAATTCACAATGATGACAGGGAGAAAACAGCTTTCTCTACAAAGCAGGGGCACTGGCAATGGAAACGTGTTCCCTTTGGGCTTTGTAACGCAGCTCCTTTCTTTGTGCGACAGATTGCCAGTCTCTTAGCGGGAATGGCATGGGAAGAACTATTGGCATTCTTTGATGACGTCCTCATCTTTGGTGCCACGTTTGCCAAGCACTGTGAGTCCTTGGACCGTGCTCTCTCCCTTATAGAGGGGGCTGGGTTGAAGGTGAAGCCAGAGAAATGCTGTCTGCTACCACAACGCGTACCTTTTGTTGGTCATATCTTGTCAGCGGACGGAGTTTCCACAGATCCTGAAAAGGTTTCCGCAGTGAAATCCTGGCCACCACCAACCAATGTGTCTGAGTTACGTGTTTTTCTGGGAAAGATCGGCTACTACAGGAAGTTTATTCCGGATTTCGCAACTGTCGCAAGCCCTCTTTTCCTTCTTGAGGAAAAGGGAAGAAACTTTGTGTGGTCCAACGACTGTCAAAGATCTTTCGACGCCCTTAAGCAAGCCCTTTGTGAAGCACCGGTTCTCGCATACCCAAGGTTTGATCTCCCCATTTATACTAGATACTGACGCTAGCACGACCGCTGTCGCTGCTGTGTTGTCTCAGGTGCAAGATGGCGAGGAGCGCCCAATTACATACGCTGCCAAGGCCTTGACAAGAATCCTAAACCTCAGGAAGCCCGATGGATTCAACACCTTCAACAGTACAACATGAAGATAGAGCATCGGCCAGGCAATGGCAATGCCGATGGCCTGTCCCGTC
>OX421447.1:31016795-31046795 GCA_949126865.1 Montipora capitata
GCCTAAACTTAGCCTGCCAGCAGGCTCTCTCTTTGCGGTGGGAGAGAGAAGAGAGAGCCTGGAGGCGGGGAGATCCAGTGGTTAGAGCGTTGAGGGTTTGCATGCGGTTGCCCCGGGTTCAAATCCCGCTCTAACTTCTGCTTTGGATTTGTTTCCGGTGGGAGAGAGAGGAGGGAGCCTGGAGGCGGGGAGGTTTGGGTTTGTTTCCGGTTGTCCCGGATTTAACTCTACCTGCTAGTTGGGGCTCTTAATCATGTTTCTGTTAAGTTTGAATTGTTTCTTTCAGATTCTTAAAAAGTGGGTTGCCTGTAAACTAGCTTGATAGCTAAGTGCACTTCCACTATAAACAAGGCGTTTACATTTTTTTTTACATTTGCGCTTTCGGCTAAGTCCTGCGTGTTGTTTTATATGGCTCTCCGGAACCATCGTGAATTGTCGGCTCGGCTTGTTTCACTTCGATTGCTTGGCTTTCCTGCTTTGAAGCTCGTGAGGTCGACCTTTGGAAAGTCTACGAGCTGCCTTTTCTGGCACGTTATCGGAAGCCTTTCCCTCTGACTTTCTACCCAAATTAAAAACTGATAAATAGTATTTACTCAACAAACAACCTAGAATCGTGCCTGATGTGACGAGTGAACCTGCATTGCTGTACAAAATCTGCTGTTAGGAGATAAGTTGAATTAAAAACGTGAATGTTTGTATTATTTTAGTGGGACGTCTAATCATTTTGTTTTATTTTTTGTTCACTTAGGGCATCACTATGACAAGGGAACTCCTCTTGCTGAAAGACCGAATAATAAGAGGAATTAGAAATTCATTGAGATCTTCCCCAGGCAACAAAACATTTTATTCTACATATATGAACATTGAAGTGGTGTCTGTAAGGAGAAATTTACTTCACAGCTTGATGCTGGGCGACAATCGAACCGGTTCCTTTCGAATCCCGGATCTAAGCAACATTTTGAAGAAAAATGCGAATAACAACGAAATTGTGTTCTTTGAGGTATTATCATAGTCATTGTTTGTGTAAATAATTGATTGAGTTGGTGAAGGATACACAGTGATAAATAATTATGAAAGCATTCTTCAATTTGAGTCAATTTATTCACTCTGAATCTCTGTTCCTTAGAACTTTTTGCCCCTCGTTTTGAATTGTGATCTTTGAGCTTTTTTAAATAAATATTTCTTGAGACTGTTGATTATCGGCATTTTCAGATGTGGAGCACACCCTTAAACCCCTTCACCTGGGACAAAAGTAGCGAATGGGTTACCACAAATGTGGCAAGTTTGGACATTAGAGACAAAGAGGAAGACATCATAACCATATCTGGCCTGTCACCGGGTATAACCATCGTACTTCCATGGCAACCAATTACTTACCGTTCCAGTAATCTGTCCTTTGTAAGACTGGGATCGTCAAGACGTCACAGTATAAGTGTTCAGCACGGTTATTCAGTTGTTGAGATCTCGATTGTGTCTTACGGTAACGACTTTGTTATCCCATACGTTCGGGTGTCACCTCCTGTAGAGTTGTCAACACAGCTTGGCCCGCCAGAGTGTAAGCGTGTGCAAGGGAAATGGCTTCACAGCGGAAACATCACTTGCGTCGGGAAAACAAATTTGACAATAAATTTTAAAACGCTTCTTCCTGGAAACTACCATCTTGACATAGACTTCATAAGAAAAGGGAGTAATATAAACGAGGATGAACAGGGAACTGATAAATGTATCAAGATAAAAGAACCGCCACAACAAGAATCACAAGGGATCAACTACACGTTTACTATTTCAGAGGTCGCCTGTTTCTTTTGGAATTCAAGTGAATTGTACTGGGATACCAGTGGATGCAAGGTAAAGACACATTACTATTGTATTTGTACGAACTGAAACACACCGGTCATTAAAAGCTGGGTAACTCATTGTCTTTCTAATTTTTCATTCAAACGCCTGTTTCCTCGAGCGCTCTCCATTCCTTTGACATTCTTTTCAGTCCGCTGTGAAGGAAGTTAAGAGCCGCTTTGACTTTGTATAAATACGTAGAGGACTATACGATACTAATATCACAGAGAAATATGAAGTGCGAGTGACTAAGATGTTATGTAGAATCTGAATTTGTACAGTAAAGGGATTAACCCAGGGGGATTAATTTTGAAATTTCCGTACATGCAAATAAAACCTACATCAGGTTTTTACGTAACATGCAGATCAATCAATGATGCATCTGGAATTTTTTTTACTTTGAACTTGTTCAGCCATTTTATCAGTATCCATCACAATCCGCGTCCTAAGACCTTAATATCTCTTCCCAAGCTTAAGTCTGAAAAACAGTTTGGTTTTCGTAGCATTAAGAGATAACCTATTAGGCTCAATCCAAAGCGAGTAGTTTTCAAGCTCCACATTAAACTGTGCAATTAAGATCCTTGGATCCCAATACTAAAAAAAACATCAGGTTGTCCGCGAGGAGAGCATTTCGAAGGATCGTTGATATAACTAATGGAATATAATAAGGAACCCAGTGATAGAGTACGGTTAAACACCAGGTACGAGTGCCGCTGTTCTTATCTCGCAGAATTAATTTAGACATTTTTTTTACCGGTGAAATAGCTAGTAATCCATTCCTAAACGAGACAAGTGATAACATATGCTTTCAATTTTGCTAACAATATTTTATGATCTGTCGTATCAAAAGCCTTCCATGGATCAAGAAAATTTGTTATAATCAGCTGCAGTGGTTGTCTTGTTGACAAGATTAAGTATTAAATGAAACTATGATCCTCGCAGTTATGAATGCAATTTTAGCAATTGCGTGAAGATGCCCGGAGAATTCATGACTTCAATGGGGTTTGAACCTGTGACCTCGCGTTGCCGGTGCGACGCCCTAACCAACTGAGTTATGAAGCCGCTGATGTTGGGAGCTGGTCATTTTTGGGTTCAAATGTTCCCGTGATGAATGAATCAACGATGAAATGATATATGAAATGAACCTTATATTGAACTGCGGATATAAAATCAAGTGAAGCTATGATCCTCGCAGTTATGAACGCAATTTTAGCAATTGCGTGGAGAAGCAGTTCAATATATGGTTCATTTCATAAATAATTTCATGGTTGATTCATTCATCACGGGAACATTTGAACCCACAAATGACCAGCTCCCAACCTCAGTAGCTGCATAGCTCAATTGGTTAGAGCGTCGCACCGGTATCGCGAGGTCACGTTGAACCCCTTTGAAGTTCTGAATTTTTCTAGATTCTCTACGGAATTGCTAAAATCCCATTCATAACTGCGAGGATCATAGCTTCACTTGATTTCATATGCGCAGTTCAATATATGATTCATTTCATATGTCATTTCATCGTTGATTAATTAATGCAGGTAATGTGGAATGTACGAGTGACGCTTGCGAAAACAATATGTTGTTAGCTACGACAGGACGGTTAAGAGCTCATTCAAAAAATGTGGAGAAAACTGGAACATCTGAGATCGTTCTTACATTGTCATTTTATCCATTTTTTAACCACAAAATCAACAACTAATGTACCTTGACAGAGTCGTTTGAGGTGTTATCGCATAATTTATTATATTTTAGCGTTTTCGACAGCGTTCACTTGCAGTACCAAACTTGCCTCAAACCGCTAGATATATGTTAATTTTTCCTCTTTTTTGTTTCAGGTAGAGGGATTCATGAAGAATTCTGCCCTGAAGTGTTCTTGCAATCACTTGACGCCCTTTGGTGGAGGCTATCTAGTAGCGCCGAATGAGATCAATTTCCACAAAGTGTTCCTTGAACTTCTCTCTCCCAATGATAGCGGAAAATTTCTCGTTCTTTTTACAGTCGCGACATGTTTCCTTATTTATCTGGTTGCAGTCATCATAGCCAGAAGGGTTGACAACAGGGAAAAAGCAATGGTATGGCGTGCACTCATGGCTGTCTCCAACTACGCGCACTAGCATAATAATCTAAAAATAATAATAATCTAAGATTTATAGAGCGCCAAGACTATGAAATAGTCAAAGGCGCTAAAATGTACGTTGATAAAATAACTGTCCAAGTAAGATCATGGTCTTAGAATTACTGAAAAGCAAGTGCAAATAAGTAGGTTTTAAGTTCTTTCTTGAATGTATCAATCTTCGGAATCATTTTTATATTTAGTGGTAGACTCTTCCATAGTCTTGGTCCAGCTTTCTAGAAGGCCCTATCTCCAAAGATCGTGCACTTGGTTTTAGGAACAGCAAGGAGAGGTTAATCTGGATTGCAAATACTGTAACGTCCTTCAGGCTTGGGCTCTAGGAGATTCCTCAAGTAAGAGGGGCTCATATTATGACGAACTTTGAAAATGATACGACTTGTTTAATGACTGACTCTTCTACTGAAATACTCTCAATATTGATCTTCGACAGTTGTTGACGAGAAACCACTGTGAAAAACTCATCAGTGTTCTCATTTACAGTATAGTCAACCACGTCAGGAACTTTGTTTCTGAGAGATCGAGCATTTACACACGAAAAGCGTTCCCCAGTTTTCCACTTGTTCCACTAAAGACGCACCACCTCAAGGACCCTTTCTTGAGGGTGTTTTCTTGTTTTTGAAGAGAGAGAATAGGGTCCTATGTTAAATAAGGTGGCCGAGGGGAAATGAGTGCATACTGTTTGCGACACGCTACAGCTTCTGAGATGGCTGTGAAACGGCCGAAAATTCAGCTAAATTAAATATACCTTATATGAACACATCATACCAAAGGCTAAAACACAACCGTTAATGTCAGAGAATTCATTCCCCCAAGTTTTGAGATATGTCCAGGTTTGACCCTAATTAGATGCACGCGGATTTCAATAAGCGTCACGAAGTGTCCCCTTGCTCTTCTAGCCAACTTCAACATCACTTGTGTCTCAGAATACAGACAATTTATGTCACAAAGTGTCCGCCAAATGCTGCTCTTTAAGTGAAGATTAACTGCTGCATTTACCCAAAGCTAAAAATAACGGTAACCTTTACCCTTACCTTATTGTTGAAAATAGATAGCAAATGCTTAGACTTAAAGGGACACTTTGTTTTGGATGTCAAAATTGGGCGTGCATCTAATTAGGGTCAAACCTGGACATAAGTGGAGAGAGCAAGTTTTGTGGTTTGTTTTATTTTATTTATTGATTGATTGATTGATTGATTGATTGATTGATTGATTGATTTATTTAGTTATTTATTTATTTATTTATTTATTTATTTATTTGTTCATTTATTTATTTATTGTTCCTTTTTTTCGTTTACAGAAACAATCTAATCTTGGTTTTTAAGGAACGAATTAATTAATTTACTTTTCAGCTTCAAGACAGAGAGCCAACTATCATTTGTAACGAAGAAGGATCCGAAGGGCACATCCCACACAGCTACGAGTTAACCGTAAAGACTGGTGTCTGGCCAGGTGCAGGAACAACATCCAATGTATCCCTTATAATTTATGGAGTAGAAGGAAACAGCGGTATCCTGAAAATAGCGAAGGAAAGTAGTGATGCCTCTTATTCAGTTTTCGCTCGAGGAACTGAACAAAACGTTAAAGTAATTTTGAACAAAGACATTGGTGAAGTTTACTCTCTTCGTATCTGGCATGACAACTCAGGCAAGGATCCATCTTGGTATTTGGACGAGGTAAGCATTACGAACATCAGCACTGGAACCTGCTGGAAATTTATAATTGACACATGGCTTTCTCTAGAAACTGAATCGTACTCTTGTGAAGTGCTTCAAGTTCCTTCCTGTTCCGGTCCAAGTATCACAAATGTGGCTCTGAAGGAGATGTTTTCCAATGGCCACCTTTGGTTTTCCGTTGTTACTAAGACTCCGGGGGACAATTTTACAAGAGTTCAAAGGCTTTCGTCCTGTGTTTGCCTCCTTCTTTGTACGATGGCCATCAGTGCTGCATTTTATCGCTGGGAAACACATTCCTACCAAGTCATCAACCTTGGACCACTTAAATTTTCAGCAAGACAGGCGATGGTCAGTGTTCAAAGCACCATAATTACCATTCCTGTTCACGTTATGATTCTCTTATTTAAGAAAACCACATCGTTTTTCCGCGCGGAGCATTCACGCTGGTGGCAGTGTCTGTTCTACGGTATGTATATCGTGAGCGGCATAATGACTGTCTCATCGGCCATTGTGACCATTTCTTACAGCCTCATTTGGGGGAGTCATAAAAGCCAAGAGTGGATTTCTGCTGTTATCACCTCTTTCTTCGAAGACATTCTGGTTGTGCAGCCATGCAAATGTCTCGTACTTGTCACTATATCCGTTATGTGGGCAAAGTGCAAAGGAAAAAAAATATCTTTCAAAAGACGTGAAAAAGTGACACCGGAGAAAGTGACAGCTTTCCCAAGGTCAGGAAGAAAATTCTCAAGACTAAAGAAAGAGATTGTTGCTAAAGCCAAACGTCGTTCGGCCATTCGCCAAATAGGATTTTATATGACTTTTCTTGTCATAATTGGTGTGTTATCATATGGAAACAGAGACTCGACGCGGTATCTGTTCACGAAATTTCTTGATGTTCACACCGGATATTTTGAACAGGTATTGACTCACAACACAGCCTTTTAACCTATTTTTAGTTTTGTGAAAAGAGGAAGGTAATCATCTTCACCTTTTCAAAAATATGAATAAAGAGAAATTGATCTGGGACTTTCCACACCCGAAATAACCTGATTTAGTCGAAAAGCGACAAGTCCGATTGCCACTCGACCGAGAAAAGACTTCGAAATGTTGAAAAAATAACAAAGATGCATCGAAACCCGTCGCTTCCGAAACGCTCCACCCTTAAGACGACAACTTGTGGTGTACACCAAGGAAACACGAAAAGCCACAAACCCTGGCAAAACTGTATTTTGAAAGTCAGCTGCACTTTCATACTCTGTTGAACCAATGAGCTTTTTATTCTACTAGTCTATCGGTGTTTTTCATTAGCATGTCTCCACCAATTGCATAGCTCTCCCACTCCCTAAATAAACTAAAAGAAGCCCCCAATTCCTCATTTCGTCCTAACAAAGGGCTAACGTTCGAAACGGTAGCCATTCAATAGTTTTCCTGAGGCAATTCGATCTTTCTCGACTTGTTTGATAAATCCAAATTGTTATGTGTTAGTCTCCCACTGAAGCATTTTCTTCCTAAAATAGCCTCTTTATAGAAACGTTTTGTTAATTTCTTAATTTCATGGGCTTCGTTCCGATGTTGCGGGTCCTTCTGCATGCTTTTCACGGCTGCACCCACTACACGCTATTTGATTCGAAAATTATAACATATTTTTGCAACGCGAAGAAAAAGTGCGCTAGTAACCAAATCTTAAATATTATTTTTCAAATATTAATTCTTTTTACATAAACTGTTGACTCTAGGAAATTTAGTAATTGCTTTTCGTGAGCAGTTCTGTAATGAGAACTAAGTATATAATAATCATTTAACAAGTAAAATGTTCATAGAATTCTTCAAGAGGATTTTTAGATCGCCCAGATTAAAGACATCGTGACAATTTTATATTCACAAATTGAGACATCATACGATTGTGATGTGTTTTATTAGATCATGAATCGTGTCTCTGAAACATCATAGTTAATTGCAAAGTTATAAGTTTGAAACTTAAATACTTGATTTTACTAAAATAATCTAATCTTCGATGTAAACGTATTCATCACATATTCTGCATGGTTTTGTGTCAATTCCCATTTAGGTTACAACTTTCACCTCCTTCTGGGAATGGATGAACAAAACGTTGGTACCACATCTCTACCTCAGTCCCCATCAATCCAATTACCGAGACTGCCAACAGGCAGGGGATGAGCTAAAAGCTCCTGTGATTGGAATGTTACGACTTCGTCAGCTTAGAGCAGGAAAAGGTTATTTTTAATTTTAATATTTTTTTTTTGCTTTGGTATTTAGTCGTATCGAAGTCGTATGTAACAACTAAAAATCACGAGGATTAATATTACCTAAGGAGGAAAGGTCCTCAAGTGTGCCACTATATTAGAACAATTATTTATTTATTTATTTGAAACAGATCAGTTGCATTTTAATACGGAAATATAACATACATTTTTTAAAATTCACGTGTAGGTATGAAAATTGATTAAACGTAAAACGTTGTCCTGATATTTTCATTTTATTAGATTCAATAGCCGCATGTTATTTCTGGATTGAACCTCACCTGTCTCATATTTTCAGTTCAATGCCCCGCAGTACACACGATCAAGGATTGGTTTCCTCTTGAACGTTATGATTGCTACTCTTTTGTGAAGGAATCCAAAGATCCATTCATTCCCAAGCGTGGAATTTTCCCTTGCTCTCGTCCATGGGTTTATCAAACAGCAGAAGAACTCAATGCGTCATCAAAATGGGGACATCATGGGTGGTATGGTGGAGGAGGGTACTCTGCTGACCTGGGTTATGATGAGGAAACTGCGCGTACAGTTGTTCATTCTTTAAAATCAGGGCATTGGATTGACCGTCAAACGACAGCTGTGATCGTAGAGTTTACCTTGTTTAGCCAATCAATCAGCACATTAGCTGTTTGCTCTTTTTTCTTTGAAGTGCTTCAAACAGGACAGGCTGTATCGTTTAAGAAAATCAACACCATCTCATTACACAATACTGAATCCGTCCTCCAAGTCTTCCAAGGACTCTGCTTTGTTTTCTTCATCAGCATGTTTATCTATAAAGGCTTCGACACCACAACCACCATAATTCGCCGGGGAAGACATTACACCCGTTCTGTTTGGTGTTGGCTGGATGTGTCGCTACTCTGCACGTCCCTCTCTGTTCTGGTGTTCAGCTTTGTCAAGTCTTACCATATTACAAACATTCTACAATACTTGGAGCGCAACATGTTTGCTCCATTCAATTTCCAGTCGGCTGTTCTATTGGAGGATGTTGAAAACTGTGTCTTAGCCACCCTTACCTTTTTTACCACAGTTAAGCTGTTGCAGTTGACGTATTTTAATATGTATACCAAAGTGTTTTCTAGTGCATTGCGAATCTGGTTGCAAAAGTTGCACTCTTATCTCCTTATTCTTTCAGTTTTGTTCTTTGCATTCCTTCAAACAGGAATTTTGCTCTTCGGGACCATTGTTTCTCGTTATTCCAGCCTTTGGGTATCATTTTCCTTTCAGCTTGAAATAATTCTTGGAAAGGTCAAAGCTCGACCAGTAAAGGAACTTGTTGAAGTGGTGCCTGTGTTTGGTCACGTATTCGTTAGTCTTCTTCTTTTCGGTATCACAATCATAATGATGAATTTCTTCATATCATCTTTAAATGATGCCATAAGTGATGCAAGAGCATTGCAGATACGTGAGAAAAGCCAACTACCAGGAAACCTGGCTGATTCAAATATTCCAACTGAAAGATTCAAAGAGTTCTTTGACCACATCAGCTACCAGTTGAAAGCCATAGATGTGATTCAACATTTGCCAGAAGCACATATCCTTGACAAAAAGCTGACAGAAGTCTTAAGGCGTCTGGATGAGGCATGTTCACAAGACATCGACAAGTGACAAAATGAACTGCCGACAAAAAAAGAAGGAACTTAGACAGATTAACAAGCTAGACTAAGTAATCATCAGGTTCATTATAGCGTTGAGATACTGCAACATTGCACAGCTAAAGAGCATTCAGTAGTATGAGGAAGAAGCCTCCGGGTGAAAAGAAGAATGGCTTCGGTTAAGTTAAATATATTATCCACATGGGACAAAGATGAAGTAAGTTTCTTTCCTTTTCAAATAATAATAAGCAGCTTTCCTCAGAGCAGCGTAGGCCTAGTTAAACGTAATACGCATAGCTGATCTGAATTTTTATCATATTAATTAGACGTTGCCCGAACGGTTCCAACAAAACCAATGTCAGAAAAGCTGTTAAGACGTCCAGAATGCATGTACAGCCCATGTTATGTAAAGACATACGGTAAACAAGAGAGAATGTTGACAATTGGGCCGGCTTCCGACGGCAGAGTGCAGAAAGACGTGTCTGTTTCATCATCATTATCATCAACATGGAATTACGGAATCGATATCACCAAGGGATCTCTCAAGGAACCGTCCATTACAACTACAAATAGATTCCATAAGAATACTTAGACTGTGCTTAAAGAAAAAGCAAAATCGAATAAAATATCCAAGATTACATGTGATGAAAAGTTGTTTTCATTGAGTCATAATAGCAGAGTAGAAATTATTTAGACTAGTGGCATGCTTAGCCTAGGTTCACAGACCATTTCGTATCATGTTGCCCCCGTAACAAAAAGTTCTGTTGGTTTGGCCCTGAAATTAAAACATTGTGAAAATTATGTCTGTGGATGGTATTTAGTGTGAGATCAATGAATTCAAGATCGTCACTGGTTTGCCGAGGCATATGTTTCTCCTTAGGGACATCAAGTACCTAGGCAACTTTACTGATGACGTCGCCTCCCATGAGACTTGGAAGTGTTTCATCCTTCTCAACATGTTGGGGTTTGTATGTATTCACCCTTTTAACTGGAAGACACAATTAGGTTCACTTGGAGGCAGAAGCAGAGAGATCATATCATGTCGAAGTAAACCGACATTTTGTCTTGAACATTGAGGCTTAGGCGATTAGAAACAAGGAAAAGGAAAGGAAAGGAAAGGAACTTCATTTAAGTGTCTAGTCGGTTTAGCGCTGGAGCACTAATTGGGGACACTGTAAAGTGAAATTAACAATCAACGCAAATCAAGTCAAATGTTGGTTTTTGAGGAGAGGGGAAACCGGAGTACCCGAGGAAAACCTCTCGGTGCAGAGTAAAAAACCAACAAACTCAGCCCACATATGACGCCGAGTCTTGGAATCGAACCCGGGCCACATTGGTGGTGCTCTAAGCCATTGTGTCAGAAGATTTGACATCGGTATACATTCTCACGTCCGATAGAAGGTTGAAATTAATCAGGTTATTAATTCAATTCCTACGACGTCGACTTCTCATCTCTGGCAAGACGGTTAGAGCAGATTTCACTGAGACAGGTTCACTATAAATTGCATCTATGCCATTTATATCGGTGCAAGGAAGGAAACCTTCTACCTCCATTCCTTCTGTCAAAACCACCCACCGACAACCCCAAAGACTGGGAAGTTGCACGAAAGAGCGGCTGGAAATATTTACGCATCCTCTTCGGTGAAAGTCACCTCGAACTTCAATTCTTTGATGAAGGTCGGCAAAGACTCAAACAAAACATCGAGTCGGCTATTGAGGCCTCTCACTACGAGGCATTGTACCAAGCAATCGCACAACGTTGTGAACGCGTCCGAAAACTGAGCGGAAACACGAGCAAAAGCTGAATAGGCTACCGGCTGGTATGGGTGTAAACGAATTAAAGAAGAAATGGGTAGTAAGTACCTCCGGAAGAAGACTTCAGGGCAACAAAATATCGCTACTGAGGAAAGGACTGAATGTTGCAATCACGCCGCACACCCTACCCACGAAAGATATACTCGCTTCTGTTGAAGCCACAATATGCCACCTGGCACGAGAAAATGAGGACGCTACTAGAGCAGAGGTTTACGGAGCTCTGAAACATACTAAACCACCAAAACAACGAAACCTGACGAATGAAGAGCGGAGAGCACTCAAAGAACTAAAAAGTGACGAAAACATTATAATAATCAGAGCGGACAAAGGAAACTGTACAGTCGTCATGGAGAGAACCGACTATCGTAACCAGATTCAATCACCGATAAAAGGCGCAATCCAACATCAAGAACGGAGCTTCAGTTGCAGAGAAAACTTTTGGGTTGGAAGAAAGTTGAGAACCTTAATGAAACAGTCTACTGCAGCTCCGCCCCTCCGACTCCACACCACCATCGTTTTACGGTTTACCTAAGATCCATAAAGTGGAACTGCAGTTCATGGAAGTCCGTGTCACTCTCCTGGGAGGCACAGAAACGCGAATACCACTGAGACCTATAAACAGCTGTATTTGTAACGACGTAGTATCACGATGATTAAGACACCTGTTTTCTTTATTGTGTAAATCTCAAGAAGTACATCGCGCACATTGTGACGTCATAATTACATAATTTATGACACTCTCCCGGGCCGATTAGATAAGAAATTGTATGGAATGATTAGCAAAGGATAAATGTTTAAGAGAAGTATCGAGATTGTTCCCGGATTCTATGAATTGCCTTCTGAGCGGCAAGTCGTACTGGGGGACGTTGTTTCTCGGCTATAGCTTCTTTGTCTTCCTTTTCAATACCTTGTGCATTGTTCTCGCTCGACACTTCAATAGATAAAGCTTCTCTATAGGTCTTAATAGTTCACTACCAGAACTTATTCTTAAAGATACAGATCTGACTAATCCGTCTTTCCCTTTATGAGAATCAGTTACGACACCTATTTTCCACTGATTACGTGGTACATTATCATGTATGAGAACAACGTCTCCTATAGCAATTGCTGTCTTGTTTGATGTTTTCTTTTGGTAAGAGTTATATTCACGCAGACTTGTCAGATACTCCTTTGGCCATCGCGTCCAGAAGGCCTGTATCACTATCTTATGATATTTTGCTCTCTTTGTTAGCTCTTTTGTTGAAATATCAGTTGGGATATAGTCTGGATCTGATTATTTGACGCTAACTCTTGTGTCTGGTAGAGTCAGAAGACGGTGTCCACATAAGAAATGCGATGTGGTTAAAGGAGAGGTATCGTTAATATTCACGTAAGGATATGTCAAGGGAAGGCTCTTTAACGCTGCCTCTACCTCGGTGAGTATTGTTTTAAGTTCAATCATGTTCAGATAGGCTTTGCCTATAGTTTTTTTGAGACATCTTTTCACTAGTCCAACAAGTCTTTCGTAGAATCTTCCCCACCACGGGGCTCGTTCTGTTATGAATTTCCATGTGATGTTATGGTTGGCTAGGAACTGTTGTGATGCATTTGGCTTGAGGACCTGGGTTTTCATCCTTTGGAGTTCTTGAGCTCCAGCTTGAAAGGTTTTTGCATTGTCAGAAATGATACATTCGGTAACGCCTCGTCGACTGATAAATCTTCTGAATGCCCTAAGAAAGGCCTTGGTTGTCTGATCTTCCACTAAAAGCTCGTACTGCGGCACAAGTGAATCGACAAATGTAAACTTTAGATGGAGTGTGATTTCCTTGGTCGCGAACATAAAGAGGACCTGCGTAATCGATACCTGTAAATTGGAAGGCTTGTGATTGTAGAACTCTTGATTTCGGTAAAGGTGGTGTGGGTACAGATCGAAATGGTGGTCCTTGGATTTTTCTGCATGTCACGCACTTGGAGATGATTCTTTTAACCAACTGTCGACCTTGCGGTATCCAATATGTTTGTCTGATGTGAGTAAATGTTTCACAAACTCAGTCCACCATGAATAGGGGGTCAAACAATTTTGACGCAAAGCGGATCGTGGATCTCTTAGTACGTTTTGTGATAACTTCTGATTTTCTGATCATTTTTTCGAGTGAAAGGGATAGCATTTCATTTGTTGAGTTCCACGTGATTCCCAGGATTTTTGTCTTTTGAGCCGCATGTGCATTATCTTCTTGTGCTCTGCAATTTAGAGCTGTTGAGTTAGAGGTCCACTGTCGGAGATTCACGCCTGCTTCTTGTAGATAACTGCGTGACGAAGAATAATATTCTAAGGCTTTATCGTTGCAATAGGCCTTTTGCAACTAACGATCACATGGTACAAAATCCACCATGCTGGAGGGCTAGCTCATTATTATTCCCCCACTGGGACATTAAAATAAGGGCAAGTCAAGCTTGACTGGTTCAGGTCTCTTTGTTTTAATGTCCCAGTGGGGGAATAATAATGAGCTTGCCCTCCAGCATGGCGGATTTTGTACCATGTGATCGTTAGTTGCAAAAGGCCTGTTAGTTCCTGTAACCACATTGTCCATATATACATGTTCTCTGTTAAGTCCTTCGTTATCCAGTTGTCCTTTTCGTTGAGGTGATATCGGATTGTTGCGTTTAGTAGAAAGAGTGAGGGCGCTGCTCCAAACAGAACGCAGCAAAATCTGTAAGCTTCTGAACTGTCTGCACTGTCAACAGATTTATGTCTTTCAGCCATAATAATCTAGTAGCGTCCCTGTCTTTGTTATTTAGTTCGGTTTGTAGGAAAGCCTTTTCTATATCTGATGTGAAGGCTATTCTGTGGGTCCTGAACTTTAATTGGATGCCAGTTAGATCCTGCATTAGATTTGGACCTGTGTGTAGACAGTTATTTAGACTCAATGCTTCTGATGACACTCTGGCAGATGCGTCATAAACTATTCGCATCTTGGTTGTTGCGCTGTCTGTTTTAAAAATAGGAAAGTGGGGAATGCAATGCAAAATGCCTTCGTGAAGATTGAGGTTCCCCACTTTCTCTATGAAACCGAGATTAACTTGTTCAAGAAGTTGTTTGTTGTATTAATGAATAAGTCCTGGGTCTTTCTTGTTGAGGCTGTTCAGTAGACTGTTCAATCGTCTTTTGCTTAAAATGAAGTTTGTTGGTAGATCGCGTTTGTTTAGTTTCCATGGGAGTCTTACGTTGTATCTACCAGGTGTCTCGGTAAATCGGATGGTCTTCTGAAAGTTAATGATGATATCGTCATTTTTGTCGCTATCCTCTGGTATTTTGCTGATTTCCCAGAACTTGGTTAATAGGTTGTCGAGTTTTGACTCTTCTATTGGCATGGTTTCGATCCTTTGACACAGTGTGTTTAAGTCGTTTTCATGGTTGCTCTCATTTTGAAAGGGTCCTGATGGGAGCCATCCAAATTTGCTTTCCATAGCAATCAAGGCTTCGTTTTCAGTTTTTATTATTCTTCCAGTAATCAGCTGACCGTAATAGTCATTTCCAATGATGATATCTACGTCAAGATTTTCTGATGATTGCAAACGATCTGCAAGTTTGAGTCCTTTTAATTCAGGAGGTATCTTTAGATTCTTCATCATGACTGATAGCGGTGGACAAATAATAGTTACTAGTGCTTTTATTTTGATATCCTCTTTTTCTGTCGATAGCAAAAGGGAGACAATATCATATGTTTTTCTAGTGCTTTGAAATAAGCCGAATGTAGTTACATCTAGGAGTTCTTTTCCCGTTGTTTTTAGTTCAAGTTTGCCCTTCGTATCTTGAGTAATAATGGTTCTTTGAGATCCCGTATCAAACAGGAGGCGAGCTTGACGATATTGTTTACCGGTTCCGCTGATCTTTGTGATGGCGGATTGCATCAGGATATGATTTGTAAGATGAAGGGAATGTGTTGCTACCATGTGGGTTGTGTTCTTCCCCGTGGTATTTTTAGGTGACTGACCACTGTTTGAATTTCCGTTTCTTTCATTTGATATGATGAGCTTTGTGTTGGATTTTCTTGTTTTTCTTCGCAAATGTATGGTGTTTCTTCTTACATTTTATGCATTGACCTTTTGATTAGCATTGAGTTTTCGTGTGTTTCAGTCCAAGACAGTTTAAACATCTTTGTTGGTGTCGAAGGATAGATCGCCTTTCCTCTACTGATGTTATTTTATCACATTTTTCTGGGCGGTGTGTTTCCGCGCAGTATGTGCATGATCGTGATACTTTCGGTTTTCAGTTGAGAAATCTTTGTTTTTGCTGAGCATTGGTTAGTAGAGCGCCAGCGGGTGGTATGAATACTTCTCCGTCCATGGCAGAAGATGTGGAATCTTCTAAAGAGGACATGTGGCTTTTCTCTCGTGTTTCAATTTCTTGTCGTATGGCTACCCTCAATCTATCCAGGGAGCTATCTGCTAAAGGATCCGCTTTGAATATTAAACGGTGTATGTCCTCGGGTATTTTCTTGAGGAGTATGGGAATTAGCAAACTTCCATATGATTCAGTCATTATTCAAAGTGTTTCTAAGCCACGAATATTGGTTTCACATATATCGTAATTCCCTTAAATTTTTAGTGTCACTTGATGGCGCGTGGATCTTAGATAATGACTCCATGTAAGAGTTGGTCAAATTTTGGGTTTTGCCAAAGCGCTCTTTTAATAGCTCAGCTGCCTTTCTGTAATTTTCTTCAGTCAATGGCAGCCCGGAGATAGCGCGCGCTGCTTCTCCTTTAAGCATTCCATTTAGATAATTCATTTTTTCAACATCGATTACTTCGAGATTTTTATCGATAGCTGCACTAAAGCTATCCCAGAATGTGAGCCATTCATGTGGATCTCCTCCAAAGGGTTTGATGTTTATTTTGGGTGAATTTACATGCATTTGAGGCATTGGTGCCGGGACCAGGATGCCGCAGTAACCCAGGTTCCAATCCTGGTCCCGGCATCAATTTTACAACTATTGTAACGACGTAGTATCACGATGATTAAGACACCCGTTTTCTTTATTGTGTAAATCTCAAGAAGTACATCGCAAACATTGTGACGTCATAATTACATAATTTATGACAGTATTGGCTCGCCGACTTATGAGCTTTCAAAATACCTGGCTTCCTTACTGAAACACCTTGCGAATGCAACCAAATATTCTGTCAAGAATGCTAGACAGTTTGCAGAATTTATAAGTAACCAGGAAGTGGCTTACGACGAACTGGTTGTGTCGTTTGACGTGATCTCACTCTTCACCTCCATAACGATCGGCATGGCTATAGACATTGTTCAGAGAAAACTGGAGGGATCTGATGATTGGAAAAATCACACACAGTTGACCAAAGACCAATTCCTGGACTAACTCTCCCTTCTTCTATACAACAGCTATTTCATATTTGAACGAACCCAATACCATCAGGTATCGGGGTGTGCCATGGGATTTCCAGTCAGCGCGATTATGGCAGAGCTTGTAATGCAAGGAGTTGAGGAAAAAGCATTAGAAACCAAACCAAAATGGTGGCGCCGCTTTGTCGACGATTCGAACGCGCGCATCAAGAGAGACGGTGTTGAGGCTTTTCAAAGCCACTTAAACTCGATAAATACCAACATTCAGTTTACAGTAGAGATGCCTACAATAACTATGGGCAGGAAGAGCACAGCCTTCCTGGACACCAACAACACGGTGAATGAAGACGGAAAGATCGAGGTGGGTGTATACCGAAAGGCCACACATACGAGCAAGTATTTAGATTTCCATTCACACAGACCAGCGCAAAGCAAAAGAAAGAGCTGTTGTTAAGACCTAAATGGACCGTGCTAAGTGCATTCCATCAACAACTACATAAAGACGGAGCGAGGAACGACGTGTTATCAACGACCTAAAAGCTAATGGCTATCCTGAAAAATTCATCAAGTCGGTCGATCAACCAAAAAACGCATAATCAAAGCCCTGGAAGAACCCAAAAGCATATGCGTCAGTTCCATTCTCTCCAGTTCAGAGCGAATGGGGCGGATTTTAAACCGCGAAAACATTAAGACGGTTTCAAACCATTAAAAACACTAAGTCATGTTTTCAAAAAACCTAACGACCGGCCGACAAAGGCACAGTTGAAAGGAATTGTACAGAAAGTGAGTTGCAGAACGTGCTCATTGGCATATACCGGAGAGAGTAAAAAAAGTTGGAAGTCTCGGGAGGCTCAACACAAGCCTGGAACAAATGGGAATGTCGGCTCCGCGGTAAAACAACGTGCCCAAACCACTGGTCACAACATACACCCAAATTATGCGAGCATTTTGGAAACAGGCCTGAAAACCAAGGACAAAAGGCTTTTTCTAGAGTCGTTACATTCACTCCTGGACATGAACTCTATTAATGAGAGAGCACTCTTCCGAAGGGTTTACGCATCACTGGTTTCTTTCCTGAACAATGACGTCATTTGCTATACATTTGCATTCAGTGACTTGCAGAGTACATTCCTCTGAAGAAGGCCGCAGCAGACGGTCGAAAATTTAGTTTTAACGTTTTTAGATCTGTTCTAAACCCCCTTGTTAGAACTTTAATCAATGTACATGTATAATACGAAAAACTAGGATTGAGACTTTAAATCACCCCGCAACGTATACAGCTAATTTGAGAATGTTCAAAATCGTAACCTGGGTTCTGTCGAAGAGGTAATTACAAAAGGATTAAAACTACTCCCGCAAAAATATTGAAAAAATTGCCTTTGTCAAACAATAAGCGATATTGACATTCCACTTGTCTGTCATATTAATACAGAGCCGATAACGTACAGTGCAACAGAGCGCGAGGGCCGTATTTGTGAATATTGGACCGAGGTAGTGGCAGTATGGGCCTAGGGCAGCTAGGTCTGTACTGAAACGACCGAGGGACAATATTCCCAAGTACAGTCCCTGGCAAGTGAGGTCAGTAAGTTGTTTATTATTACTTCCAGTCGTTTCATTTGAGAGGGCCCCTCTTATACGCCCGGTGGTTTCTTGGGGTCTCCTCGCCACAATTATTGTAATATCCATCTCTTTTCTTTATTAATGACTTCATTCTTATTATTGATTGTCTTCGTAACACTATTGTGTGGCAAATAAACATTCATTCATTTACCTGTGGCCCCAGGAGGATTTATCTCCCAAGTATCGTCTGTTGGTAAAATGCCTATTAAAGGAGTTGTATAGCTCAGGTGGGTCAATCACCTATATATTTTCTGAAGATGGATGATTCAATGGTTGGAAATCGTTAACTAGATCCTTAAGACAACAATCAATATTTTATTATAGTAAGACATATTTCAAACTAAGAAACTATTACAGAATAACGTAAATATGAAGTAAATCTATTTAATCTGAATCTAAAAATGAAGAAAGGAAAGAAGATTAACTGCGCTCATATCAACATAAACTTCCTCAGTCTCCAGAACCTTCAGGAATAGTTTGTGCAGTTTTCGTTTGGAAAGAGGTTTACTTACGGACGTTCGCGCTAATTGTTTTTGCCCCAACGTTACTGCGCAGGTAATGCAACTGTAATATGTCACGCATTACTTCAAGCATTAGTTAAGATAACATGGAGACAAACGCCGGGGAAAAAATTCCAGGCCGGCAAAAGAATGCCACATTTATTTCCAATTCATCATGAAACGTTAAAGAGAAAAGAGCAGGAAGGTGGAAAAGCTCTGGAAACGGTAGCTGATCGAGTAGTGGCTGAAAGTTTGGAAAACTTGAGGACGAACCGTTGCGTCAATTTAACGGGGGGCTGGTTTTTTAAAATGTCTTTATTAACCTATAGACTTTATGTTGAGGCTATTCCTCAACAATAGTTTCCCTATTTATTAGTCCATGCCAATCCTGACGATATACTAGCATGCGGCGGGAGTTGATACCTGTTCGTGATTTTGCTTGACAAACTTCCAACTGTGAATTGATTTGTGCTTACTGCAGTGACAGTGTTCTCATCAAATGGTGAGCAAAAACTCGCTTTCCGTCAGTTGTTTATTTCAGAGTGTAATTCGCGGTTTATTTGTAGGTTTTTACGACGTCTTCTTGTCGCTTGTTATACCAGATGAGAGCAAACAATTGCAAGTGCTGTGAAAAATGGGTGTGTCAATAAATTGACTGTTGTGTTCCAGATAGCTTCGAGCGTGTACACTTTAGTTTAAGATGAATGCACGCTTTTTAAGTTTCTTTTATTTTCATGAAAATGGAGCAGAATTACATTTTCTTCCTCGTCCACTTGAATAGTGCGGACCTACGAGGAAACAGCCAGCGATTAAATTTCACAGCAACCACACTCCAGAAGATGAGCATGACGGCAATAGAGAGATATGATACAAAACACTAACCAAAGAAAGTTGACGCCTGCTTGAAACTTCGTTGCTATGCTCGAGAAAGTTTTTACTGGGTTGCCAAACCCAGTCGGAATTTGCGTTTCATTTCTCCGTAGTTTTTTTTTCCCGTGCCATGAAAAGTCTTGCCTGTCACTCCCCTGCTAAGTGTTGTCTTTGTGCATGGAATCTTCTGTGCGTGTTTTGTTACGTTTGAGTGGAGTGGGGTAATGCGTAGATTTCTCAGGTGCACACTGGAGGACATTTAATTATTAACCTGGAATGGCGTCGAAAGTCATTGTAACGCAAATGGCGTTTTAGTGCATCTTTAAACAAAATATACCCTTTCGGAGCTCAAGAATGGAACGTCAATTGGAAAAAGCAACACAGCGTGGTGAAAAATATACCTGGAACCTTTAAAGCGACGAGTAATGGTCTTCGACAAGAGCCCATCATCCGGAGCGTGAAACTTACCTATTTTCGTGCAACGGCGCTTTCACAAGTAAGGTTACTTTTAGATACGCCTTTCCCGCGAATTAGTTTTCAAAAGCCAATCAGAAGCGGTGAATAATTAATAATAAACTGTTATTAATTATGCACCGCTTCTGATTGGCTTTTGAAAACTAATTCGCGGGAAAGGCGTATCTAAAAATAACTTTACTTGTGAAAACGCCGTTTCACAGACGCTGTATGGAAGTTGCACGCTCCGGGTGATTGGCTCCTATCTTCGACAACAGTTTCATTTTTCGCCGTTGCATATCAAGCAATCTTTGTTTCTAATATTTTACTAACTTGGTATTATATACAACACTGAAGTCAAATGGAAATTCTTTTATGGATTTAACAAACATTGAAGGAATCGAACTCCTTGAATGCATCACTATGTTTACTGCAGTCGCATCCAAGTTGTCTGGCAAGTTACATTCATTTGTGACTCAACTCTGCAAAGGTAAAAAAAATGGAAATGTGACATTGAAAAATTATTTTAATGAAAGCTTGTTGTCTCTTCTGTGCTTTATTATTTACGGTCAAGGTTCTTTCGAAAAGGGTTTGATGTGAGCTGTCAGAAATTTATTTAATTGCATATGCTATGTGACACCGATTGAGAGTTTCGGCTGCACGCACGCAATTGAAATAGGAAAGGTTTTTTGCCTCTTATAGCAAATGTGTTGTTTGTTTCAATAAATGTTTCGCTGGAAAAGATTTCTGTGAGATTTTTACCTTTTGTAAATTTACCATGTTGTGTAATTTTCGATTTTAACAAATTTGCATACTTGTGTTGAAATGTGCTACGAGGAGGATTTTTGTGGTAGTGAACTGTAAACAGGTCTGTTGGAAGCGTGCTTGAGTTTCAGCAAAATGAGCCCCAAAATCGGCAAAAAATTGTGACGTTGATGAATAATAAAGTAGCTGCTATTTCCAAAACGATGGAATTACCTTGTGATAAATTACCTCGTCTTGGAGAGTAAATTTTTGACTTGGCAGAAACAATGGTCAACCTCAAGAGTTGGGTGATTGTGATCTTTGTGTTGAATTCGCACATTTCTTGTAAAACTTTATAACACTTGAAAGGAATATAAAACTAACAAAAACAAAAACCCGGTATCTCGGTATCTTGCCATCATCTGACACAGATGCTTCACTGTTTCGCGAGTAAACACGCCGCGGTAACTTGATCACGGCGCCCGCTGAATTCGATGTCACTTTCAATTTTGCGATTTACTCGGTGCAGCCAAAAGTACAATAATAAAATTCAACTTAGCAAAAATCTCCTAAAATGTTTTTCGCTGATGGTAACTTTTTATATTCGTGGTTCAAAATTAATGATGTTTTCATGTTGCAAATTTTCTTACTGATGGCAAAATATTATATTGTTGAAAACTTCCTTCTGCTCTTCCTAAAAACTGTGTATCAATATTTATTTACTTTTGCATCAATATTTGTTTTGCATAAAGCAGGCTAACAAAATCTGTACCTTGCTTGGTTCGCCTTTGTTAGCGTTAAAATAGAATTTTCGGTCCTATGCTTCTGTTACGAATTGGTATATTCAGTTAGGTCGCCAAACCAGCTACTAACCCCGCCGGACAATTGTGAGGGAACTTGAAAATGATCAACATGTCAGCCCAGAATCCAATGTTTCTCGATTCCCTTTTATTTTCTTAAATCTCTCTGGGTCAGTACTTTCCTAGTAACCACATGTCTTCTCAGGGGGCTATTTAACTAAGAGTTCTACCAAGGCACTACAATATACAATACCAAAGCAATATTGTGTACTGTTAGAGCTACATATTACGCAAAAACAACTTGCATCTCTGCAGCTCAGTTGACAATGTAGAATAAAGCACTGTGTTACTTTAGTACCACACGTAAGCAATGCGTGTCTATTTTTTCTAAAGATGACAGGACTTTCTTCGTTCTGGCAAATGATTAATAGGACGGTAGCCAGGTTTTTAACCTCAGAAAAGGATTTTTTTCATCGTATGAACGTGTGAGCCAAAGGGCCTCTGCTGGTACGACTTCTGGGTGACCCCTTAAATAGTCTTAATGACCCCCGACTTGAAAAAAAAATCCTGGAACGCTGCAGTTTAATACCACCCAACTTATTCCCTTCGTACCACAGACAATCCAGTGTACGCTCATGGAGCGTCTAGTTTTTATCATTATCAATACTTTTCATTCCTCCAACGATCGACCCTGTCTTGGGTTCCAGTCCTTCCCCGACAGGTCACGCAAAAACGTGTCAAACGAAATTTTCCAAGAGCTTTGCAACATCACATCGATTTTACTCGTTTGGATCATCAGACATTTCAAAATGGCCGCCGTATCGATAAAATGGTCCATGTGAAAAAGATTCAAGTTGGAAATGTTGCGTAATTCATTACCATTTTGGGCTTGTTTTATCCCGTTTATTCCTCTCTATGGCTTTGAACGCAAGTCGCGTTCGTCTGGTGTTCCTTTGGTACCATTGCTGTGCCTCTTTGCGAAATCCCTCAGTGGCTGTGCAGGTTTCCGTTAACCCTGTTGGCAGCTTTTGGAGTAGTCGTTTGCCTTCTGCTCGAGCTCACGTCGGCCCCGCTCACACAGGTAACATGGATAATTCCAGCCTGTCGCTCGACAGTTGGCGTCCTGTTTTTTGTCGGTGAACCAATTTAGTTTTCCGTCTGTGTGCGTCGTTATTTCGTTCGAGTGTCAGGCTTTGTTTCTTGTCCGTGTGACATCCTTGGCTTTCTCCTCTGCATGGCTTACCCCTTTTTCTCGACAGTGAGTCAGATTGAGGCTTTCGTCCGTGCGTGTGTGTATTCTTACAGGGGGGCCATCATGTACAAACGCCCCTTGTTCCCTAGAGATTCAAGTTGGAAATTCCCGTGCATCTATTGTTCTGCAGAAGGGCTTTATTTGCATAATTTATTACCATTTTGATATAAATGGGCTTGTTTTATCCCGTTTATTCCTATCTTTGGCTTTGAACGCACGTCGCCGCAGCGATGGCCTGCGTGTTGCCATGGCATCTACAACTTCAGCCTCCAAGCTCGCCTTTTCCATAACTTCTGCCCGGGGCGCTTGGATTAGGGTTAGGGTTTAGGCTAAGTGAGGGCTCTGAGTGAGGGCTCCCAGTGATAATTTATTACAATCTGACTCGTTGGCGATGGGGAATTGAGAGTGTAAATGAGTAGTCTGTGAACCAAAATTCATTCCGATCGCGTAGTGCGTGATAGTTTTATTTTAGATTTACACGACAAGTTTTATGTCTTGTCAACAAGTCTTGTCACGCGTACCACGTCTTAAAATCAGTCGACTTCCTTCTCAGTCTGAAATTGCAATTAGCCACGTGCTTCTCACAGAAGATAAGATTAGTATCTGGATGGGAGACCAAGATGTACAGTGTACAATGTACAGGTAAATCAAAAATATATATATCCTCACAGCCGTACAACCAGTCTTGCAGTATTATTTTGTTTTAGATCTACAAATTATTTGCTGGTTTGATCTCCCAAGATGCGGCGCTTCCACTTTGTTCAGTTGGCTATTGCATAAAAAATTGTCTACAGTGTACAACACCAGATCGTATACGCCATAGGCATCGTAATGCCTTTTTGCAATCAGAGCACTAATATTTAACGGAATCCTGACCCTTCGATTCATCGCCGTGTTGATTCCAACCAGCTAACCCGGCACATTTTTTTGGTGGAGATGCCAGTTAAAGGAGTGCCTGATTTAAACCGCCTTCTACTCTTTATTTTCTTTCAATTTTGCTTACTGTGCATGTGCAGCCTGATTCACGGCTGACTGGTGTCCCCATGGGGTCTGTCATACGCTGGTGAATCTGTTCGCGAGTCTTTTTTTTTTTTGTCCTATTGCCCTTCACTTTCCTCCGTTTTATGGTTGTAGTGTTCCTTTTTTTCTCTTTTTGTTTACCTTTCAGTCGTTCCTAGTTTTATTCGTGCAGTGTTATATGCTTGTAGAGGTGGGGTACGATTCCCCGGTGAGTTTGGCGTTCTGGTGCACCCCCGTTTGAGGTTAACCGTTCGGTATGTATGGCAAGCACTGCACTCCCCACAGGGGGCCTACCCGGCTATTCGCCTCAAACATAGAAAAAACTGGGTCCTAACAAGGCCAAAACTGCCAATAAATCAGCTGAAGTGGTTGTGCGCATGTGTGACGTGATGGCCACACTGGGTTTTGAATATGTTGTGTAAAATCCGTTCTCAGGTTGAATCTGTTTTTACCTAGGTTAAATTGGTGATCCTCATTTTACCTAAGTTGGATATGCACTCAGATGAATTGAAGAAACTTTTTCGGGGCCTAAACTAAACCTAGAGAAAAATCGGAGTCAGATTAGGATTAGTTTTGGTCATTATACATGGATATCAATTGACTTATTATACAGAAGTAAATGATGAAAAGAACTGTGTTGGATTGGACATATTCGTCGTTGTAGTGTAATGGTGAAGACACCGGAGGATCTGAGTTCTCGAGTCCCGGTAAGTGCATTGTACAGTTCTCTGTTCCCTTACTTAGTTGTAATGTTGAGACTCGAGGGATACATGTAAGTGTATCAATGAATACAGAAACCGGTAAGATGATACGAAACATTAAGAAAGTGTGTTGAGATGCTGAGAGCCTGGGAAGGTATAAGTGTTTTTCAATCCTTTTGGGGCTGAGAGAGTGCATATTTAACCTAGGTAAAATGAGAATTACCAATTTAACCTAGGTAAAAACGGATTCAACCTGAGAACGGATTTTCCCACACGCCTTTCTTCCAATGCTTTGTGTATGTAATTTAAGCCGTGTTTGCCTTCCAACCAATATAGCCTCAAAAACGGTTTAAACGGTCCATTGATAAATTGCATTTGACACGCAAAATCTGTTGAAAAAAAAAACATTTCTAATGATAAACGATTTTGTACATGGACGATTCCACGAAGCAGCTAATGCCGCTGATCCTACTTACTGCATCTTCCCAAAATCATCTCCAACGGAATAAAATCGAGTGCTGGAACGCATCTATAAAGAGCCCAGTCACGAATAGTGTTGCCAATGCTGTACTGAGTTAGCCTCTTTTGCTCGTCACGAGGAAAGATGGCTCGTCATGAGGAAAAATCGCGTGACGAGCCAAAAGCAGTTTTAGTACTCAGTCAACATCAAATTTGTTATTTTCCATGTACATATTACCAGAGTGAGGACCAACGTATCCCACGTTAACTCCGCGAGGCGTCTTGTTTTATATTTGCAACAGGTTTATCCATGGCGTGACAAGCTGTTACTGGGTTGCCATGGGCAATCCAGTCAGAATATGATTTCAATTGACTTATTATATCGGGTGCGTCATTGTTTGGAGCATTGTGCTTCAAGAACAACAATGCGCTTGTTACAATAGAAATCAGTCAAGTGGTAAGGCGGATTCGGTTCAAGAAGTCTAAATTTTCACAAAACCCCATTCTCTACTATCCGAATTCGACTGCAAGCAGGAACCTTTTGCTCCTCTCTGGTGATGTTGAACGCAACCAGGATGGCGTGATAGTACCGTTGCTCGACGAATCAATGGTATTACTCAACCGAAAAACCCAACAGTACCTGCTAATACTAATCATGGAATCAGTGGAGGAATCAGTGAATTCTTTTTAATATTTTACAAACTGTGTTGTTATGTACAACACTGAAGCCAAACGGCGAATTAGTCTACAATAACATTAGAAAAGCATAAAGGTTTGTATCAAAGCCGGGTTACCGGCAGCCTCTCTTTCATGTCTAGGCCAGGTAACTTAGCTACAACTGTAAAATGGTCAATTTTCTGGCTATTTATAATTTTATTTATTTGTACTAACTCTTCACGGTCTTCAGGTAAAATAAACAATTTGAAATTTGACTAATTCGTGTTCGTCAAGAATTATTTGAAAGAAAGCTTGTTGTCCATTTTTTGCTTCATTATTGAAAGAAATGGTTCATCGGAGAAGGGTTTGATCCCCAACACTGGTGGGAAATGTCAGAAAATTTATTTAGTATATTTAGTATATTTAGTGTTGCTTGTTTGAACGCACGCAATGAATTGGGAAGATTTTTTCTTCCATGTTGTTTGTTTCAATAAAACTTTTTTGGGTGGAAAAGGTTTTGTGAGATTTTTCTTTTTTTGTGGATTGATCATGTTCGAACTTAACTAATTTGCACATGTGGGTTTATATTTGATATGCGAGTTGTTTTTCAGCCATTTTGTATTTCAAGTGTTCTTTCTTGCAAATGATTAACAGGTAACCATTGATAGTTTTGCACGTCGGAAAATATTTGTTTAGTCATTCTAATGTAAAACGAAGTTTGAGAAGCCAACAATATTTCTTTAACTGGTTCCTGGTTAAATCAATTGATGGTTTGCATCTGACGTCACGGCAGCCATTTTGGTGTAAAGAACAACGCAGTAAAATGCTTTTTGGGAATTTGACTCTATTATCATGCAAAACTGGTGGAGCCATTTTCTAGGAGAACACTCATGGCCATCCCTCAAAATGACATTGGACATTTCTTAACAATTACACGACGTAATATCCCATCTTAATATGACAAGCTTACTGCTGTAAAAAGAATGAAAACAGGCAGAATTGGAGCTTTAGTTCAACAAGAAATAGCGGTTGTTTAACATTTAGAAAAAAATTCCGGAAATTCCGGTTGATTTGTAAATGGACCACGTCTCTTTGGTTCGTTGCGCGGGACGTCCGAAAAGGTAGTCCTGTTTTCCCGTTGAAAACTTTTCGATGGAAGTGTGTGTTTCAGTTACAAGTTCTGACAGGTGCTACCAGTTCCAGGCTATTCACGGCCATATTTTAATTTTGGCGCGTGAAATCGCAATCACCGGGCGGCGAACGGACCTGAGTTAAGGACGTTCGCGCCCATTACTACTGCGCATTTTTTCGCGCATGTCACGCACACGTCATGCATCGCAGACCACGCAGGTAAACACGATGCTAAAGGCGCAAAAATTTTCCACAAGAATAGAGCGTGAAATTATGTGGCATCATGGGATAGCTTTGGACCCAAGTCTTCTCGGAAATGTCACGCAATGGCTTGACAGTGCGAATAAACAATCGCTTTGAGAACTTCGCAGCGATTTTACTCTCTTGAATGCTGGGTCACCCCCATTTTTCTTTCCGTAGATCACTTCCTTTCTTGATTTTGTCCATTTTAACAAAAAACAAATATTTGGCCTTTTATGCTCTCGTGCGACCGAAGTTTTCTTTCTTATACTAATATGTATCGTTTTTCAAGGTCTATTTCACCTCAGAAAAAGACATCAGCTGCAAAGGTTAATTTAGTTATATTAGTCATGTTGAACTGAGTACGTTTACCTGATCTAAATTTCACTAATGTAGTTTTTTTATTGCTGACAGTTGTAAGCTAAGATCGTCTTAAAGTAACGCAATCTTCTAAAAATGCACCTCATGATCTCGAAAACGAGCACGGTGACCCCCCATTTTTTTTGCCTTTTTGGCAAAAGTAGGTCATTACCTTTCTGCGTTGCAAGTTTTAAAAAAAACTGTACGTGGGAACGTTTTGGGCGCGAACGTCCTTGAATGGAACACGTTTTTCACCCGATGGAAATTTCCACCGAAATTTCCGGAAATTTTTGTAAATGATAAACAACCAGCGTTTCTAAGCAGTTTCGACCCATTTTCTATTGTTTTGTACACCAACGTGGCTGTCTCATCTCCTGGATGCAAACCAAGAATAGTTCAAAGCGAGTCTAAAGCCATGTTCACACTCAACGTTAATTATGATCAACATAATTCAGGCTATCATACTCCATTCAATTTTATTCAATTATGGTTCTGTTCACATCTGCGAAAATTCAAATACAATAGGGTAACATCGCAGTGTGAGACAAAATGGCGCCGTATCGCGTGGCTGCCACGATCATCATCACCATGCTTGAGGCGAGGAGAGAACCAAGGATAGCTTTTGAGAACAGAAGATGACAAATCCAAATCTTCGCTCCATAAAGCGATTAGAAGTTTCGTCTGCTCGTACCACCACGTGTTCGCCATTCTGTTCAATTACGCACTGTAATTACTTCAAACAAGCCCCTTGAGGTTGTTTGAAGTAATTAAAATCCAGTTATAATCAGGAACTGTAATTAGTTGATGTGAACCCATTTCATCTTTAATTCGATTATAATTCGATCACAATCGAGACCTAATGTGAACACGGCTTAAGTGCGAAGTTTTCATTCATATGTAAAGTACCTTATTCGTACTAATTTTCGCGGGCACTTAATTTCGCGAATTTGGAACACGAATATTTCGCGAACATTAATTTTCTCGATTTTGCAAAAAATGATACATTTAGGGCATTTAATTTCGTGAAAATTGACATAAGACAGACTTAGAAAACCGTTTTTTATTAAATGATCACTTAAATAACGATTGATTTACAATTCTGATTTGCAATTAGGTAATAGAAATAGCGTTAATAATGCAAACAAATCAAGCAAATACTGCAAATCAATCAAATGCTACTGCAATATTGTACTTAATAAAAGTCAATTGTAAAAGTCAATTGTAAAAAAAAGATTTTAAATACCTACGTCATACAGTTCTGTAATGATTATAAATGCTTAACACCCTTGAAACAGAACAAAACTACAGATGAATAATAATGAAATACAATTTAAGCATGTCTTCTGATACAGCCTTGTGCAATGTCTATATTATTACTGTGGTGCACTGTCTATATCTTTAAATGGGTCCTCAGACGTAAGGGATGTTTCACCCCAGCTACACCTGCTTTTTCGCATCCTTTCATGAGATGGCGTTTCCTGTCGCTGCTTGTCAAATATTTATACAGGCTGATAAGCCAAGTGGCATGCAAGGGCTTCAAAACAGAAAATCTCAGATCAACTTCGATGTCGTTATCATTCCCTCATGCTTCCATTTCCTTTTATATTTCTGCTGAATACCACATAGTGAACTGGTCTTTCATGAAGCGCTTTGCCTCTCCATTTACAGTAAGATCAAGAGGCTGAAAAAAAAAATGCGTCATGTTGGCAGGGACTGAAACAACCTCTGATATTCAGTGATGCTAACTTTGATAAAACCTTGTCGGTTTTCTGGCCTTTGAACACATCCCAGATGAGCAGCGCTTTTTGAGTTGGGCTGTAGTTTCACCTCCTTCCGTTTGAGATCTACATAAGGTTTGATTACTTTATCTATCAGGCTTAACGTTTCCGTCTCATTTGAATACTGTTTTGGATTCTGCGAGACCAAAACTCCCTTCGGAAACTGGAAATTCCTTGGCTGGCTTGCTATGGTTTTCCCTTGGTATATTATTTGCATTGGCAAAACGTTACGGGAGAGAGATATAACAAAAGTGAGTGTAATACTTCTCTTGTCAGTGAGGCCTTTTATTGGTACAGAAGAAGAATTTCCCGGAGCCATTGTCATTTTGCCTACCGAGACATATGAGCAAGGAGTTTGGTCAGCATTTAGCACTAATTCAGGAGGAATCTTATGTTCATTAATTGCCTTGTTTATGTCGCTAAGGAACGTGAGCTTGCATTCCTCAAACAGTCCTCGAGGCACTGGGAGGCGATTGGTAGTTTCAGCTCTTCGTGAGAAGCCACATCGTCGATAAACAGACCTTAAACCCAGGTCGTTGTGGGCTGAAACCCTGTCACACTACTTGAAGGATTGCTTTTAACAAGCGCCAATGTAGTTGCTTTCACCACTGAGAAATTAATTACTCCTCCTCTACTTCGTATGCTTTTAAGGAGTGAAATTAATTTTGCGTCTAGTTCAAGGGGTATAGGTGGGCGGCCACGTGTATCACTTGGAATAGCAAGAACTAGAGCTTCTGCATTT
>OX421447.1:31054295-31056795 GCA_949126865.1 Montipora capitata
GGATTTTAAGGAAAAGACGTAAAAAAAACTACCACTCGGTTACGCTGAGAATGCAGTCTTTTGGGTGAAAAATCCATCATGGCGAAAGTGATATTCAAAAAAGATGATAAGAATGAAGCCAAAACTGAACAATTAAAATACTGTATATATCAAATATCAGGTACAGGATAGTGATAACAGGAACAATACTCACTGCTTATTATCATTTAAAAAAAGTTTATTAGTTTTTCAAGGTAAATTACATTGCATTAGTTTCATAGTTTTTTATTGTTATTCAACTTCACTCAATAGGAATAAAAAAAAGTTGAAATAAAAAAAGCTGTGTTGAAGCATATTTTGTAATATTTTAAACTTTATTTTCATGATCGTTTTATTGTATGCAAAGTATTTCAATGCACGATGCTTAAAAACTTAGATAGGAACTTGAAACGTGGAAACCAAATTAGTGTCGCAAACAACCTCGTCCCTCTCAGTTAATGTAAATAACTTTCCCACGAGTAAATGCATTGGGCGATAGCCGAATTTCCGCCGATGTTGTTGGAAACACGAGGTCTGTCTTAGCGGATCTTTCTTATAAAGTTGTAATACCGACCATATTAGTTATCTTAACATAATATGTATTGTTAGTTTTTCCGCGGGTTAGCCCGCACGGGTTAGTGTAAACGCCCGCGGAAACTGTGGTTTCCGTTTCTATCAGTTTATCAAACAATTTAATTAACTCAAATTTAACAAGGCTGAAGTATGTACCGCAAGTCTTTAAGTTACCACAAGCTTTTCCGCCTTGGTTGCTGAGAGTGTTAGGATCATGTTTGTGTAACTTTTCAAGCTCTTTTATCAATCATAGCTAAGCAAAAGCATATATAAACGCCAGTTTTTAAGAGAGCTAAGAGAGAGTTGGCTGCCGGCAACGGCAGAGTGCTGAAGTTCCATGCCAGAATAAAGAAGTTAAAACTCTGAAGCTGTGTTTACAAAATCTGTCCCGTAACAGCTGTCATATTTGTCACTTTTAGTCATGTTATTGATGTATGGATTACCATTTGTCTAAAAAACAGCAGGGTGTGGCCTTTCGAGGTGGTCCATTTTTTTAGGTTTTACCCAAACAAGCAGAACTTTCTCCACCAATAAAATTTGCTTGCTTTGCTGGAACCTGTTAAAATGATAAATAGGTTCTGGTTGGCATATTACTGTAGTAAAAATGACTTACATCACAAGAAACATCGCTATATCATTAGTTGTGAGGAGTTTCGAGCACACGCACTCAGAGCCCACATTCAGATGTTCCACTGTTTCACCGTTCCTACACTTCCATAACACACAATGTCGTCTGACCAGCCATAAGCTGCTTGGCATCATTCTGACATTTTTGAGGTGGGTCTTCGTTTTAAATCATAAGGTCTTCGTTTTAGATCATAGGATCTTCGTTTTAGATCAGTGGGTCTTCGTTTTAGATCAGAGGGTCTTCGTTTTAGATCAGTGGGTCTTTGTTTTAGATCACAGGGTCTTCGTTTTAGATCATAGGGTCTTAGGTCTTTGGTCTTCGTTTTAGAAACACCCGCTCGTGGCAAGGACGCTCAACCTTTGATGGATAATGAAAAATGTGGAAAATTATTTCGCGATCTGAAACTGTACGACAAAAAATTTACGTCAACTGACACGGATATAATATTCAACAGACCTGGCCCCAGTTGTTCAAACGATGGATAGCGCTATATACGCCGGATAAATCACTATCCACTGGATAACTCAATTGGTTTTGCTAGTGTTTATCCGCTGGATAGTGGTTTATTCGGTGTATAGCGCTATCCATCGTTTGAACAACCGGGGCCTGAAGTATAGAGGTAAGCCTAAATATTGGTTGTGTTGGAGTATCTCATATGTTATCACTCGTGTTAAATCCGAGTTTTAAAATTGTCCCACGGTTGTTTCCTCCTCTTTGCAGCAAGACAGAACGGAAGATAGGCTTTGAAAGTTTCAAGAAGGCCTTGAAATTGTGTGCAGAGAAAAAGTACGGAAGTAAAGACGTCGTGCAAAAATTGATCGACAAAAACTTGACCCCCTGAGAACGGCGCAGTATGGAGCTTTTTTTTTTTTTCAATACCGGGCTGGTCGTCAAGAAGTGAGCTAGAAATTTTTTAAAATTTTTTGGACAGAAACAAAGCAAGTCAGGTGCTGTTGATCGAATGACTGACACTTCAAAGTACACTGGATCTCATAAGGAACGGTTTAATGATAATGGCAAAGGCAAAGGCCTGCAGGGTCGAAAAGACTTTGATTCTAAAGCCGCTGAAGGGTACGTTGGTGGCTACAAGGGAAAGGACACTTATGACAAGAAAGGTAAACTCTTTATTTCATGGTAGACATTTTTAGGGGCCATTTTCACCTCATGTCATTTTCCTTTCTGCCTCAGTGAGTCTAAAACACAGGTCAAGGGTCACAGGTCAGTGTACATATCACTGTGCTAGAGATAAATAAAAAACACCAAAAGTGTCTCCTGGCCCCA
>OX421447.1:31061795-31079295 GCA_949126865.1 Montipora capitata
TCCAGATAGAACTTCAACCCACGACCCTCCGTGATCTAGTCGGATGCTCTAACTACTAACCTACTAGAGACTCTATGGTGAGCAAGAGTGAAATGTGGGTCTTCTGACTAGAACTCCATCACGCGGTTACAAAGTCAAATAATGACTGACAGCATAGCTTATAACTGCAAAGAGCTGATTGAAATATGTAACTGAAAGTAACATTAACCTCAACGTAGTGCAAACCCTAAACAACATAAATATTACTTAATCTGGGCGTAATTTCAGCTGATTCAGTTGAAAATTCAACCATCTCAGGTCTACTTTATTTGGAAAAGCTTGCCTACCAAGTGATGTTTAAAACGAGAAGCAGTGCCTTATCGGGTTTAAAAACACGAGGCGTAGCAGAGTGTTTTTAGACCCGATAAAACTTTTTTTTTTGAACGGTTTTAAAAACATTCGAACAAAGGTTCAAAAAGTGAGGGGAAGAGATAATGTAATTTTAGGCAGTCGGTATTGGGATAAATTGATATTTTGCCAACACGGAGCAGAGATCTGGGTGCGGGCGTCGATCGCGTGGGCTCATGGGTAGTACGTTTGTAAATGGAGGCGGTTGGGAAACTTGTGTCATTCTACGGTCAGCTTCGCCACCGCCCTTTTTCGCTTTGGGTTTATTTATTCTCTTCATGTTTTTTCCTTCCCTCGTCATGGACGAAGCAGGCGTCAGGAAAGTCGTTGCCGAGAACAACATAGATCGATCTTCTCGGTCAGATTAAAGATCTCGTGAATTCTTCAATTTCCGACCTTAAACGATCTAACGAATCTATCGCTTCCCATCAGATGTCAGAGATCAAGAGGCTGAAGCGAGATTCCGTTCCTCACTTTAAACGAGGAGCAGTACAAATCCAACAAAGCTATTAAAGATGCGGTCGAGGATGCTCAGCTTGCCCTCGAATCGCGGGATGTCGAGAAACCGAACAAGCCTTAGACAAAGGTATGGATCTCCTTCAATAGTGTCAAAATTTGATCTTACTAGCCGATAAATCACCCTAAGGATGGAAGACGGTCCTCGAATATAAACATTATGATCTTGCAGACGACGAAGAAGACGAGAAAAAGATATACAGGGCCGAATCCAGGGCAGCTAGGTCCACGAAGCGTTTCTTTTCACGCTCGTTCCGGCAGAGAAGTAATGTCACTTCGACTTCTACATCCGCGCAATCTTCCGCTCCACAGCCACCTATTTTGTTTTCGCGCGTTAACCCGCAGTTTTTCTCGCAGACATCGGCATCTGGTTTGCGCTTTACTTGTGGAAAACCCGGTCATTGGAGGGCTTTCTGTCCTAATTTGCGGTTCAATGTTTCTTCTAATTCTGACCAGAATCCTAAATGACTTTCTTCGCAGGCCGATTTGTATCTAGACCTTGTTCATGACATAGCAACGAATTAGCTTTATTTCGGGTCACTGGAGTTTCTTGCGAGGTCAAATCCGGTGATGACTACTCGTTTGTTAAAGGTCGCCTACGTGGAGCCCTGAAATTCTGGAATGACATTCATGCGCCTCGATTTGTCCTTGATGTTATCGAATTCGGCTATAAACTTCCACTTCTTCAAATTCCTCCGCCCTTCACAGCTAAAAATAATAGTTCGGCCTTGCAACACTCAGCTTTTGTCGAAAAGGCCATCAACGATCACATATCAACGGTTGTGTCACTGAGGTGTTTGAAGCTCCTGTTATCATTAATCCTTTGTCCGTTTCTATTACAAAATCAAGCAAAAAGCGTCTAATTTTGGATCTTCGTTATGTTAATCAGTTCCTTTATAAATGCAGATTCCGCTGTGAGGATTTGGCTATTGCGAAAGAAATTTTGAATTCCGGAGATTTTTTGTTTAATTTTGACTTGGTTTCCATCTCGTGGAAATATTTCCGGATCACAGGAAGTATTGGTCTTTTGCGTGGTCATTTTCCTCTGGACGCTCTAGATTTTTCCAGTTTTCGGTTCTTCCGTTTGGCCTCAGTTCTGCGCCCTATTTATTTACAATGTTGCTCAAGCCTCTAGTCAAGAAATGGAGATCTGAGGCAAAGTCTATTGCCGTTTATTTGGACGATGGTCTTGGTGCCGCTGCTGACAAGAATAAACCAAAAATCGCTAGTCTACAAGTCCACTCAGATCTTCTTAAATCTGGCTTTCTTCCCAACGAAGCCAAATGTGTTTGGGAGCCCAGTCAGGTTGTTTCTTGGCACAGTGCCGTTCTCGACACGTCCACTTTTCTTATTTCCGCTACGTATTTCCTACGCTACTGCGTATTTCCGGTTTACGGCCATCTCCTCGTCTTCCCTTCCAGTTTGTAGGCTTGCCTCCGTTTGCGGAAAAACCATATCTCTTGGCCGTGCGTTCGCAAAGTCTCCAAGCTTATGTCTAGAAATGTCTTCGCTGCCATCAATACCGCGCCATCCTGGAACTCTGACGTTCGTCTTTCGTTTGAAGCTGTGGCAAGTCTTAATGGGATTCCTATTTGGCCCATCAGGCACAAGCCGTCGAAGATCGTCTATTCCGATTCTTCTGGCTCAGCTTGCGGCAGTTTCATCGAGGTCAAGGGCAAAATGTTCCATCAAAACTAGTCAGATTTTGAGAAAGCTGAAAGTTCAAGTTTCAGAGAGCTGTTAGCCGTTTCTTTATCATTGAGAGCCTTTGTGGAGTCTTTGAAAGCCCAGACAGTCACGTGGTTCACTGATAGCAGAGCGCCATAGTTAAGAAAATATGGTAAACCATGGATTCGAGAAAATCTTGTTTTGGTCACCGTACGATCCGTCCGTCCACCCCTCCATGTATCCCTATGAGACCAGAATCACGTAACCATATCACGGGCTCAAGTTTAGAGCTCATCCAGGAGGCAATACTCCAGTTGACACTCTAGCTAGTTTACAGCATACAACTTTGATATTGGACATCAATCTTATGGTCAATTGACACCTGCCAAAACAAGGTATCCGCTGACCAGTATCACGTGAGCATATCACGGGCTCAAGCTTAGAGCTCGCCGAGGTCATCTGTTTTTTTAAGTTCCCCGCTGACCAGGGACTGGATCGCAGGCTCAAGCCAGGTCAGACACTCACACCTGAGCATAAACGAGGCTTAATTTTTCGCGCTCTTTCTGCGGCTCGACGCGGCTACACGGCAATACTACGTCAACAAAAGATCTTGACAGCTGATGCTTTCGTGTTCAGGGGCCTGTTTCTCGAAAGTCCCGAAAACTTTTCGGGCCCGAGAAGCCATTTATGAACCTACCAACCACTTGTTCAGAAAAGCCGATCTTTTAACATGTTTTGAAGATAACAAAAAGTAAACTGACTGTGAAGTTTGACGACTTAAATCCTGTCCGTTCTTGAGATACAGAGGGAATCGTGACACCCGAAAATAGCCCGTAAAGTTTCGGGACTTTCGAGAAACGGACCCCAGGTACGGTTTGGAAATTTTTTTTTTTTTTTTGCATTTTTCGCTGGTTTCAATCCAGGTTTGACATAATAAAGCTGTGGTCAGGACGCACTGGTGGCTAAGTCAAGCATTGGAGGGATATAAAATAAATGCCGATCTTGTAACCCCCTCATTTTTCCTGATTTTGCAAATTTACTCGCTTATATCTCTGCTTCCGGACGGTGAATTTTTAAACATTTTTTGCATGTTAGCTTAGATGAATCTGAAACAGTTGTCTTTCAAATTTAAAGAAATTCTGCAGGTGAAGAAAAAATTTAGAGACATATTTCAAAAAAACTGATTTTTCTGAAAAACTGACCTACAGATTTTGTTGAATTTTAAATATTTTGGAGATTAATTTTAACATTATCTGGTAGCCCTAAATGGGAAGATTTCATCCTCCCGTTTTTTTCAGGAAAGACAAATATCTTGATTTAAGGCTCAAAGAAATGCCTTATATCGTTGCCATGGTAACGTTATTTTTGAGGAAAATGTGATGTGAGAAATCTTTGATGGGTACTTAATATCCTGGCCAAATTTCGTCTTGATATGATTACCCTAACTGTATCTAAAGACAAAATATCTTTATTTGTTTGAAAAAAGGAGAAACTCTTCCGAGCCACCTTAAAACCCCGAAGGTAGTGCCACTGCATTTGGTCGGGGGTACACGGTCCCTAGTTTTCCTCACAAGATGTTTTTTGGGGGTTTACGTGCCCGACTCTGGCACATGTAGGTTGTTACTGGATGCATCTCTTCCTTGTAAGTTTATTGTCACAAGTAAAATCTCTTGGGCCTGGCTGACCAACGCGCCCATGCCTCTACATTTGTACGTGTTCTGTTGTGTAGTGAAGGCAAAGTTTAATTTTATTCGCTTACAAGCAAAACAAGTCTTCTTTATATAAACAATAGCCCTTTTCACGATTAGTTTTTCTCATCTGCATTACAATATAATCTAGCATGTATGTGAGGCAATTTCGGGCTACTTTGTAGTTTTACCCGAAATTGCCTCGCATCCACGTTAGATTACATTGTAATGCAAATGAGAAAAACTAACCAAAGGGAACAATTCTTATTTAATCAAAAACATAAACAGCGGCTACAAACATAATGATAACGGCGCATTTTACTTTTGACTTGACGTTTCGTATGCTACAATATACATCTTCAGAAGTGACCGTTGAACAAATTCAAATATGATATATATAAAATTCAGAAGACTGGTAATAATAATAAGATAAATAGATAGCAGTGAAAACTGACCGTTTAATAAAGCCAGAGTCTTTCACTGCCAACGTTTTCGTTTAACGCTGGTTTAAGGTTGCGTATAATAAAGTTTCCTTTATTTTACAGTGCTTTTGAACGCTGCTCGTTTTATGTTTTTGATTAAGTTGAAATGGCCAAAGAGTAAGAATATTTATGAATTCTTATTTAGTACAATTAATTTGGTGTTTTGTTTTACCTAAAATTAACCATTAACTTGTCTGTAAATTTTAAACAAGGGTAGCCATGTTTTTATCACTTCAGTGTAAATCTTTTGTTTATTCAAACAATGCTGGAAAAAGGGAAAGGGCTTTATGCGGGGAAATACCTCAGAAGCTGTTTATATTGTGATCGCTCTAATAAAAGGGGTACTCGATATATCCCTGGGTGGGGAGGTGCGGCGCGGCCCCTCATACCCTGACCCTGTTTAAGACAAATACCGCAGATTTTCCTACCCATTTTAAGACAGAATTCCGATTTTTGATACCCTGTTTAAGACATTTAACCCAGTTTAAGACAAAAATTGATAAATCCATACCCTGATTAAGACAAAAAATGATAAATTCGATACCCTGTTCAAGACAAAAAATCCCGAAAAACATACCCTGGCTGGCCGCACGTCCCCATTAAGCCCTTATAAGGGCCCCCCCCCCCCCCCCCCGGGGTCGAAGCCCGAAAGGTTTTTATATTTCCGCGTTTTCAAGTAAAAGTGAAAAAAAATCTCAAATAGAGAGGGGCTGAAAATAAATATTAAATTCGTTCTTAGAGACTCGAAGAAGCCAAGAAAGGAAAGCTGCACTTATTTTTTTCTCAGTACGTGAGAGGGCGGAGTTCAAGAAATCCTGCAATCTGATTGGTTTCGGGAGCGAGCGGAAATTTCTCATCTGGCTCGCTCACGCACGGCGGGTGGAATCCTAGCCTTAGTTGGGTGAGCTCTTGTGGTGACCTTAAGGTTACCGTATAGCTTCAGATCGGCAATTTTCTTCAAATTGAATTTTTCGGTTAAAGTAATGATCGAAATGGAATATCTAATGTAAAAAAGAAATTATTCAAAAAGATTAAATATTGGCGAAGAAATGACGATCTTTCGTTTTGGCCCGAAGTAAAAATTACCCTTTTGATTGACAGTCATCGCTGTTTTCTCGAATCAATTTTTTCACTTGAAGCGGACACTTTAAATAAGAGCTAAAACTCGAAGGGAATTTGTCCGATTGCCCCCAAATTTTGACAGTGGCTAGATTAAGCATTTTTTTTCTCCGAGGGAGATTTTTGCACGAACACTTCACATTTTTTTAAATACTATTTCAAAAACGCTCTATTATTTTTCACTGTTACTGAGTATGGCAAAACGCAGACCTTTTTTTAGCGCTTTGGGTCCGGAAACGGAGAAACAAAATAAAAGAATGAAAAGCAAAATTTGCTTTGCTTTGCTCGCATTTGCAGGTCGTGAAAAATCCGACAATTCATTTAATTTCAAATTCTTGATATGGTTTGATAGCCAGCTCTATAAGCTGTAATTTGATAAAGGGGTTTAGGTATCTGCAGTTTAAACCTGGCGCGCTACATCGCTCGTATATGCAGAAGTCACTTTTTATTAGACAAGAGGGCTGGAAATAGAATTCAAATAAAAGTATTTCTCTTTGAAACGTTCAATTTGTAAGTCGCTTTAATACTGCATTCGATAACAAGCGCGGTGCGAGTCAACAATATTAAGAGCGACTGACTGTAAATATCAAAAATACGATGACAGGAGCGAAATTTCGAATTTCATTTTCTTTCATCTTAAATACACCTATGGTGAACTATTTTCGAAAATCATGTAAAAAAGTCTGATCGCTTTTTTGTTTTTACAAAAAAACAGAAAAGTTGAAAACACTGTTCAACGCTCAGTTTTCACCTCCAGGAAAAAGAGAAAAATCATGCATCTTTGGAAAGCTCGCACACATCAATGCGACACTTTCCACATTTCCTAGTTTCGCCATCATGACAATATTCTATTGTCTATCTTAGGGTGTAAAAATCATGTATGATTTGCAATTTTTAGTGAACGTGTTGAGTCTTTTAAGATACCGACCTTCGAGGAATAAACATCAACCTCAAATTTGGACTTACTTCTTAAGTCCATAACTTTCCTAGTATACGTTTCCCTGAAGTATTAGGTATATCAATTCTAAGCTCAATCTTCATAATTACCGCTGTGAAAGTTCCGTTTATGGCCCGTTATTAGCCACGCGTCCAGATGAAAAAATGTGCAGGACATTTTAGCATATTCGGCACAGTGACCACAACTGTCACGCAACCTGCACGCGCTCCAAATTAAAGTCATCAAATTATTTCCAGCAACAATCCGGAAATGTAAGACTAACCATGCCTGTTGGAGTGATGTCAGCGTATTTTTCTTCAAAATGTTACGTTGCTCTTTGCGCGACTGAGTTAGTTTCACATCACCACAATCACAACCATGCACCCAAATATTACAACGCAAAATAAACCGCCGGTCCCATACCGGGGCCAATGACAGAAATGAGACTAATAAGAAAACAAAAATTTCAAGAGTCATCCAGTCCAAAGTCATCAAAAGGAGTTGAAGAGGTTAAATCGCTGATCACGTCGGGAGTTTTATGGTTGTTTGTGTAATTCCTGCTCAAGAGAATATAATTTGTCACAGGAAGCTAAATTCACAATGATGGCTACACTTACTAAATACGACAACATTTTTGCAAATGTTGTGGAGCCAAATCGTGCGTATTGCTAAATTTAAATAAGGCAGCACCTATAATCTAGCTCAGGGTACTTTTAAGCAGCTGATATTACCAAATTTCGTAATTTTTTACCTAATTGACAATTAACAGTTTGTAGAAACGATGGCATGCGATGCCGGAAACTTTAAATCAAGTATGCGCAATTCACTTTCACTCCCTCATCTGGCGCTACTCTCCTCCCTTACAATTGTTTTTATTATCAATGAGAGAAATGACAAAAATTGATCACTCTTTCCTCTCTGGGTTTTACGAGATTTCGAAAAGGTTCGTGTTGGGACAACGCACAAATAACCGCTCAAAAAACAGCGTGACCGTGTCACGCATTATAGAAAAATTCACCACTCGACCACTTATGAACAGCTGGATGCATTTGCTCAAAATTTACCGGTGACAGTTCCTGGCTATCCTCTGCCGTAATGGTTCGGTGTATGCGCATCTTATTATTCATAGTATCAGTGCCGCTTCTTACAAGTACAGACACAAGATGGCATCTTGTAACTATTCGTCATTACTAGAAAAAGATCTAGTAACTTGTGGACCAAACTGGAAAGATCCTGAAGACTCTCGTTGCGTTGCTCTTAGAGACTGTGGCAAGGACGTAGCGCCTCATCTTAAGATGTGCAAAGTCGTGGACTTGAGAATTGTAAATGAATCTCAGCTGTTGCTTTCAAGGGCAGGTAATAGTGATAGTTCTTTGTAAGCTTTCAATCAGCTTCTGTAAATTACCTGGAAATGCTCAGTATTCAACTTTTTGCTTCTGTCAAGATGGTGCACTGAATCAATAGCGGGTTTACTCTCGTTTTCTTTAGGGGTTTTTAAGATTGAAGAGCACCATTCATCCATTACAGTGTGTCCGCGTCATCGGGATGTGTATGGCATTGGCTGGAGAAGTGGGAAGGTTCGATGTTCGATACCCAGCCAATTGGCCGGGCACAAGTCGTTGACCGTGAAAGGAGATCGCGGCCTAAATAGCAAAGAATCGGCCTTTGTCCTTCACAAAGGGAAAACTCTTCTCCCAGTTGGAATGCGTGAGTACTTGAAAATGTCTCAGTATTGCATTGTGTAAGAGGAAAGCCCAAGAATGGACTGAAATGATAGAAACACACCAACTGTAGGTAGCAATCAACTTCAACGTGCACTAGACACGGAGGGAAATTTGCCAACCTATTTAAATTTCCGGAGAATTTTACCAAACCCAATTCCTGTTTGGTAGTTGTGGTTGCCCTTAGGAAATGTGTAAATATTTTCCCCAATTATCTGCCGGTCATTTACATCATTTACTTAGCTGTTATCATGTTATATAAATTTGAGAGGTGCGCAGAATTCTCTTGACTTTCTCTTGCCACGTGGAAAGTGATTTTCATTCACTTACGCGCCGTTCCTGTTGATGAACTATCAGCGGAAAGAAACACAGGACAGCTAGCTGTTAGTTCACAGTAAAACTCGAAGTAAAACAAAAACAGAAACAGAAAGCAAGCAAGAGCGAGGTGTATATATAATATAAAATTTTAAGTTTAAAGATGGAGATTATATGTATTTATTACATAAACATCAATGAAACACCAAGTGCGCTTTCGCGCGAAAATATGATATCTTCACACGTGAAAATAACTTGGAGATACTCAGCGAACGAGTTAAATATTTTTCAACACTTGAAGGGGCGCGGCCATGTAATATCCTCTGTATATGTCATAGGCCACTTCGGAAAATACCATAATACTCCTTGTTTGTCCCCTCAAATGGTATTTTGCGAAGTGGCCTATTGCCGCTAGCAATTGCACATTCTCACTAGCTCGCTGGTTTGAGACTGTCTGTAATTAGTTGTATATATACTTTCCACACCGGAAACGACAGCCACACTGAGGTGTACAGAAATGAATGGCCATATCCGGTGAGACGCAGAGTGAGTTTTCGATATTTTTAAAGGTGTAAGCGGCCTATATGACCCTAGTGTAAGCAAACCGTTTGAATATTCAGTTCTCGTTTTTTACTTTCTTGTTTCTAGCTGTTTGTAAACGATGCAAACAACACTTGGGGGATCTCATGACTGATTTTTCCGTGGAAACGATCACTGATCCTTCTAGCGTTGAGGAAGCTTCGCAGGAATTAGTTGTTTGGGACGTTGTTTCACCTTGTGGAACGAGGAGTCCTGACAGCAGTGAACAAGAGGCAGAAGAACGGGTATGATAACTAAAATTTACAACTTCACCAATGATATAAAAAAAAAAATTCTCGGCACGAGAAACAAGAGCAAAACAACACGTCTGCTTATGCCCGAGTTTCAATGAATGTAACAGAACAATTTTACTGACAATAGGTGCCTTCACAATTGTTGTGGCCAAATCGTGAGACCAGTGGAAGGGTGTTTGTTTTCCAACTTTTTGTCCTGGTTGTTTCCTTTTGATTTAATTTTCGTAAGAAAATGGTTTTTAAAGATGGAAATTGGTTAAGGGAAATGAAAAAGTACCTCCACAATCATACTTTCTCGACTGGAGGATATTTCCCGCCAAAATAATGATCAGGTGGTCAATGAAAGCGTCCCCCCCCCCCCCCCCCTCAACACTTTCCGTTCCCCCTCTTCGGCTCGTTCCAGTCTCTATGTTTTCCTACTGTAACAACTTGTTTTGTGTTTTTCACCCCACGCTAATATAATCAGTGTTAATAAATTTGAACTCTAATGCAGTTTGTCCCTATACTTTCTCTCGTCACATCGTTATCTTGCATGCAAGGCTGGGATTCGATTACACAGGATTTGAACTGGATACTTAAATAGCAAAAGTATTTTCTACTCTGTGTGGCTGAAAGAATTCCCTCGAGGGTGTGTAGCTCAGCATCACGGAGTGCTTGTCCCAGTCCGTAGACCCTTACTTCAGGTTGACCTTTCTCTGCATTTATAACACTAAAAACACCGGTAGAATCAAACAAATTAGGGCCTCTACAAGGAAGACATTGACAGACCTTTGACATATTTCGCTCGCTTTACCTAAGTGATGCTCGAAAAGCTACCATAAGTCAAGGAATTTATATTGGAAGATCTTTGAACACAAGTAATCGTGATAAAAAAAAGAATCCTCAAGTTCGTCTTACCACGAGGACGAAGGATGTTCACAACTTCACATGTAACTTGAATAAGAGGACGCTGGAAAGGCGCGAGATAAAAACTTCAAAGTATACAGTTAGTTTCACTGGACACCTATTCAGCTGTAGAACTCCAACAGATTAGAATGTGTTCTCCTAACTTCCAAAATTAAATAAGCAAATAAACCGATCAGGAAATTACCATGAAAAAAGAATATGATTAAAGGAAGTAAATTAACCAATTGATGAATTTACAAACCAGTAATTGAAGGAGGAAGGCCGAATCAGCCATGCCATCCGGCTTACTTTTATCAGTTGACCGATTTACGGGAACAATTCTCTAGCCGAGAAAACATGATTGTTGGTGTGTATTTTTTTCCTTTGACCAATTTTCCATTACAAAATTAAGGTCTCGTACTTCTTAAAAAAGAAGAAAACAAACTACACTCCGACCCAGACCCTGTCCTTGTCCCTAGTCTCACGTATTTCTCTACAACCTGTCAAAATTTTAATTTTGTCCGTTGTCCAATGGCTTACACAATACACAGTGCTTCATAGCAAAGAGTTGTTACAGGAAATAATGCCCGTCATGCAAAAAACACGCGACTAGTTGTCATTAAATCTCTCGACGTTTCTGAAAAAACAGGCTCAAGATATGTAGGGTTAAGTTCAACTAAAGTAGAATTTCTTAATAATAGTGAACAATATAAAAACAATACACTGTTTCCGTCTCGAAACACGGTCGAATGATAGTTATTGTATGCCCCTTGAAAACTTGATGTTCTCAAAACCAGCAAATAAGCTACGACGGAAGCTTTCCGTCTGGGCCGGGCTAATATTTTCTTCACCTTTAATTTCAACGTTTGTACTTGCTTTTACTTCATGTTTTCTGCCTTTCCGTATTGACATAAAACCCAGAGAAAAAAATGCTTTGCATGCAGTCTACAATGCAAGAGTCCCCTATATGTCGTACAAATCTAGCCGTTCACTTCCCTAACTCTACTGATACTTTGACATTACAGCGAAGTACAAGTTCAGAGGGCCTGACAACAGAACTGCAAAAACTTCAAATAGGAGACGAAAGTTACCTGCCATCTTCAGAGACAACAAGCACAACGTCCTCCACAGGTGAAGACGAGAAGTTTCAGTTGCAGAAGGCCAAACTAAACGCTTTTTTAGAAGAATGTAATCTGGAGCGCCTTGGAAGGCGCTGGAAGGACTGGGATCAAGCCAACCAACGAACCCAACGACGATATGTTGAGCAGTCGTCTGAAATTGTCAAGTCTGTGTTGTCCGTAGTATACTCTGACAACTATGGTCAGTTGTGGAAGGAATTAAAGATTTCTCCAATGGTAGATAAGATTATGGGTACAAATCAGACTTCCGATAATATTTATCTTGATGCCTTGGCGGAGGCCTACAAGAACGCAACTAGCTGGGACACCCGCCGTCAAGTACTGTCAATCATGACTGGAGTGTCGAGTCATAAAGAAATTTTAAGGCACATCCCGGGGCTAACCCAATATAGATACAGTATCGCGAATCTTCATCGTCTGCAGTATGGTTGCGCAGCTCCTGTCCCCTTACGTCATGCCCCACGACTTAAGATTGACAGGAAGCAATTGGACCATTTTCTAAGTTTTATCACGAGCCCACACTTAGTACAAGACCTACCATTTGGTGAAAAAACCCTCAAGTTGTCCACCGGTCAAGTCATTAACGTTCCCAATGTTATCAGGACAATGATACCACAAAGGATAGCAAAGCAGTACACCCTTTACTGCTCAGAAAGTGGATTTGTCCCATTCAGTGAGCGGACAATGTTACGTATCTTGTCCGAATGCTCTGCGTCAGTTCGCAAATCCCTGCAAGGCTTGGATTACATTGCTGCTGAGGGTGCAAGAGCCTTCGACGACCTGTTGGAGCTTATTAAAGCTACCCGAGAAACAGAAGCCATGCAGTTTGCAGACACCCTGAAAGCTGGAAAACTGTACTTGAAAGGAGACTATAAGGTAAAGTTTTACTTACCTCTTAAGTGGCACTAGGCTGAAAGCAGAGGAAAACCGCTCGACAATTCTATTCTCTGTTTGAATGCGAAGAAAACTAGTCTGGTTGTAGTAACTCAAACTGTACTTTTCAAAGGCATTTTCGTTTGCAAAAGTCAGGGCAAAATTAGCCGATCTAATTTGATATTCTAAGCTATGAAGAAAAGAAACCAACAAATGCAAAGCAATTTATTACAGTATGTACCCCCAATTTCCATAGCTCTTAATAAACTATAAGAGAAACAATATGTGGGAGGAGAGCTTATTGAACATTGTTCCCTGTAAGTAAATTATTTGTCAATTTTTGGATTTAAGGTTCACGTGAGTGAAGAGTCTCATGTAGCAGAGCATTGTAGTATATTTGCCTTGAGCGACAGCACCGACACAGACTTCAAGCAACAGTGCAATCATAACCACGACGAGAGGTGTGACCAGTGTGATACCCTCACTGCAACTCTCTCTTCTATTGAGAAGGAATTAGTTGAGGCTTCCTACCCGAGTGACGAAGATCGAGACGAGACGCTATACCTTTTCTACAATGCGCAACGTTCCATTCAGACTTGGAAGTGCCATCAGCTGAGGTCCGTGAGGCAAGATAAAGCACGACTGGATGTTCTTGACCTCCTTCATGACGAAAGTGTGCTGATTGTAAATGACTGGGCCATGAAATTCCTCCCTCAAATGTACAGAGAATCACAGTCAGATTGGTTTGGGAAAAGGGGAATCTCATGGCACATCTCAGTGGTTTACCGTCGAGTCCATGATGAACTGCAGTCGCAAGGATTTATTCACATCATTCAGTCATGCGCCCAGGACAGCTCTGCAGTTGTCACAATCATGCAGCACGTTCTACACACTCTCAAAAGCGATCATCCCAACATCATAAAGGCTTTCTTTCGGCAAGATAATGCCGGATGTTACCATTCGTCAGCGACAATCCTTGCTTGCCCAGCTATTCAAGCATCGACTGGAGTTAAAGTGGCTGGAATAGACTTTAGTGACCCACAAGGTGGCAAGGGGGCTGCTGATAGAATGGCTGCAACTGCCAAGAGCCATATACGCAAGTATATAAACGAAGGGAATGACGTTACCAATGCTCAACAAATGAGAGTGGCTCTTCTTTCGTATGGAGGCCTCGAGGGTGTGAGAATTGTTGCGGTTGAGCGCCTTGAGGAACATTCGTTGAGCATCGAGAAGAGTAAAATACCAGGGATAAGCAAGTTAAACAACTTTCGCTTCATTGGTGGAACACTTGTGACAACTCGAGCCTATAGTGTAGGGAAAGGGAAAGAAATTGCTCTAAACTTGAGTACAGGTTAGAAAATATTTAATTTTTATGCTCGCCTTTTGTTAACATTCTATATCAGCTTTGATGCTTCCTTGAATGCGATTCATGATACTCACTGCCTTCGTGTGTTGGGGCCAAAAGGAAACAGTGCTCCAACGCGCTATTCAGTTGACTTGTTCTTTTAATTTCAAAATCGATACGACGAGGTGAAGTAATTTAAATTCGCCAGTAAAAGAATTTCAGCTTCAAATTAACGGGTTGCGCAAAATAAATACGAAGTAAATACATGTTACTAGAGAGAAAAACCAAATAGGTATCAACAAGACAAATACAAGCTACAAAATAAGCAGAAACGACTTGTTCAAGGATGCCTACACATATACGGCTTTAAAAAGGGACTAGCTCTATAAAGTGGAAAGTACAATAGGCGTTGACTTCTTCACCTAAGTACAAGACTAACACTAATGAAATTTCTGGGACAAAAGGCATGCAAAGTTAACCAAAAACCGAAAACAAGAGATGCTAAAAATGCGGTAGCAACACGTGTTTTGGTTTTTTTTCGTGTTCAATGCAAACGCACAAGTTAAAAGAGAGGCAGTTGCTGTTTCATCACGATAGTCTCGCCATAAAATATATGGGTAGTACTGAACAAACTTTGCGAGTATCACTAAAGACTTGCTGGTCACTTTTTATGAAAACTGTAGGTTTAAATTGTTTTCCAACAGATCCGGGATACAATTGGCTCAATGTCCCGTTCTCTGCTGGTGGGTTTAGGTCTCCGACATCCAAGACGACCCACCGAAAGGACTCTTCAAAAGCGAGTACATCAACGGATGTTTTTTCCTGCCCTCGGGAAGGTTGCGTTCGGGTCTTCCAGCGATTGTCATCTCTCGAGCGACACCTTTCTCTTGAAAAGTGTACAAGAGCTCTCGAGCGGCAATCGCTGTTTGATCTCGCAAAAACGCAGTATGCCACACACTTGCAAGAAGGAGTTGGAGCGATACCGACCCTGAAATCCCAAGGATCCATCGTGCCCAAAGAAGCGATCCCTAACGTTCACGAAGGATGGGCCTTAAAAGAAACGAAGAAGGCCTACCCCTTCAACGATGCGCAGAGAGCCTACTTAGAGGCTAAATTTAATATCGGCAAATCAACGGGAAGGAAAGTAGATGCAGAAGCAGTTGCGAAAGAGATGAGACGGTCGGTTGGTTCAGATGGGAAGCGCCTGTTCAATGTTTCAGAATTCCTGACGCCTCAGCAAGTTACTTCGTTCTTCTCGCGTCTTGCAGCGAAATCCCGTGAAAAGATCAATCCTCGGGATGAAGATCTCCGGGCACATGAAGAAGAAATGAATTACGCAGCAGCCCGATGTGATATTCTATCCAAGCTCCATCTGGAACACCCTATAGTGTACGATCAGTATAACATCTGCACTATGGCTAAGAACGGCACTTTGAAGACCTTAAAACTTGGACTTCTTCAGTTGCTGTGTGAGAGTTTTGAACTGGAGACACCTGCTGTAAAACTCAGGAAGAAAACGCCCTACCTCACTTTACTCGAAAACCTAGTGTCCAGTTGTTCTTGTAGTCGCCCTTCCGTAAAATGACTTATGGTACTCGTCGGTAGGTAAGCATGAGGGGTTTTGGAAGTTTGAGCGCAAGTGAAGAACTGCCTACATTGCTTGGTCAATGTTAGACATGAGCTCCTGATTTGGGCCAATTCTTGGTTTGCATCCACGTGATGAGACAGCCATGTTGGTGTACAAAACAATAGAAAATGGCCTCACAAGTTTTGCATAATATTAGAGTCAAATTCTCAAAAGACATTTTACTGCATTTTTACATCGCCGCCCTGAACGTCGGACGCAAACCATCAATAATGACAAATTCGTAACTCTAACCACTTTATGTAAAGTGAAAGGAAACTAAATGAAACACTAAAATGAACGATTAAAAGCACTTGGACGGGACAAAAAGGATATAACACGGCTTAATTTGTAAACAAACAAGTGGCTTCGTAAGAGTCTTTTAAGTGGCATTTTTAACGCAATTATGTCACGCAATGCGGCATTGTTTCATTGCGCCTCATATTTCATCTCTACCACTTCGTAGGGAAAATTATCCTGCAAAGAAACTGGCTTCTATACACTACAAATAAGATCGTTACATTTTCAGTTTTGGTATGTTGCTCGAGAATCGAAGACTTAAGTAACACAAACGCACCTAAATGCACACCGTAATGATGAAGTGCCTTTAGTTGAGGTGCGAGTCTTTCAAATTGTTCCCTAAACTTTGCGCATATTGTTCGTGACAAGATCGATAGGATTCACTCCGTATGTGATTTAAGCAGTACAAGGACGCGGGTATTTATGCGACCGAAAATTTGTTAAATATGCTACTTCTAGTTATGCTACATATTGTTAAAGTTCTTTCTGTATTTTATAGACGAACTCGGTGTCAAACAAATTCCCCAGAATCAAAAATACCATAATACTCTTTGTTTGTTCCTCCAAACAGTTGCATCAGCATTGTTTTTATTTTCTCTGCCGTGGGACTTACAATGGTCCCAAGAGAAAGTGGAAGCAATTCTTATGCAAATTTTGGAGGGACAAACAAAGAGTATTACGGTATTTTTGATACTGGCTAATTAACCGGTGAGATTGTAACGTAACGTGTAACACCATAAATTTTCCAAGAATACCATTTACAAAGTAAGGAGACAGGAGATATGCCATTTATCCTCAGACGTACTTCTTAGTGGATGTCCATGATAATAAATTTAATTTGCTGTCGGATAGGGAAGAGAAAAAGTTTGCCATGCATTGTTTACTAAAATTACAACTGTTAATTACGCCAATATATTGTAATAGTCGTTTGACAGTAAGATTTTTGCTAAGTCTAGAAATGAAAATCATAAGTTATGGAAACGGAAATAATAAACATCTGCCACCAGGTTGTCATTGGGGGAACAAAATGTCTGATTTTGGTTGCTGAATTAAAATAAACCAATTCTGTTTGCGTGACACAGGCCGTTACAAAATGGCGAAAATACGCTGCACGATTTTCTCTCTTGACAAGTCGCTTTCAACGGGCCAAATTCGAAAGTTAAACAAGGCATGCAAGGAGGATGAAGCTTACATTTCGAGTAGATTTTTATTTCCGAAAACATATACTAGGAAAAATGTGGACCTGTGAAATTCAACTAAATTTTTCTTTGAGAACGCATTCTCGAAGGTCGATATCTTCACAGGGCCTATAAGTACACCAAAGATATGAACTACAAGGTGACATTTAGATGTTAAAACAGATAAAAAATTTGAAAACTGATAGACAAAAAAGAAAACTGGGAATCGTTTTCATTATTGTGCACGAGCTTTATAAAAGTGCACGATTTTCCTCGATTTTTCCTGGCGTTCAACGTTGTTTTCGACTTTTCTAATTTTTGGAAAAACAAAAAAGCGACCGGACCTTTAAACATGATTTTCGAAAATAATTCATCATAGTTGTATTTTAGATCAAATAAAATGAAATTCGAAATTTCGCTCCTGTCATCGCATTTTTGATATTTACCGTCACTCGCTCTTAAAAAGTGATTTCAGAGAGGAAGGGAGAGA
>OX421447.1:31096795-31101795 GCA_949126865.1 Montipora capitata
CGAATAATTGTTAATTACTAGTAGTAATCGTAGATTATAGTGCGTCGCCTTGGTGCCTTAGACCTGTCTCGGTTCCCATAAAGCATCTTAATCCTTTTACTCCTAGACTGAGTTATGGGGAGTTCATTTCTTACTCTTAATTACTTGTGGACGAAATCCTGCGTTGTTTTCATTGAAATGAATCTTCTGATTCTTTCTCCTTTCGTTGGCAATCATCCTTTTAAATTTTAGAGGGATCGACCGATCTGCGAATATTTTATGATATTTTTTATACAGCAACGAGATGAAAGGTCAACAGATTACGGTTTGGGCATTGAGTTAGGCGATAACAGATGTCAAACCATGTTATTCTTTCCACAAAATTCCTCCGATTTGCAAAGTATCTTCTCAGAAAACAAAAACATCATTCTAAAAGCTCATTCTACGCAAAAAGTAGGTTTTGGAGGTAATTTTGAATGTGGAAAACACGTTTCCGACCGAGGGTTTGATCACGCCACTTGGAATAGTAATACGACAACACAACAACTGAGACGCTAACCTTTATTTGCCATTAATACCCTTCAAAATTGCCATAGAAATCATCCAGGTGCTTTCGCTTGGCTATAAAGAAGCTCTCTATGTATTTTTTCCCGCGATTTCGATTAAAATTGCTTGTTTTTTACCCTCCTGCGTAGACGTCATTTCGGTCTCGCTCGAAGCCGGGATCTTCGGCAAATCAGCCGAAAAAAACCGGCCAGGGATTGGTTAATTGCCATATCTCGTTACTGAGCATGTTTCGTGTCGATCGGAAATGCCTCCGATTTTTCCCGGATTTGTCCGAATGATTCATCGGCATGCTGGATGTTATTGTGACGTTTCAAAATGGCGCAAAACAAAAGCTCGGAATGCTGCATGCTATTGTGACTGTGACGTTTCAAGATGGCGGAGATTTGGAACCGACCGACAACCTCTTTTCTCGATTTCTGGCGCTTGGAACATGCGAAAACACAAAACATCCATTTAACCACTCAATTAGGAAACGTCTCCTTCGTCGACGCAATTTCACAGATGGATGGATGTTTTCTTTTTCGTAAAAGTTGATAGCTTCTTCCTTCAAAGTGAAGATGCTAATGGTCATTGATATCGTCATGGTTTCGGACATGTATGACAATAATATTAGTAAATCTCGTTCACGCGCGAATCCGTGAGGCCGTTAGCGTCGTTAATTAAAGTTTGATTTTAAAAAATCAGTTAAATGCCTTATAGATTCTTTATCTTTGCATTTGTCAACATTTTCTGTTACATTCCCGGCCTCCTTCAAAATGAAGACTTTTTTCAAAGCTTTTGTATCATCTGCACTCACTCGTGACAGAACTCATCAGCACGCCAAGAGAAAATTCGTATGTAATGTCCTTTATTTATTATGCAAAGGTTTCTTAGCCTCAACGTTTCAGAAGCTAGAGGCTTTCTTCTCATCTTTCGAAATTTGTTTGCTGGTGCTTTAAAAATTATTTTGTCTTCCATAAACCGTGCGGCGGTTTAGTGTCATCTGAGATTTTCTTATGCAGCCCACAAGATTTCAACTGCTACTATTGACAACAGCGGACGTGATTCACAGCTAATTTTCCTAAGAATCACACAACTGTCTTCTCGCATCGGTGAATCGTTTACTGGCGACTCAGTCAAGATCCTCTGGTAAACTGAATGTTTGAGTTACATGAATTATCTTTAGGCCAAGACAGGTGCATGTGAATGGAAATGACAATAAAGAGAAAGCCTGATAACGACCTCGTTCTTCAATGTACAGGCAGAGGCCCTGGAGCTATGAGCCTAAAGGTGAATGGCTTTCAGTTTCCTGTTACCAGTGTCTGTATCCCTGGTTCAAGTCATGGAGGAAAAGTGTCAAAAGGTACTTTTCCGGCTGAAGGGATTGTGGTGGGTCCAGAATACGATAAGGAAAACTTGGCATCATTGCATGGAGGAAGCGCAGGTGAGGTAACTTTTGTTCATTTTTGGTTCTTCATGAAAGGAAAAAACAACTAACATTTGAAATTTGAAAGTAAACGAAGCAAGTCAAGAGCCTCCAAGATTTTAACATAACTGTGAGAAAGAAGGATATTTACATCTTAAGATTAAAATCTCTCAAGTGAGCTGTAATCCTCGCATTTATGACCGCAATTTTAACAATCGGCCTTTTTCGATATATTAAAATTCAGCTTAGAAGAGAGGTTTAGAGGACAAAGACAAAGGAAAGTGGATGATATGTAAATATTTTTTACATTTCTATTGTTTTTGTCTTCACTGCCTCACTATCAAGCTGAATATTTAATATTTCAAAAATGGCCTATTGCGCAGAAAAGCCTGAAAAACTCAATATATTAACAGGGTTTGAGTTATTTTCGCACTTATTTTGGCAATTTAAGCAATTTATATATAAATACATACAGACTTTACCCTCATCGAGTCCTTTCACGGGAACACATGAGCCCAACACTGCGGACCTGCTCACAACTTGGCAGCCGTTAAGCCCTGGCCAAACTATCAAACAAAGTTGGATCCAACATGCAACATTGTTGGATGTAAAGGTTGAGGTAGTGGCAAAACGCTATCCGACATTGCTTCACGAAAGTCATTCAAGTTTAAAGCCCTGGCCAAACTATCGAACAAAGTTGTATTCAACGTTCCAACTTTGCTCGATCCAACATTGTTCGACCGTTTGGCCACCCATGTTGGATGCTGCTTTTCCAACAATTTTTGCTCGATCAAATGTTGGATAGAGTTTGCTTTTGATCAAACATTTGGCCCAACAATTCTGATCAACGAAAAAATGTTAGAGTGTTTTGCCGCTCTTCCAACAAAGTTGTATCCTGAAGCGGGTCACGTTCGCCCTGCTAGCCAATCACGAATCTCCATTTTATTTTCAAGCCTAGGCCTCTAGCGTTATTTGCAAAACAAAGATGACAGACAATCGGGGCCTCATGGTTGTTGCAATTATTATTATTGACGAAGAGCCAGCTGCAGACAGCCAGAAAGGGAAAAAAAGAAAGAAAAAGAAGAGAGTTTGGTAAGATTGGGAAGTTGAATTTGAAGCTCTGATTAGTGAGTATGAAGCGAGGCCATGTCTGTGGGACACGTTTAGCCCCCTTTATCATGATCGCGGCAGGCGAAGGAAAGCTCTCCAGGAAATAGCAGAGGCAATGGATATTCCGAAAGAAAAAGTTACCTCAAAGTGGAACGTTTTAAGAGCTCAATTTAGCAGTGCATTCCGAGTTGAAATTAAAGTCCGGGGCAGCGACTAGCGAGCGGTATAAAAGCAAATGGAAGTTTTTTAATATGATGAAATTCCTAACAGAGGCGGTTCAAGCAAGGAAAAGGATTGATAGCCTTGTTCAAGAAGAAACAAGTAGTGGGGCGGCTGAAGGTGGAGACGATACCGAAGAAGAACCTCTAACATTTCGAGAACCATAAACGCTACAAGCGCCTTTCGTTCGCGTGTTAGCGCCAATTTGCACCCGCGGTAGCTTGTTTCGTCTAGCAATGTTGGATAGTGTTTTGCCACTATCTCAACATTCACGTCCAACAATGTTGGATGTTGGATCCAACTTTGTTCGATAGTTTTGCCAGGGCTTAAGTTGGCGCGGCTAAATCTATAAATATGACGCTAACACTGAAACGAAAACCGCTCGTAGCGTTAGTGTTACTGGAGCTGTTTGAGGACGAAAATGACGGATTCAAACGAGGAAAATCAAAAAAATGGTTAAGAGAACGTGTAGAAAAGGGTATGTTCACTGCAAGATACATCTGCGTTTAGGAGATAATGAGAATGAGCTCGGATCAATTTGCAGAAACTCTAAATGCTATTGAACCACTAATCTCCAAACAGAGGAGACATGGCCTTGCTTCATACTCGCTGATCAATGTTTCTGGATGTTGAGTTCATCAACTTTCAAGACGTCTCCTTGATCCTTGTCCGCCATCTTTGTTGCAAATAGTGAAAGATGCCTAGGCTTGAAAATAACATAGCGAATCGTGATTGGCTAGGAGCACGAACGTGACTCAATTCTGGACACAACTTTGTTGGAAAAGCAGCCAAACACTGCAACATTGTTGCGTCCAGCACAATTGTTCGTCTCAATGTTTGATCAAAAGCAAACTCCATCCAACACTTGATCGAACAAAAAATGTTGTACGAACATCTTCCAACTTGGCTGGCCAAACGGTCGAACAATGTTTGATAGAGCAAAGTTGGAGCGTTGAATCCAACTATGTTCGATAGTTTGGCCAGGGCCTTACTACTTGTCCCTGTGAGTGTAGCAGAACTAATCGAGTTGGGTGGGAAAATATCTGTATATCAATTTGCAACCTGCGATGTTTCTGTCTTCGTATTAGCTCATTAAGTCTCGCTTACCATCTCGTATATCGCATGATCGCCCCCAAAAAATTCCAAAAAAATATTGAGGGCGGAAGCAAACTTCTAAACTTGCAACCTTTTAAAAATTTAACACAGCAATTATTTATTTTGAGTTTGTTGAAAATGAGATTAGTTATCGCGGGGTTTTCCGGAGAAGCTTTTCAAAGTACCGGATTTGATAATGAAGGTACCGGCCGGGGTTATTTCGGTTGTAAGGCCGATTGCAAGTGCCTTAGGAGCGAACCCTCAAGGAGGCCTTTGTCCCCTATAAATTACTGTAAATAAAACTCTCAGAAATGCTGTTTGCATTCTTGAATCTAAAGAAAAAAAGGAAACTAAACTTACCGCGTAAATGAAATGCCAACAGCTCGATTTTCCGAGCCCAAAAAGAAAAAAAAATGATGTATTGCTTGTGATTGTCTTATGTTTCTTCAGCCCATGGTTTCCTGAGATACTATAAAAGTCCAAAAAGAAAATAGAAAAAAAGGGGAAAAAAAGCCAAGAAATTTACAAAGTGTAGTGTCAAAGTACCGGGCGTGAAATGGTTAACAATCAAAAGAAACGTCCGGCCTCCGGCCTCAAACGGAATCCCTGAGTTATGCAAGGAATA
>OX421447.1:31119295-31136795 GCA_949126865.1 Montipora capitata
GCAAAAACCTAGGACATAAGATTGTGCATAGTCACAGCCAAGTCAACATGCAACAGTACTGTTCTCGCTTTTGAAGTTTTCGAGGTTTCATAACCAGTCCATCTATATGAACTATGTTGCAACGGATGATTTCTGAGGAAAAAGAAGGGAAAATAAATTATGCCGAACCGTCAGTGATAATGACAATTGGATCCGCATAAAAGAAAGAACCACGAATGAAATAAATCAGAACCCGCTGGAATACAGGGCGTGGCCGATACCTGAACATCATACTACTTTTATGTGGCAACCATAGGCAACAGTACCATTTATCTACCTGTAAGTGTTACCTTTGGTTGTAGTTATTCCAAATGAAGGAAGTAACGAGCTAAGGGAGATAAATACTGCTCAGGTTCTTCACTGTTGACTAAGAGCCTTTACGTTGTAGGACGTTCTTACGAGAATCTTTGAGCTTGCGTCAGATTGTATTGAAGACAAAAACCATGCTTTTTGGAGAGCGAATGAAAAGGTTTGTAACTCAAACTCTTCGGGGTTTTGCGGCACGACTTTGTGCACCTCGACATAAGCCGCCTTCATTATCCTTCTCAATTCTCTTTGTAATCTACTATGGTTAACCTTTGAACCACAGAATAAGCATGTTCATGTTACAACCCGCCCCTATAACGACCTTGACGAAAACACAGCTAGCCAATTACTTTTACATAATTTTCACGGTTATGTTTTCTTTTGGTTGACATGAAACTCAAAGACATTAACGAATACATTATAAGGGAAACATACAGTGCTAGTTCAGGTATCCTCCAATTTCTGAGATTCAGTTTTAATTCCTTATTGGAAAAGCGTTCGGTTGCTTTTCTTGTTGTACGATTGTTGTTCTGTTTGCTGGTTGGTTTCTTTGTTATTGTTTTTCCCGAGTATGCCTGAGTCAATAGGTGCGGTTACACACGCCATGGTAAATGGCATTTTCCATGGTAAATTATGCCGCGGTGCCTCACACTTGGCTTGGGTTTTGGTGTACCGTGTTAACCAGCGGTCACACGTTACGGAGATTACCAACGTAGAAAGAAATCTCACGCAATTCATTGGCGGGAAATTTAATCACAACTTCATCAGCATCGAGATTGGCTCTTGTACCTCGGTCATCAAAACACCCTTCCAACTTACCACGTTAAGTGTCTGATCTTTTTTTACGTATCTTCGGAAATTTACTTTGGGAAATGTCGGTCACACGCACTAAATGCAGTTTCCCGTGGTAAAAGGGTCATTTACCGCGGTAGAAGTGACCCGTGAAACCGCACCTATTATATCGACGGATAAACACTGACACAGGTTATCTTCTTTGTCGTTGTCATCACCACGTTTTTCTATGTTTATACTTTAGATGCCTGAATTATTGCAGACCTTGGAGGATATATCAGTTGCATCTGTTTTAAATGTTTCGTCAGAAGTGAATCATATTGTTGAAACTTCAAACACTGGTATGCAATTGATCAATTTTGAAATAAATACGGTTTCTTTCAGAATTCGAGGCAATCCTAGCTTTCCGACCAATTGCATTCCGAGCAATTACTATAATTATTATAATAATAATAATAATAATTATTATTATTATTATTATTATTATTATTATTATTATTATTATGGAAAATAATAATAGAGTAATATGTTCATGTAACATAAATATTTCGCACTTCCTCCCATGCAGATTTTCTCTTGTTTCGCGCCACTCAGGAAAAATGTGATTTCTTAATGCATTTCAAAGATCTCGTAGAATCAAATAATGCAGGGTTTTTCTAACAAGACGCCTATAAGGGCGTATCCGTGGGATGCACAAACAGTTGACACAAATTGTCCAGTTACAGTGAACTTCAACCCCGGTTACACTTGGGAAAATGGAGAGAAATTCCCAGAAAGATAACTTGAAGTTGTTTGTCGTAAAAACTCTTATTATTAATGTTACTAAATTTGCAAGTGCAAACAACGAAGCCATATTACGGGTTATCAGGATACTGGATACTTAGGTAAAAAATTGTAGGGATACGGGATATTTGGGGGTGGGGGGGGGAAATTGACGAAATTCGGGATATTTTTTAAAATAGGAACGCATTCGTATTGCGTACGTGTGGTAATGCAGTAACTTGACAGTGTTTTTTTCCATAACTGTCAACTGAGCAGCGCTTTGTTTTTTAGGAGATTCAAGTTGTCTTTGCGTAATATGTAGTTCTAATACTACATGATATTGTTTTGGTATCGCAAATCATTACAGTGCCATGGTAGATGTCTTTGCTAAATACCCCCTGAGAAGACATGTGGTTCAGTAAAATACTGAACCCAGAAAGATTGAAGAAAATAAAAGGCTCAAGGCTGACAAGTTGATCATTTTCAAGTTTCGTTACAACTTCTTTTTTGCCACAAGTTTAAGCGTGTCCTCTGAGCTTCTGACAGCTTTGCGAGATAAAATTTCACTGACGTTTATCCCTGTCCGGCAGGGGATGGGAGACGTCAAAATATGCTGTTAGGAACATACGACCGAAAATTCTATTTTAACGCTCAAAAAGGCGAACTAAGCAAGGAACAAAATTTGTTAGCATGTTTTATGCAAAACAAATATTGACACAAAAGTAAATAAATATTGATATGTATTTTTTAAGAAGAGCACAAGGAACTTTTTAGGAAGTGTCGAACTTAACTCAATATCCGCGAGGTATGCACATTTGTGACTACGATGTAAAAAAAACTAAAACAAAGAAAAACAAACGAAAAACAAACGGCCCCGAATTGTTACCGTGGCTGCCTTAGGGATCCCACGCAATTATAATCATAAATATTTTTCAACAAATAAAACGGTTTTAAGATTAAAACTAGATCAATTTGACAAAAAAAAAAAAAACAATGCGTCACTACCGAGCAAACGTTTTGGAATCCTTTCTTTGCGTTTATTAGTCATTCAGCTTGTCAGAGAAAGTCCCACTAAACACATGAGCGATGTCAAAGTTCCTGACTTCTCAGCTATCAAAGGAGACTTTTGGAAAAAAGCTGCAAACAGCCTTGTGATTCCAAAAAGAACAGTTATGAAAGCCGAAGGTATAGATGAGTGTCATGTCCATTCTTTTATTTATCCACCCATTTTTACGCAAATCCATTTATCTATCTGCCCATCTCATAACTCCATCAGTCAGTCGCTTGCTCATTCTTCAATTTATTTGTTTATTTATACCTATATGATCAATTTATCATGCATTTAACTAGTTATATACCCATCTCTTGTCTCCTGTTTAATCCTTGTCTCCGTTTTCTTTACAAAGAACGTATCAACACTTAAGTCATTGCACCATTGAGTTTTAAGATTTGAAATAAAACTTGAGAGAGCAGCGCTAGTGTGTGGGAGCTATATAACATGTGGAGTATAACAGTATCTTGGAAAATAGCTCGGAGTTATCTCATCAAGGTAATGATCTGGGGGATTTCCAAAAAGAGTCCCCAATTTTTGCAAGACGGTTTCCACAAGTCACAAGTTTCTTTTGAATTATAAATTTATTTATTTCACATTGGACGGAAAACAACAGTGCAACAATGATATCAACAATTATATGAGTAGTATATTTGTTTTGTAGGAAACTACACGTATATTTTCATGCTCTTCAAAGGTGTTGAAAACGCTCTGCCCACCGAAACGACAGTAAAGTAAGTTATCGTTTCACGTTCTGTCATTCACTCTGCTTTTATGCCTTGTTATCCTCCAAACCTCTTCCTGCTTGACATTTTTAAAGTTCCGTTTATATTTGGACATGGAAATGTTTCATCTGGTGATTGGCAAGTGTCCTCTGTGGTGATGTCTTGTGTCCTTTTCCTTGATGAAATACCTGTCAAGAACCTTTCACCTGCTGCTATTTTAACATTTAACATAACTGTAAGTACAAGCCTATTTAGTTCAAATGTCGCTTATTTGTTAGAATTTTACAAATTGGATTGTCATGAGCTTAGATGAGAGACAGACAAATTGATCACCCCTTAATCAATGCTATCGAGTTATTATCAAGGTCTCTTTATTTAAATCAAGTGTGCTCTAACTTTTTCGTTTGTTTATGAAAAAATCAGCAACGACGGGAAGAGGAGAAATTTTCTCAGAAGTCTTGTATCGCTTATTACCCTTTGTCCGTAGTTGATAACCCCCACTTGCAAAGAAACAATGAGACAAACACATTTGAGTAAAACTGTTGGAGATCCGTGCTCATAGTTAAAGTTCTAAGGGGGTTTAAAACAGATCTAAAAATGTTAGGACAAAATTTTCGACCGCCTTCTGCGGTCTTCATCAGAGGAATGTACTTTGCATACACCCAAATTATTTTGGAAACAGGCGTGAAAACCAAGGACAAAAGGCTTTTTCTAGAGTCGTTGCATTCACTCCTGGACAAGAACTCTGTTAATGAGAGAGCACTCTTCCCAAGGGCTTACGCATCACTGGTTTCCTCCCTTAGGAGCAACGAACAGTGACGTCTTTTGCTATATATTTGCATTCAGTGACTTGCAGAGTACATTCCTGTGAAGAAGACCGCAGAAGGCGGTCGAATATATGGTTTTAACATTTTTAGATCTGTTTTAAACCCCCTTCTTAGAACTTTTAACAGTTGAATGTTTGTTATAAAACAATTTAGTACTCAAACTGGACCTGTTTGATTGGATACCCGTGACTTAAGGACGTTCGCGCCCATTGGTACTGCGCATTTTTAGCAGACCACGAAGGTAAACAAACAGCATCGAGTGTTTGATTCTCGCTCCCGCAAAGGGTCGCTTGTGGGATCATGGGATAGCTGTGGACCCAGGTCTTCTCGGAAATGTCACGCAATGACGTGACAGTGCGAATAGACAATTGCTTTGAGAACTTCGCAGCGATTTTACTTTCTTGAATGCTCGGTTACCCCCACTTTTCTTTCCGTAGATAACTTCCTTTCCAGATTTTGTCCATTTTAACAAAAAAATAAAATAAAATCTGTACGTGAGAAGTTACAAATATTTCGCCTTTTATGCTCTCGTTCGACCGAAGTTTTCTTTCTTAGACTAGTATGTATCCTTTTTCAAGGTCTATTTCACCTCAGAGAAAGATATTAGCTGCAAAAGTTTATTTAGTTATATTAGTTATGTTGAATTGATTACGTTTACCTGATCTAAATTTCACTAATGTAGCTTTTTTGTTGCTGACAGTTGTAGCTAAGATCGTCTTAAAATAACGCAAGCTTCTAAAAGTGCACCTCATGATCTCGAAAACGAGCAAGGGGACCCCCCATTTTTTTTTTTTTTGCCTTTTTGGCAAAAAAAGATCATTACCATTCTGAGTGACAAGTTTAAAAAGAATCTGTACGTGGAAACATTTTGGACGCTAACGTCCTTACGTTTATGGAAAACGATACAAATGTGACCATTTTTAAGACAACGCAACTTATATAATAAATGCCCAAAACGCACAATGATTATCTATACATTGATTAATTTATTAATTTGGGTGCGTTCACAACGGTGATGCTGCAAGCGCAATTTTTTTTATGTATGCTATTAAGAACGGCTGCAGCTCTATTTATATCGACCGAAGGCTTAACAATGAGCAGAGCGTATTCCATGTATTCCAAGAAGTCCCTTCAGATGTCTTACGCGTACTTTTTTTCTATTTCCTTGTTTCTCCAGGCCTCTGAAGCTCGTGAAAGACAGTGCTCCTTTTGGGATAACAATGAACGGTAACCAATGACCTACCTTTTTTTAGTTGAGACAAAAAAATTCTGTCCATTGGACCTTTCTGAACAATGTGGAGAGCTACAAACAAGCGTAAGCTATCCCGGCTTTGAGGTCCTTCTCTCTGGCTGTTTTTCATTCGCAACTGTCTAACAAATTTTTATATTTTTTGAGGTAAAAGAACATTAATATCACATGTCATGTAACAACACATGAATCTGTCCGATCCATTGTTAGTGCTATCACGATGCTCTATCCAGTGTAAAAATCAGTGGAAACGTTTGAAAATGGACCTTAATGGCCTAAGTCCCTCGCGGGATGAGGCTGCATGAAAACAGGGTACAACGTAATGACCAAAAAAAATATACGAAAGGAAATATCCTAAAAGCAAATAAAACAGGAAAAATAGATTGAACAATTAGTGTCTTAAGCAGTTATCTTTTTTGGGAACTTGCATAAGGTTTCAGCCATCTGGCGACGGCCCTTGTTGCTCACAATGTTGAAATGCAAAAATCGGTTTAAACATTAAGTATCATGTATATGGTTACTATTTTAACACATCTTTTTAATGCAATTTCTTGTTAATCTTCCTCTGTAGTGAATGGTCACCTGAAGGCATCGAAGAAATAAAGCCTTCAAGCTTTGAATCAATTGTCTGCGAAACCAACCATTTTACAAGCTTCGCTGTGCTTATCAAGCACAAGGATACACAGGTTTCCTGATACCTCATCCTCTTGGAATCTTTTCTCCTATACGAGAAGGAGCGAGTTATCCTTCCTGCCGCAATAAATTACATAGACGACTTTTACACTAAATTTAGTGCTTCCAGGCTAAATATTAGATCTGCATTCTCATCATATTTCGTTTTTAAGCATTTCCATTTTCCGGTTACTCCAGGCGTAGATCTGCAAATCACATGACGGTCTCAGTTGTGTATATAGACCTTTTTCATAATGGCGGCCCAATAAAATACTCTTTTGTTTTGATTCTCAAAACCCTTTCTAGCCTCGCTGCAATGCGCAAAATTCAAAAGAATATGTTAACCGAAACGAGGCCAGTAGGTCCAATTAACATAAATACAATAGAATATTAAATCAGTCGCCATTTATGAAAGTGATCTATTCTTTCTTTCCCCCAGCTTTCCAAGAAAGACCGGCTGGCTTTGAGCATCATTACTTACGTGGGCTGTGGTGTGTCGACAGTGGCGCTCATCATCACCTTAATTGTCTTTCTGAGCATTGAGTAAGTGTAGTTTCGTGTATTATTTCATTTCAAGACCCATTTAACATGATGTCATTGGCTTAAACGTCTGATTTTTCACTCAATCAGCTTTCTATAGCTTTCATCGTTTCCTTCCACTTTCAATTCACTTTTCATTTTCACCTTACTTACAAACAAATCATGATTGTACAAATAATACCATGGTAGCCCACAGTTAGCATAGCTCAGTATTATAGGCGGGCTACTCACACTACGACAGTATTACTGGCTCTCATAACAAAGTAAACAAAAGACACTTAGAAATTGACAAGAGTTACACAAACAAACGCTTCGTACATAACATAGAAAAATGCTCTAAAAATCAATTGAGATATAATTGTAGGTAACTAGTTTTTGATCGTGGTCGATCAATTTTTCCAGAGAATGTATTTTGTAATTTTTTAAATGATTTGACATTTCTCTTTAAAAGGTCTCTTTCAGCAGATCGTCATAAGATTCATACGAACCTTGTGGTATCATTACTATTGGCACAAGTTCTTTTCCTGGCTGGAATAAAAGAAACTTCCAACAAGGTTAGTTTTTCATTCCTTTTTGCATTTTTATCCTTTTGCCTTCAGTTGATAGCGGAGCTCCGCGCGCCGAAGGCGATCGCGCGGAGCACCATAGTTAAGAAAATATGGTAAACAATAGATGCGAGAAATTTTGGTTTTAGCTATGACGTCATCATGCGTCCGTCCGGTCGTACGTCTGCCCTTCCATCTATGTCATTGTGACCAGTATCACGTGACCATATCGCGGGCTTGATAAATATCAAGCAATTTTAGGACGGCAGCTGAAAAATAACGTTGAGGAATTGAGGTTAGTGATGAAAATAAGCATGATTGTGCGTACGAGCCATTATTTTGAGCACATGTTTTTAAAATGCCACGAATTAACTCGTTGCCGTCTTTTCCGCGTTGAAAATCGCGCTAGCTCACTAAATTAACCTCTCATGAACGAAAACTTCATATTTTGGACTTTAAAATTCGGAAAGTTCGGTTGAACGATCTATTCAAATTTTTTTGCCCATCGAAGTCCGTAGCGTAATCAATTATGCAAAACACAATCGCGTTTGTTTGTCGTCATAGAGAAATGACAGGTGTGGACAAAAAAATTCTAAAAATTCACAGATTCTTCTTTCTAAGCCAAATTTGGTGGAAATATTGGTTAACTAAATTTAAAAACTTATTTTTTAACCTTCTGTACCAGAACAATATTTTTGCGATTTTTTTTACTACGGTTATCTTTCTGAAACGTCCTTGGTTTTTATGCTGAATTTTTCTTTACTGAAAAGCTTATTTTATAACCTTTAAAATGAGATATTCTCAACCACATTTCTATAAATAATTAAGTCCAGAATAGTTCATTAGTTTCATTAGTCTTTGACTGTGTGACCCTTGTTATCAACCGAACGCAAATGAGATAAATAACTCGGGAGCTCCGCTTTTAGGTTTGGCTAAATCTATATATTACTTTTGAGTTGTGTTATGCACACATGTAGCAGTGATATATGAGGTCTACGCGTTTCAATGACCATCCTTGATTGGATATGACGGCTACCCTTTTTTTTTCAAAACAGGTCATATGCAAAACAATCGCTGTTTTTCTACACTACTTTTTTCTGACCGCTTTTACTTGGATGCTTGTGGAAGGATTGCACTTGTATCTTAAAGTGGTCCAGGTTTTCAAAACAGAGAATGTGAAAATTCTATATTACTACATTTTCGGATGGGGTAAGTTCTTTTTGTCCGAATTAATATGCCAGATTTACTTCCGAGTATGGTATGCCCATATCATGTCCGAAACAGCAAAATTTTCAATCAGTTTTAGTAGTCGAGGCCATACTCTGGAACGAAAAAACCTTTTGAGCATATGAAAAATGACCTTTGTAATCACTGGCACTTCCTAAAGTGAATCAGAAGGTATTTTTACGTTTAACTTAACGCAAATCCAAAGGACTTCGATATTGTAATATAACAGCACAGCGTCCTTTTTAGTTACTTCGTTTGCAATTCATAATTCACTTAGTGATGTGTGTCGGTGTTGCTGGTAAAACCCGTTTTCAGGTTGAATCCGTTAATTGGTGATCTTCATTTTACCTTGGTTAAATATGCACTATACCTGGTTTGAAGCAGGTATCAAAGGGCCGAAACACCTATTCCTCCCCTCAAGCTGCCTTACGCATATCAATTGATGTTTCGTATCATCGTGTCCGTTTCTATATTCATTCACTTATCCATTGAGTCTCGACATTGCAACATAACAAGGGATTAAAGAATTGTACCATGCACTTACCAGTACTCGACCTCGGACTCTCCAGATCTATAGTTCCATATCTTCACGAACACACTACAACGACGAACATGCTCATCCCAATACAGTTCTTTTGATTATTTACTTTTGTATAACAAGTTACTTGATATTCATGTATAATAACTAAACCTAATCCTAAGCTGACTCTAAGTTTCTCTAGACTTAATTTACGCTCCAAAAACGTTTCTTCAATTCAGTCTGAATGCGTATTCAACCAAGGTAAAATGAGGATCACCAATTTAACCTAAGAAACACGAATTAAACCTGAGAACGGATTTTACCTGCAGCATCTATACGTCATCGCCTCGTGCCACAGGTACCCCAAGCTCGATATATGAGCAGCTCTTTATATGATGACCTTTGCATTGTTACGTGACTCGAGCGATTTGCATATTTATAAGGATTTGTATGGGGAAAATAACGACTGTTTCTGTGACCTATGAAAATGTAACGATTTAAATAAAAATCGTCTTACCTTACTTTACTTGAGTGTTTTTTCCCTCCTGTGTGGTCTTTGATCCGATTTACGGCCATTTCTGTTAGTTTTTGAGGAACCGGTTTGCTCCCTCTATCTATACTAAACAAGGTTGGGTACTCTCACGAAGCAGTCGATCCGATCCGCCGAAGGAAAACGGCCGTAAATTCTCTCCAGCAGCTCCAGTCGCCTCGAAATTCCGGGTAGAGCACGGACGATAGTTAATTGTTCCTTTCGTGGTCTTTGCTTGGCGTCGAATCTTCACAGAGGCCGAATAAAACGTCAGCAATCTCTGAAAACTTTCCCGTTTTAGCCATCGAAAGAGGCTTTGTTCAAACTTCGCGTTACCCAACGATCAAAAGTTAGCTTAGCGACCCGGCCAGAGACTTCCACTCCGGGTGGGGGACAGTCCTTTGCTCCCATCAAAAATCAATACCCTTGTACCCTGCAGTTTTCAATACTCGTTGTTGTTCATCTGTGAAACTAAAGAAAGACTTTTGCTGTAGGATTTCAAGGAAGTGATTTTTGATGGGAGCAAAGGACTGTCTCCCACCCGGAGTGGAAGTCTCTGGCCGGGTCGCTAAGCTAACTTTTGATCGTTGGGTAACGCGAAGTTTGAACAAAGCCTCTTTCGATGGCTAAAACGGGAAAGTTTTCAGAGATTGCTGACCTTTTATTCGGCCTCTGTGAAGATTCGACGCCAAGCAAAGACCACGAAAGGAACAATTAACTATCGTCCGTGCTCTACCCGGAATTTCGAGGCGACTGGAGCTGCTGGAGAGAATTTACGGCCGTTTTCCTTCGGTGGATCGGATCGACTGCTTCGTGAGAGTACCCAACCTTGTTTAGTATATATAGAGGGAGTAAACCGGTTCCTCAAAAACTAACAGGAATGGCCGTAAATCGGATCAAAGACCACACAGGAGGGAAAAAAACACTCAAGTAAAGTAAGGTAAGACGATTTTTATTTAAATCGTTACATCTTCATAGGTCACAGAAACAATCGTTATTTTCTCCGTACAAATCCTTATAAATATGCAAATCGCTCGAGTCACGTAACAATGCAAAGGTCATCATATAAAGAGCTGCTCATATATCGAGCTTGGGGTACCTGTGCTCGTGCTTCCTCACAATTGCAGCTTTCCCACGGAACTGAAACAGTCACTACTTTGATTACCCGGCATACATGTATATTTGTAGATGCTCTTTGCTCTTCCCATGTAAAAGGAGACTAAATGTTTGGTTAGCGGTAAAAAAAGTGAAAACGAACATCTGGAGGCTCTGTTTTTTTTTCTTTCTAAAGTAAAGCAGCATTTTCTTAATTTTTCTGCAGGCTTTGCAATCATACCAGTCGGAATCACAACTGCTATGAAATCAAACCACTACGGAAACAGCGAAATGTGAGTTTATTGATGATGGTGAAAACTCAAGTCGTATTGCTGAACCAGACTCACCTTTCATCTTTGAACGAGCATGCTCATTTACGCTCTCTTTTAGCTGCTGGCTGTCATTGGAAGATGGAACAGTTTGGGCTTTCATCGGTCCGGTGATTGGAATTATACTGGTAGGTAAAAAGTGAAAGGTTTTCGCCATCATCATTGTCTTCATAATCATCATCATCATCATCATCATCGACATCGTCCATTTCCCAAAAGTGATGTCAGCAGAACATATATTTGTCCTGATAGTAGTGATATGTTCTTGATATCTTGCTACCGAGCATTTGGAGGAAGAGTGTTACTGAAATCGCTTTTCCAGTAAAAGTTTAGCGCTTCTGAGACGAGATATGATGCATTTTTCGCAAGAAAGTTACGCACACTTTTGTTTTTTGTTGTCTTTGGAGAAATTTGCTCTTCGGAACCAAAATTTTCTCAATCAGGAACCAATGTTCCCTAGAGCAATAGGTTACTAATTCGTTTTTTGAGGAACGCCTCGTTCATTATTTTTTAATTCTTATTGTTATCATCCTTTTCACAGTTTTTGTTATTAAACAATTAATTTAATTAATTACATTAAGTGGTAATTAAATTAAATTAAATTATTTATTTGGTAAGTAATTCAATTGGTAATTACACCAATCTTTTATTTGTGCATATTAGTTTACTAATTCTCAAAGTTTGAAATATTTGATTCATAACTGTGTATCCAGCACAAGGACACCTTAATTACGTTTCAATCCAACAAATTGCAGTGACCAGCACGCTTAGGTTTCTGTAAAGAGGATGTTTGATATAGAAGTTGTCATTCGTGCGGGGCAAAAAATCTTGTTTCAGTCGATGTTTTCGTGTGCTATGACTGCCCTGTACTTCACTGGCCTCAAGCCTACTTGAACCTACAATCTCGGACAAAACTGTTGAAAATTCACCTTCATTTTTATACACCCCTACTTACTCTCCCCTTCCCACTCCCCACCCCCCTCAGTCAATGTTGCTGAGTATTGTCATATGTTCTTCAGTATATTTCCGACCAAGAGAAATTAACATCGAGTTTGGGGGGAGAGGAAAGGGCAGCTTTTAAGCGGAACTTTTGGATAAGTTGTTGGAGTACCAAAAATGTTGCTTTGTCTCAACAGGTTTTGTCCGGGATTACAATCTCGGACAAAACTGTACCTCAAGCGTACTTGAACCTACAATCTCGGACAAAACTGTTAACACAGTGACACAAATTCACCTTCATTTCTACACACCCCTACTTACTCTCCCCTTCCCACTCCCCTCCCCACTCAGTCAATGTTGCTGAGTATTGTCATATGTCCTTCAGTACATTTCCGACCAAGAAAAATCAAGATAGAGTTTGGGGGGAAGGAAAAGGGCAGCTTTTAAGCAGAACGTTTGTTTAAGTAGTTGAAGTACCAAAAATGTCGCTTTGTCTCAACAGGTTTTGTCCGAGATAGTAGTTTGATTCACCGCTGACCTATCGACATTTCTGTTTAACAGGTTAATTGCCTTATATTGTTCATGGTAATCAAGACCGTTGTGGTATCTGCATCCTCGGTGAAAAACGCCAAGCATGACCACATCAAGTAAGTACCGGCAGAGTGAAATCTTATCAATTGAGGTCGTTTGCAAACAGTTTAGACATCACACCTCTTGAAGTAGAGAATATCCTTACTTGGGTAAATAACAATGGGATGACAATTAATCTTACTAAGACCAAAGAAATAATTGTTAGGGGGACAATTGAAAGGTCCTTGAAACTCACTAGGAAACATTTTTGAAGATTCTGGGGGTGTATTTTCGTGGTGACCCAACTAATTGGGACCAGTCTACTTAATAGAGCGGGTAAGGGTATGTACATCTTGCGAAATATGGGTACTCATTTGATTCCCTGCATTATCTTTGACACAGTCTAATTATGTCATTTATGGAGTTTCGCAAAGCAACAAATATCTTGCTAAAATAGATAAGTTTCAAAATAGAGCGTTATGTTTCCTAAGGGAGGTCACACCAGTTTAAAAAATATTGGAAATTTCTAATAGGATTGTGGAAAAGTGTTAATATCTCGACTGATGCCCCATTGGTGGACGTCTTGCCGCCTTTGCGATCAAGATTGTGGAGAAACAGAGGCCATCCCTTCACGCTTCCGGCCATCAGAACTAAACGTTTTAAACGCACCTTCAAAAACAGATGTCTTTTTGCAACTTTGTTTAATTCCTTTTTCAGTAGTTAATTTATAGTTTTAAAGATTTCTATGCAACTGTTTTGTATTATATTATTATAGTATTTTGTAACAGAGAACGTTACTTTAATATAGAGCAATTATTAACTGAATCAGTGATAGAGGGAGCTCTTTTGTGTGTCGGGCTGGGGCCATTTGTTAATCAGTGCTGTATCTCTGTTGGAGCTTTGCGTCCTAAACCAGTCCTGGGAGCTGATGTAATATCTGCGTCCCGACCAAAACAGTTTTAATTCAGTCAGTTGAACATTTGCTGTTTTTTTGTTCCCCAGAGCTGGAGTCAAGGGGTTGTTCGTACTTATGCCAATTCTTGGCGTTGGCTGGATTCTTGGCCTTTTTGCTTTAAACAAAGGCACTGTTGTCTTCGAGTATGCTTTTGCCATCGTCAATGGATTTCAGGTTAGCATGAATAATATTGATTTTATTTGATTAAACTGCAAGAATGTTTTCGACAGTAGCATGACGGCAAAGAAATAAACGGACAAAACTTCAATTCATTTCATCCCGGCCCTCACAGATGCGTGTCGGGCGCAAAATACATCGTGACAAACAAGGGGTTATAGGTTTAAGCTGTTTGATAATTTGGGGCCGGGACGTTCACTTGAACGTTTGAAAGAATTGTGACCTGATAACTGAGCTTCCAATACCAACCGGATCCGTTTGTTGACGAAACGTTTGGAGAGAAGCTGTCTGTGAGTGGAAATTACCTGTAACTTTCAGATAATAAACAAAATAACGATGTAAAGAGGACGTGTAACCAATCGTCTTGGCCAATATAATTGTGTCTTAGCTGGACTTGTTGCATCAGAAATAAACATGTAAAAACAACAACTTTCTCTGGTTTTATTTCAATTTTATAGGGCTTGCTCATTTTCCTGTTGCATTGTGTATTTAACAATGAGGTATGTACAAATATATGCGAAATCGATCCGTCAACTGACTGCAACTATGACCGAGAAATCAACCTGCAATTGTAGGACGAGTTGCTTGGAACGGGGTAAACCAAATATCATGATAACAATTTGGTTTTTATCGGTCACCTGTCACCAACAGCTCTGCACAGAATGTCCCCGAAACTCTTGATGTCCGTGTTTTTTTCCCTCATTTCTCCTTAGCAGCTTTGTTACTTGAATATTATACTCGGATTAGATTCCTGTTTGCATAATTTCCTGTGAAGCATAAAATGACAGCATTACGTCTTCACTACGGTAGCATCCTTCTTCACATGGCGCTTAATTCATTGGAAAAGTGATGTCTTCCTAGGCTTCATTCAGCACCTCATCCACATTTAGTTTGTGTATTGCTCGACTTGTTTGAACAGGTTGAAAGAGCTGGGATGTGACAAAACCTATTTGCTAATTGTGAAATTCGATAAATTTATAAATGAGTTGTTCTTAAACTTCTATCCTTTTAGGTTCGCCAGGCGTTTCGTCGACAGAGAGAGAAGAATGCCCTTTCCAAGGAAAATGACTCCCAATATCATGCTTCTTTCTCGCTGTCGGTGAGAATTCATTTGAGAGAACAATGACTGTTTTAAGAAACAAGCAAGATAAAGGTCCAATGGAAAGTGTGGCCGATAGTTCAATTTAAGCGGCATTGACGATCATTGCGCATGTCACCGTTAGACAAAATTCCGGCGGAATAGCTGTGTAGCCAAAACTCTTACATGCATAGATTGTCAACCCAGACTGGTTACACATATTGGTGACTAACTAAGCCGCAGTCTTATCAAGATGCATGCTGTATGAAAAATTTGGGTCGTTTTGAATTAGTGACAGTCAGTATCATCACCTGTATCAGGATGGTTGGCTCTTTCCTTTAATCCGCTTTCCCAGTTTTCCTTCAGTTTTTTTGCAAAAATCTGGTAAGTGACGTTCTGTGTGTTTTATTTAAAGCAATCCACAGACTCAGGCGGCAAAAAGCGTCCACTTTCCCACGAGTCCCAAGAAAAGGTCAAAGGTGAATGTTAGCTCATTTTAATAACCTCATAGTCCTAGGTTTTAAATCTAACTTTTAATTTAATGTCGATCACTTGTTTTGAAAATCTTACCTGTTTGTATGTAAACTTATTCATCATTTCAATTCTTATCTTACAGTCGCAAATTGTATAAATGACGCATTGAACGGTTTACTTCTTAGTTTTTCAAAAGTGGCCGTTGACAGTCGGCGCTCGTTAATTTCCACCACTGATGTTTTTCGAATAAACTAACAGCGAAATAGAGAAGTGATTCTCACACTTATCAAGACGATGGTAAGTGCCTATAACCCCCAAAACCTTTTTTTCCCAGATGAATCGTTGTGTCATGCTGGGAAAAGTAGTACTTCTAGGTCAAAAATACGGTTTTTCTGCCCAACGACCGGGTGAAAGGAGGACTAGCACTAGTGACGTAAAACCCGAACAAACAAAGCAAAAACATAGGAGAGACAAAAACAAAAGCAAAAGACGTAGTATTTGAAAACAGCTGTTATTCGGCGGACATCGGCTAAGAGCAGTGACATTCATTAAATGGCCTCAAGCGACTTCAGTTTGGTTTCCAGCCGTTCAGATTCTGTGGTCTCCGAAGTAGAAGATTACGAGTTAGATGCTGAAGGCTCGCCAAAACTGGAGCCTTGAAACCACAAATGTGGAAGAAACGCATTGGCATCCCGACGAGCCGCTAGCAGACGCAGAATGGCTAGCGTTATAGGAGGAAGAAAGAAGGACGAATTAAAAAATACAGAAAACACTCCAAAGTGCTTCAATGGAACAGTTTCGAACGGTGTTACAGCCAAGGCAACACATTTCTCAGTCATTTTTTCAGCTCTGACCAGAGTTAGTACTAACTCTGTTCTGACTGGCTCGCTGACCGAAGTCACAAACCAGAACGTGTGAAGTCCGGGTTTTACGTCACAAATTACACTCGACCCATACCCTTTCGGCGAATTATGCAGCCTCGATTTTTCGCCACTTTGAAAATACAAAGAAAATTCCGGTTTTGACCAAAAACAAGAATTTTTGGGCCATTTTTCTCGGTATGGTGCAAAGATACATTTGGGCAAAAACAAAGACAAAAAAAGAATGGGGTTATAGGCACTTTAAGCAATTGTCTTTTATAGATACCTGAAAACTTTCAACGGGATTCGAACCCATGGCCTCTGTAATGCGTCATTGGTAGAGTATTGCAGTAGCATTGCAGAGGTCATAGGTTCGAATTCCGTTGAAGCCATCGGAATGTTTCAGTTGTCTATAAGAGACAATTGCTTAAATTGTCCAGATGAGTGCGGGGATCACTCTTCTATTTCGTTTATAACCCGCACTTCATTTTTAAACTAACCACTTTTTTCTTGTTACAGCTTCGGTTTCCTTCAAGAAGAAAAAATCCCCCAAGCTTGTTCAGGTCATGGTAAATATCAAAGAAATAATCTTCATGGCAGTAAAATTTCATGCTTGTTAGAGTTAGTGTAAGATGGACTTTCCCGAAAATGAAACCGCAGTCTTCCAAGCGGATGGTTGTAGGACCAGCACTAACTAAGAAAGGTGTCGTGTTTGCTTTCAAGGCTGCAAATGTGAAATAACTGAGCTCTACAACTCGTATCACAACAATAAACTCTGATGTTAAAGAAGCGACCAAATGCTTTCAAAGTATAATTAAGAGATCTAGTTTCTGGTGTTGTAGACTGTTTTCTGTGATACAACACGGTGAAGTGGTTAAATGCTCGAAAATGTAATCTTCAAAACGTCAAGCTACTTCATACCCAAAAGAAAATAAATCCGTTTTGGTATGATGCTAGTGATAAGGGATTTCGCCCGAGTTTGCATCATTCTAGCTAAAAGTGCTTCCTGAAAGCTGACACCTTTGCAATTGGTTAAACTCACAAGGCAAGACGGTATGGTGGCGAGGGCTTGTGCTTTTAGGAAAGGCTCTCGCGAATTATCGAAGGTTTAATCAGACGGCTCAGCTCACATCTGATTACGACTGAAAATTGTCATCAGTTGCCGTAACCTTTCACTCTGCCAACTTCCTGACGATCCAACTTTTCTACCAATCAACTAACCGCTTTTACTATTCTTCC
>OX421447.1:31141795-31154295 GCA_949126865.1 Montipora capitata
ATCCACTTCACAATATACTTAGAAGTTTACTTGGGGAGGGGTGGTACTTTCGACTGCGTATCCGCGTATCCACTTCACAATATACCTAGAAGTTTACTTGGGGAGGGGTGGTATTTTCGACTGCGTATCTGCGTATCCGCTTATCCACTTCATAATATACTTAGAAGTTTACTTGGGGAGGAGTGGTATTTTCGACTGCGTATCCGCGTATCCAGCCTTTTCAGAGGTGCAGCTTCAAAATGGCAGGGTATTCTGCAGTTACTCCAACATGTTCATCCCATCGTAATATTATTGTTATTTGTAATGTGATTTCTTGAGCTTGAATTAAATGCTGAAAGAAAATATTACTTGTTTTGGTGATGTCTGCACTATCGTACGTACAACATTTTAACGTGCCGCACGTGCAAATCTCCTTTTTCCGGCGTTAATTGCTGGAAGTTTACTTGGATTTTTGCCTGGTGACAGCAATGGAGCTCTCGCGACAGGTAAGCAAATATTTTTACTTCTTGTGTCGTCATTCGGAACTCGAGTAAAGTAGGATTACGTAGTCATTTCAGTGATACAATAAACCTTTTCGGCTTGTACATTTTGTTTTCCCAATAGAGATCATGTGATAATACTCAGGAGGCTTGGTCCTTTGTTTTGTTCATTAAAAAGAGTGCATGCAGGCATATTCATGCTTGCATGCCCTCATTTTAATGAACAAAACAAAAGACCAAACCTCCTGAGTATTATCACATGATCTCTATTGGGAAAACAAAATGTACAAGCCGAAAAGGTTTATTAAAGATGCATTTCCGTGATGCGATGCTGCACCTCCCGCTGATCACTGGAAGTTCTTCCCTAACCCCAAAATACCTGGATCTTTATGCACTTACGACGTGCGAGCGAAAAAGTAACAAACAAATAAACCCAAAGGCGGTAATATATTTTCTGAAGTACACTTTTACTTTTACAATTCCGACGTGGAATGTTGATTGGTGACGGACAGGATCAAGAATTGTGACTACTATGGCCCTAATCTCGTACCCAGATCTCCCTCGGTCATACGGAAGGGAGATCCAGTAAAGTTCGATTTCGAGCATGCTCAGTGCCAGCGAGGCTCGAAATACGGGCTTTTCTATCACTGCGCATTTTCGTACACTCTGTTGTGATTTTGGGTGATTTTGGGGAATAAACATGGATTTCGAGAGTATTCGTGAAGAGATTCTTTTGGGTAGAGGACAAGGAAACTTTAAATTTAAGCCGAAACAGAAAGAAGCGCTACAGGCGATTGTTTTTGAACGGTCGGGATTGTTAAATTGTCGGAGCAACTGCAGAATCAATGAAACGAGCGCTTAGGCTTAATCAATAAACGAGTGCTATTTTCTTCACACAATCTCAAACCGTAAATGGAAAGCGTAAATGTTAAAGAGTGCTTAGACCTAATCACTGCAACGAGCGCTATTTTCTTGACACGATCTCGTGAAAAATGTAGTTAATTTAACCGTAAAATTCACAATTGATCACTACTTAATTCGCGAGTCACGCTTTAAGAACGAGAAATACTGTTTTGAATAAGTTACATACTTCAACTTGAATTTATTAGTTTCTGCGTACCGCGTAGCCAGCTACGCAGAACTTTATTCGAGTGGCAGGATACTTGGGGCTTTAGTCGGTACCATTTACACAAACGTCGCAAATTTTTAAAATGATTTTCCCCAACTGTAAAGCTTTTCCGGCGTCGAAAAAACAAAACTTTCCTCCGCACAACTGGCATTTATTCAATACAGCACATGCACTTGCGAAAACTAAACCTTCACTTTACCTTCACTGAAGTGCCCCACGAAATACGCAAACAGAGCGTAGATTGCATTTTCGCAACCTTTTTTTAAGTAGCCAATGAAAAAGGGTGTAGTCGAACTTTGCCAGATCTCACTTTTCCATTGACAGAGTGAGATCTGGGTACGAGATTACTATTGCCCTTGATTTTGAAGATAAACAGAGTTTAATTAAATTGGAAAATGCGATTGCTTTTCTTCACTTCCTTTATAAATACAACATTTACTGTCATAAGTTTTTTGGTAAGTCATCTGTGGCACGTTTACCTCTCAAGTACAATTATAACTACAGCAGACCACTTGACTTGGGGGAGGGGTAGCGCTGGGTTCATTACTGGGTTGCCGTATGGCAATCCCAGTCGGAAAGTGGGTGGCATTTGTAGGGTGTTTTTTTTTTCCGTGTCGGTAAAAGTCTTGCCTGTCACTCCCCTGCTAAGTGGTGTCTTTGTGCATAGAGCCTTCTGCTCGTATTTTCTTAGGATAGAGAGGGTAGTGGAAAAGCGTAGATTTCTCTGGTGGACACAGTAGAATGATACACTTAACCTGCAATGGCGTCGAAAGTCATGTAACGCGAATGGCGTTTTAGTGGATCTTTTTAAACAAAATATACCCTTATGGAGCTCAATAATGGAAAGTCAGTTGGATAAACTAGGCAGGAGGTGAAAGGAAATACCTGGAATCGTAAAAGCGACGAGTAATGGGATTTCGACAACAATCTATCGCCCGTCGAGCCGAAATCAAAGTGAGCTGCTAGCTGTATTTCTAATATTTTACCAAGAGTGTGCTGTTATGTAGAACACTGAAACCAAATGAAAAATTCTCTGGTATAAAAGCGACGAGTAATGGACTTCGACAACAATCTTTCGCCCGTCAAGCCGAAATCAAAGTGAGCTGTATCTCCAACATTTTAACACTGAAACCAAATGGAAAATTATCTGGTAACTTATGGGTTCAACAAAGTCAGATAAAAAAAATAATTGGAAATGTGACAGTCAAGAATTATTTGAAAGAAAGCTTGTCGACTATTTTGGGCATCATTATTCAAGGAAAAAGTTCTTCAGGAAAGGGTTTGAACGTGAAGTACATGGTAATTTGACACGATTGAGTTTCTTGTCTTCACGCACGCAATGAAATAGGAAGAGATTTTCGCCTCTAAGAGCAAATATGTTATTTGTTTCAATAAATTTTTCGCTGGAAAAGGATTCTGTGGTATTTTCGGCCTTTGTGAATTACAATATCATGTTGTGTGTTGAACTTTGAAATGTGATATGGAGAATTTTTTTAGTATTGCTCTGTAAGCAGGAAGGGTTCACGAAAATAAACAGGTCTGTTGGTTGGAAGCGTGCTTGAGTTTCAACAAAATGAGCCCCAAAATCAGTGAAAAATTGTGACGCCGATGAATAATAAAGTAGCTGCTATTTCCGAAATGATGGATTTACCTGGTGATAAATAACGCCGTACGCGTCTTGGAGAGTAAATTTTGACTTTGCAGAAACAAATGGTCAACCTCAAGAGTTGGGTGATTGTGATCTTTGTTTTGACTTCGCTCATTTTATTGTCACTTTATAACACTTGACAGAAAAAGAAACTTACAAAACCCGGTATCTTGCCATCATTTGACACAGATGCTTCACTGTTTGGCGCGGTAACTTAATCACGGCTCCCGCTGAATTCTGGCCAGTCAGTGTCACTTTCGATTTTGCGATTTATTTGTGCAGCCAAACGTAGAATAACAAAATTGAACGTAGCAAAAATCTCCCAATATGTTTGTCGCTGATCGTAACTTTTTATATTCTATATTCACCGTTCAAAATTTATGTTGTTTTCATGTCGTAAATATTTTGTTCTCGATCGACCATCCCGGAAACTTCCTTCTTCGCTTTCTAAAAACTGTGTATCAATAGTTATTTACTTTTGCATCAATATTTGTTTTGCATAAAGCAAGGTAACAAAATCTGTACCTTGCTGAGTTCGCATTTGTTAGCGTTAATAGTATTTTCGGTCCGATGCTTCTGTTTTCTGAAGGGGTATATTGTTTAGGTCACCCATCCAGATACTAACCCCGCCGGATAGGAGCTTACTTCAGTGAACTTCAGTATGGGCACGCTTAAACTTGTGGTGAAAAGAAGTTGTGAGGGAACTTGAAAATTATCAACATGTCAGCCCAGAAGCCAATGTTTCTCGCTTGTCTTTTATTTGTTATTCTTCAGAGACTGGAATGCTGTAGTTCAATACCACACAATTCAGTGCCTTCTGATTTTCTGTAACACGTACCACAGGCAACCCAGTGTATGCTTCACGGAAGCATCTCGTTAATTAAGTAATTCTGGGCTCTTGAAAAATGATTCGGACTGCTAACTTTTAATGTTGGGAGCCCAGAGGGCCTCCGAAAAATTTTCTTAGGCAGCAGCCTTGTGATGGCGAAAACGTCACGTAATAATCTGCCGATCACGGCGTTGCATGCAGTGAGCCATTCTTGCTTACAATCTTTTGCACAAAACACCTATGATTTTCTTGCCACAATTGGTAAGTAGGACGTGGTTACTATACTTAGGGTCGATAAGCACTGCGTTAAGTCAAACATTCACGTTATTAGTTAATTAATTAATTAATTAATTAATTAATCAATTGCTTAGGAATCAAGTTTTAAGTCCAAGTGCACGTGATTTAAGCCAACGATCCTAACACAGTCCGCCCTCCTCCATGTCATCTTCAAACTCCTCTTGGCTTGGCTGTTCTGTTTGAACTACTGCAGTCGTCGTAACTGGGTTAGACGTTTGAGAATCCGTTTTGATCAAGTCATTTAGGTTTTGAACTGGTCTCCTTTCAGCCGAGGCCGTTTTTCCACCAATGTCACCTGGCACACGAAGGCTACGAGATAACTTTGCAATCTGAGGATTAAAGAGTGAAAGTGGAATACCGCAGGCAGGGGAGCTGACGAGGCTACATCCGGTGATAGAGATCATAGAGGCCTTGCTTATGGATTACATGGATGATAAAGGAGATGGTTCGACAACAACATTTGGGAGCTCAAGCAAGGACGACAACGACGTTGACGAGAACTTCAGCTGAAGATATGAATTCACGTATATAAGTCGACCATTATTCGAAGTTGTTCCGCCAATGAAATGGTTGCCAATTGTCCAAGAAACATATCGGAATGATCACTGCTAATGCAGTTTGACGATTAAGTGAACGTCATCCACACAACCTTAAATTAGTTGATTACACTACGTGTTTGCAAAAAGACCCTCGAAGCACCCCCTTCGCAAATGTACCACGAGTAATGTCCCTAGAAAGCCATTGTCTCGCTTTCAAAGCGCATTGCATTCTGATCTGGTCGTTGTCGCCGACGTCGTCAATGCTTCAGGTCCCTACTAGATCAAGTCTTAGGACTACTACGATGAAAACGCAGCCGATGGCTTCGATGTTCCTATGTCTGATTATAAGCAAATATTTAAGCTGCTTACTTCATTGTCCAGGTAGGTGAAAAGTGCCTGTGATGTACATGTTTTTATTCCCTCTGCATCGCCCTTGTCGAAACAGTCTAGGACTTTTTCTGCTGCTATTGCTTCATCCGAACCACCAAAGCCAGGAAATCTGAGACGAGAGAAATATCTCAAACACCAACTTTTAATCCACTATCCATTTAAAAACGAGACATGCTAAAGTAGCCCTAAGCCAGGGAGAAACAATAGCAAAGCTTGGAGCGCTTGTAAGACCGTCTCTTTCCGTCTGTACATTTGTCCAGCCGTCTGCGGGAACAACGTTAATGACAAAATTTCAGCAACAAATCACATGTAAGGTATGAGTACACAGGCCTACGAGCCCAGTGTGCATCACTGCCACTCTTTCAAGTTGACGCCTTTTGCAGAATGGAACGTACTTATATTTTACATGGAGTCTGTGTGTTTCACCATTGAACGTGCAAAAAAAATTCGCTTTATTTTGTAGCTTATCCCGTACAGAGCACTGAAGACAGGAGACTCTTCCGGCCTGATTATTTTTACATGTGTCTAAAATAGCAAAGCAGTTCATCCAACATACTCAACATACTCAAAAGAATCTTTATAGCAATTATCTGCCGCTACGTAGTCACCCTCGTGAAGATGAACAACCACCATGCTGAGTATGACCTTAAAATTACAACAAAAGGTGATGAGTTCCATGTGCAGATCATGTTACAAACATTTTTCAGTGCTCAGGGTGTCAACCATAGTAAAGGGCAAAATGAATAGGAAGGTAAGAAATATTTACCAAAAAGTAGAAAAAAATAGGAATTCTTTACAGGAATTATTGCGTCAAACTAAAACAGGAGCCCCTGGAGATTCTGAGAGCTCCCAAGGTGCACTGTCCTTGAAGGACATGGCTTGAAACAGCGACACCTTGGATGAAATACCACTAGGTGAAAATGTTATCGAGGTATAACATGTAAAATGTACACATGTAAGTAGGCCGGGTGGAGATTGACGTAACTCGCAGCCGTAGGACAATTACATGTGTGAAGCATATTGGCATCAGAATTATTTTTCTACCATAAAATACCGTGAAATTAAATTAAGCGGTTTTCCTTGAAGATAAGTAAGGAAGTACAGATTATAAAGAAAAACGAGAACTTGCCATGTAATCTCCTAAAAAGAGACACCAAATGGTCTCATCCCTGTCAAAAGCTTTAAAAGCGTATAACGATTGATACACGTACATGTAGCATTGGGTTACCTACATGTAAGATATTTTAATTGTGAGTCGGCGCGGTTTTCAATTGAGTGTCGAAAGTAATGAGCGAACTGCTTTGGTTTATGATTACTTCACTCAGTGATTGGTTCAAAGTTCTCGCGCCACTTTTTCAACCAATCAGAAGTGAAACCAAAACCAATCGTGGCTCGCGCGCGTACACATTTTCCCGCGCTTCGTGTCGGCTACGTGTAATTACTTCGAGTTTTGATTGGTCTACCGGATTGTCGTCCTTTTTGATTGGCCAAAGTAATTTCTTTGGTTTTGGTTTTACGACACTCGATTGAAACTCGATCTAAGATAAAAAATCAATTCGATATCACACAGCCATGATTCAAGACTAAACGAAATATGCTGAAATTGCATAATTACTATAAGAAAGGTTGGACGACGTTCACTAAAAACTTGATAAAGACGTTTCGACCGAAAACCTTCGGTCATCCTCGGTTTGAATAAGCGACATACAAAAATTTGGTTTTATCAACGGAGTTGATAATGTAAATTGGCCACCGTACAGAGATTCTAAAAGCTGACGTTTCGAGCGTTAGCCCTTCGTCAGAGCGAATCGAGGAATTGTGGGTTACGTGTAGTTTTTATAGTAGAGTAGGAGCTACGCTATTGGTGGTAACATGGCAACATGAAAAATAGGAATATATTAGTTAAATGAAAAGCGTTCGTTAATACCGTGAGGATTAAGGGTGCCGATTTGGAAGATGAAGTTTTGTTCCAGATTCTTGCGGCTTTCCGTGGTACCTAGATGTAGGGAGAGGCCGCAGAATGCCATGTGTTTTTTGGAGTGGTCAGGGAGATTAAAATGACGAGCGACTGGCTTAGATGCATCCTTTTCATTCTCCTCAACATCGCGAAGGTGTTCGCGGAATCGGTCGCCGAGTCGTCAACTTGTCTCGCCAATGTATAATTTATTGCATAACGTACAGATTATGCAATAAATGACATTTGCGGAGGTACATGTGAAACGATTGGTGATCTTAACAGATCGCTCAGGTCCCGATATCTTGCTAGTGTTAAGAATGAAAAGACAAGTTTTGCATCGTGAGCGCGCTCATTTGAAAGTGCAGGGTTGCTCGTTAGTTTTGAGCGCGCTTCTAACTAAAAAGTTGCCTACGTTTTTGTCGCGTTTGAATGAAATAGTGGAGGTTGCGAAAAGATTCTACCATTCTCGGGATCATTTTGGAGTAATTTAAAATCATTAAGAATGATACTTTTGACTGCGTGATTATGAGGATGGAAAGTGAGGGTGAATGGAATTCTGTCATTCTTATCTTTTTGTGACGTTTGTAGTGCTGACTGTCAATCAAATTGTTGGGCGCGATGATGGCCCGCTTTGACCACAGACAGGATAGCCACGTTTTTCGAAGAACTGGCACATCTCCTCTGATTTGCTGGAAAAATCGGAGTCATCACTACATAGACGTCGAAGTTTAAGAAATTGAGAATGAGGAATGGAGTTGAATAAGCGACAGCTCTTTCAACGCTTCATATTTGCGTATGTGCGTGACTACATGCAAAAATGATTTCTGCGCGAGGCGAGGAACATTATGCAAGCGAAACATAAATGTCAGGAATTCCTATATGTTCATTCCCCGCATTCTGGTCTCTCTTTTAATATGAACCGTTGAAAAAAGCTATCGCTTCTTCAAACCGAGGATGACCGAAGGTTTTCGGTCGAAATGTCTTTATCAAGTTTTTACTGAACGTCGTTTGACGTTCAGATAAGTCATTGTCCAACATTTCTTATGGTACTTTCTCAAGACTAAGTTAACAATAATTTACCAGGGAATAGGGTAAATTTACCTGCCACAAGAACAAAGACTTGAAGATACCTTATGGGAAAAAAAATATGAAAAAACATTTTATTTTACCTTATACATCATCTGGAAATTTCCCACTTGTTCATAGAGTTTCATCTGCTGATTGAAAACTTTTAGAGCTTCCTGAAATCTGAAGTGAAGCGATTGGTTTTAAAGTATAATAGAAGCTTGTTATAAAAAGGCAGTCTATTTTATTGCATTTATAAGGTTTTTAAAACATGCAGTTACCATAGCTGAAAACCCAAATGGTAACAGCAGCCCTTAAATTCTAACTAATGCTGACCCTCTATATGTAGCTTCTGTAGCCAGAAAACTAAGCACGCATCTTACTATTGTGGACATGAATATGAAAAAAATTCAAAATATTTCATGTGACGAACTTTCAGCATTAGTGCTGTCGGCGAAGGCGCGCGATTCGGAATTTGAAATGCTTACTTTTCGGTTAGCTATGGTCATGTAGCAAGTTTGTGCAGAGATAGAACGCCGTGCGAACTCTTGTATCTTTGCATTCTGGTAAGATATGTTCAAGATATACATTTTCCTCATCGCGAAGCAAGACACTGTAACGCAGTGTAACGCTGAGAGGTCTAAACTCGCGTATTTTTTTCAGAAAAAGTGAATAAATAAAATGGCGACGTTTTTATTCTGCATGCAGAAGGATAATCAAGATGATATTTTTCTCGCCGGCCAAGAACGTTGAGAGACTGCTTAGAGTCGACGTTAGCGTAGTAATTGTTGATTTCTTCGAGAGAAAAATTGCGTTCTCGAATTCTCTTCGAGTATATGCATATTTCCTTTGTTCTCGACTCTCGATTCAACCCAGTCTCCACACAATTAATGTAAGTAAATGTAAATGTAAATGCTTTGTTTATAGTGGAAGTGCACTTAGCTATCAAGCTAGTTTACAGGCACTCCACTGTTAACAAGGTGAAAGTAATTCAAACTTAACAGAAACATGATTAAGAGCCCCAACTAGCGGGAGGCAACCAGTTGGCTATTTACAAAGCGTGGTGGAGTTGAATCCGGGACAACCGGAAACAAATCCAAGCCAGAGGTTAGAATGGGATTTGAACCCGGAGCAACCGCATGCAAACACAACGCTCTAACCACTGGACCACACTGCCTCCTACAATGCCTCCGTCTACAATGGTGACTGAAGCGTGTTAATGCAAGGGTGTCTAGATTTTCATTTCATTATGATCGCGGGTGCTGTTGGGGGTTTGACTATTATCGTCAATTTGTGACCCTTAGCGCTTAATAGGGATTATGGGAAATGAATATCTATTTGTAAAATCAAAACCCCAATGCCTGAACTCGCTGGACTCGAACCCGGGAATGTTCGATTAATAACCCTTTCACTTAACCACTAGACTACCACGTCGCTAACTCCCAGAACATTATTATTTTTTAATATGTCAATATATTTTTCTTCCGCGGAATGCCGCTGTAAACGTGTATTATCATCCGCTAAGAAAATATCGGTTACCAAACCTCAAGACAAAGCTAACCATTGTAAAATCAAGCCCTAGACTTAAACCACTATTCAGTGATGATTTTATATAAACTAATTGGTGTTGGTAAATAATTGGTACAATTGTCAGCCAGTTGAGCTTTAGTGGAGCTTTAAGTGGATAAAAACAGTTCCTTCAAAGTGGGTGCTCCAGGTTCAAATCAAATCCTGTCCGGGAATGCAACTTTTACTTTTTTTTCTGCTGGACCCGCGATCTTAATGAAATTAAAATCTAGACCTCTACATTAACAGGCTTCAGTTACCATTGTAGACCGAATACATTATTAGGCAAGACATTGGGTTGCTCGATTATCGATCCTCTATTCTCGCATCTCGAAACTCGGACGTCTCGACCTTCGCGACGCGAGAATCGAGTTTCGAGGATAAAGTCGAGACTGTCAGCTTATTTTTGAGCGGTACTATATGTGCGTGTCTGGACAACAGAAATGCTCAAGCCTGTTATAAAAATACAGCCAAACTTACCAGTACTTTTTTCAAACAATTTACGCAAACAACAGCTGCAAATGGCGTCAGAGATGTTAATGCACATCCAGATAAATTTTGTTTGCTTCTGATATAGTTACTTTACAGTTCTTACACTACTGTACCTTTTTAATTTGAGGTAGAGGTTTGCACCTTTCGACAATGGTTCAATTGCTTCTCGAATTTTGTCCTCAACCTATGATGTTGCATGGAATACAAACCACTGAGAATTGACATATTGTACAGCGGAAAATACAATTCTTATAATATTGCATTTTTACTTGAGTGAGACTCGAAAAGTACTTTAATACCGCTGATTTTAACAGAGTTTTATTTGACCTGAGACCACAAAAATAGCTGGAAGCGTGGATGTATCTTAAATATACGCAAAGCGCAAACAAAACTATCTCGACCGCCCTTATTACATTGCACTTTCCCTGTCTTCGGAACAACCGCTGTGTGCCCCTCTGATAGACCAGTGTTGTTTCTCCCTATTGCTTAGTCACAATTTTTTTTGTAGTCATTACAGTATTAGAGCTGAAGAACTGGAAAAGCCGTCAGACAGGAAAAACCCTGTCCTTGTCAAAAAGGAGAGGAGGCTACGTATACAAGAGACTGCAAATTGGTATCCCCACCCTCATTGTTAATATCAAGTGAAATCCTTCGAAAGGTACAATATGATACTCTCTAACGCTCATTCCTTATCACATTTATTGCAACGGTAAATAAGGACCATGCTGGATAGGCCCCTTGTTCGTTTCTCACATTAGAACCAATCTCGAAACCCTTACAAACATGTAACCATGTCCAATTATTGTTGTACAAAGTCACCGACCATTGCCATTTTTTTTGCTATTACCAAGGTGGTGTGGAAAGATTGCAGTATCATGCTTTGGGAATCTTGCAACATTTTATGGTGTACTTTCAATGAATACAAATGATATACCTACAACATTCATTTCACTGGCTGCTATGTACATTTCAGCAGCCTTGGCCGGGTTACTTGAATCACACATCCTATGTGAAAAGAACAAGCAAAATTAATCGATTCATGATTGCACAATCGTAAGTGGAACAAGACCAGGGGCCCGTTTCTCGAATGTCCCGAAAACGTTTCGGGCTTGAAAAGCCCTTTGTAAAACTGTCAAACCCTTGTTTTGGGAAGCCAATCTTTTAACATGTTTTCAAGGTAAAAAAAAGCAAAATGGCGGTGAAATTTAATGACTTAAATCCTCCCCGTTCTTGAGATACAGAGAGAATTGTGACACCCGAAAATGGTTCGAGGCTTTCGAGAAACGGACCCCAGGTGAGTAAAAGGAATAGAGTTTAAGAGAACAGTGGAATTGGTGCAATGTTCACTCTTGCCAATGGGAATTACATAGAAGGGAAGAAGTTACTGTACTTACAAAGCCTCTCCACTAAAAAAACATGGTCCTTTTCAAACCGATAGCCCCAAAAATACAGGTACATAAGTCCACCAAAAAAAAAAAAAAAACTAGCCAAATAAGTGGAGAAGGAGGAATATTTGAAGTGCACACAATGTCTTTGTGCTCACAGCAATGATTGTCTCACTTGGCACAATGTTGTAACTATTGGATGTGATTGACAAGTTCAGTTTCTTCATACAAGCAATAATCATGGTAAACAATCGCTGCTATTCCTCAATCTAATCTAGAAAAACATGGCTAATCATGTTATCTCGATTGGGTGACATTCTGTGAGAAATGATCCATCAATTAAGAATCTTATCGTAACAACTGGAAAAGTATCATGATTGGTCATTGCACAACTCTGATCCAGAACAAGTTTATACACTATCTAAATTTTCTCTGCTTTTTCCAGTTAAACAGCCTGTTAATATAATGTAGTTACGTGTACTTACTTGGCTCCCCTTATAAGGGCCAAAGCTGCAGTGTCTGTTGAGCCACTCTGCCGGTACATATTGCTATAGAGAAACACTACACAGTAAAACAAGATGTCTCTTCACTGGATATGGACATCATTCACTTATTATAAATACATGTACCTAACCCATGGACTCCTGGGAGTGAGACTTAACAGATTTTACTTTGTCTAACGTCAGATAATTTGCTTTTCAACTGGGGGTATCCTAGGGTCCCT
>OX421447.1:31166795-31171795 GCA_949126865.1 Montipora capitata
GGTTAATGTACACATGAATGAAAATTGGAATGAAAGGTGAAAAGGAGGAGGAAAAGATCAATTTACCAGTGATGTTTTGTTTTCATATCCCCCAAAAAGCCATGCCCCTATTTTAAACCACACCCCAAAAGATAAAAATACCTTTTCAGACAGTTGATAAATAAGCCGGTTTAAAATTATATTTCTGGTTTGAAAAAAACAAACTGGTTAGAAAAAACTGAGCTGGTTGAAAGAAATTTCAACCAAGAGCAACATTAAATCACAACAGATACACCTCAGCAACAGTTCAGAAACCAGTAATCGAATCCATGCAGTGATATGAACATCGCTATTGACAGTTCCTCCCCGCCATCACCTCAGCCAGGTTTATTTACCCAGGTAAAAAGATCCATGTTGCAACAGACAATCTTCCCGGAAAGGTTATTTTCTTCTCCTCAAACAAACATGATGTCTTCAAGTTATCATGTGAACTTTTCCCAGCCATTGAACCCCAAAGCTAACTTGAATAGTCCAATCACATCTGTTACTTGGTCGACAAATCCTGGAAATGAGTTTCAAGAAGAATTAAGTAGAGTAGCCTTTAATGCTTCTCCGCTTTCAAAGCTCACAAGTGTTCGTTCAGAGCCGGTAGTCACTTATGGTCATCAGGTCCTCTCCCCTCATCATTTAAAGTACGGAAGTTCTCAGGAAAGCCCATCAAGTGACCCAAGTTTATTGAGAGATTTCATGACTAGAACCATGAAAAGACAACACTCACTAGCTCATTCCTTTTTTTCCTTTTTTTTTACAAATACATGAGTGATGGAAAGGTGTAATGGGCCCATGAGGAGGATTTGATACAAGTTGGTTGGCAACGAGCAACGGGCGAACGAACAACTGATTGTGCCGCTGATTGAATGGACAGCGGATTGTGGGACACATTGTCCATTCAGGATCTAGATAAACGACCTAGCTCCCTAGGAGTACTAGTAGATCGATTGGTGCAACATCCGACCGGTGTTACGGAGGTCGTAGTTTCGATTTCGGCCTAGAACTCTGATTTTTGAGTTGTCCTTTTGCCCTTTTCCCTTTGTAAACCAACTTGTATCATAACACCTTCCTCTTTCAAAATTTGAGTGGCGAAGCGAAAGAAACTATTGAAAGTTAGGGTGTAACGGGCCACACTTATCCAGCCTCTCTCAAAACACTGAAAAGGCTATTTGGAAACCCAGCAGTGTGGTATCAACTTAGCGAAAGAAATGTTTGGCAATTCGTATTTCGCTCAATACGATTAGACAGGCATTGCGTGAATATCTTATAATGCAAAGGAAAAGCTTGCAAATCATGGTGCGTCAAGATGGGTAAATCTCCTGTACACTTTCCTCAGAATAACTCAGCAGAGCTACAGCGACTTTCATATGACCTTGAAAAATAAACGTGAAAACAGAATGTAAACAAAAATGCAGAAAATTTAGTTGGCTTATGGAATAAAAACAAACGAGCGCTAATTTTCATTCGCTTAGCGAACGAGCATGCAAACAACGTCATCTCTCCATGGAACCCTCTGGAAAGCGATCGCCATTTCGCTTTGACGTCATTTGAAATGCGATAATGTGATTGGGCAATCGAACTGTTTACTGCCCATATTAGGAGTTCCTTGGCGGGAATAAGGAGAAGGTTTGTTTTAATCTTGCCAGACATTGGTCCGTGGAACGAATTGCGGTTACCCAATGATTAACCTCATATTAACAGTCACGTGGAAAGTTAAATCTTCTGAGTGCCTGTGGACCAACTTTCGTATGTTGCCAGAGGACCAGTGGCCAACCAATGAAAGGCTCCCAGTTGCTAACGATAGTGAATAAGAAATATAGTCTTCATTCTTCACAACTCTAACGTCCCACCTGTGAACATGGTGGCGTGGGAAAAGTACCATTCATGGAGAATATTGCTGCGACCGTACGCCTCGTTGATGAGATACAAGTTCAAGTTGAGGAGCGAAGTAGAGAAACAAGTTCTTCCCGGGGCGCGACAGAAGAAGTTATTGACTGCTGAAGATCTTAAAGAGGACTCTCTAACATTATTTCAGTTGGCCCAGCGTGAGTCATTAGACGATTGTGAGAATCTCCAGGCTGGTAGACCATTACCGTATAGCAGCTCACTGCTGCCACTTAAGCCATTTTCTCAAGTGGAGTTATCAGCGTCGCAGGTCATGTAAATAAAGCTCTAATACATCCAATTTCCAGATTCCTTGCTCAAGACCTTACAAGAATCACCTATATTCTGGAAGCGAATACACTATGGCCCCTCGTGCGTCAGCATTTTTGGATCCCAAAAGAAAAATCATTCATAAATAGGATAATCATCAGTGATTGCTTGCGATATAGAAGGAGAAGAATCAAGCCAAATGTACCATTGAGGGCAGCTTTGCCCAAGGCCGAGCAACTTGCACTCTTTGAAACCTAATTTACGAACAAAGGAGTTGATTATTTTGGTCCAATGAATGTGAAGAGGGGAAGAAGCACCGAAAAAATATGTGGTTGCGTTTTCACATGTCTAATCACCCGTGCCGTCCATTTGAAAGTGGCAGGTGTCTTGAACATTGATTCGTTCATCATGGCATTTAGAAGAATTCGAGCAATTGCAAGCAGGAGAGGCAACCCAAAGACCATGCGTTCCGACAATGGAACTAAATAAATTTTTTTGGGGGCTAACAGACATCTAGGAGAGGCGTTGAAGTTTTTAAGTCAAGAAAGAATCACCGATAAGCTGCTGTCTAGCAATGAAATCACCTCGTACTTAACCCACCATCATTGCAGCAGTTGGGAAGAATTTTTGACTTTTTGGTAAGGCAAGTGAAGGTGGCAGTGGGAACCGTTATTAATGCATATAAAAAAGTTACACCAGAGGAGACACTTCAAATAGTTGTTGTTGAGACAGGGGCTGTACTATACAGCCGCCCACTTACTTCAGTCAGTGATGTCTTGGATGGTTTTGAAGCATTGGCACCAAATCATTTCTTCATTGGACAGCATGTTTTAACAACCCTCCAGGTCTATTTGAATAGTTAACAATCGCAAGCGCTTGAGAATGTCTCAAGCCCTTGCCGATCTGATGTGGTGCCCGCGGGAGAAAGAGTATTTAACCAGCCTGATCCTGTGTTCAAAGTGGAATAAAGAACCAATTAAGAGATTTGCAAGAAAGGGATCTGCTACTTTTAAAGAACGGTTTTGCCTCTCGCTCTCACTTGCCCCTAGGGCGGTTTCTGAGTAACAGGGAAGTTACAGCAGAATCAAGGTAGTGGATCCAAAAAACCGAATGGAATCGTCATGCGCCCAGCAACCAACCAAATAGGACAGAGGAGATTTTGTTGTGAATTCAGTTAAAAGAATAAAACCGGACTTGTTAATTGGAAAGGCTTTGATTCCTGATATATTCAGTTCTTGGCACATTAAGTGAATTTAACGCGATTGACAGTAAAAAAGTGGGAAACGCAGTTCCTCCATATAGACAAATCGAGAACGACATAAACTAGTACACATATGTAAATTTGTTGTACGTATGATGGCAAAATATTAATCTTTCACTAATCAATAATGCAAGCGTAAGCAAAAGATGCATCATCCACTTTTTCATTGGTTCTCTATTCTTATTATCTTAAAGCCGACGCTGCCGTGCCGTGGCGACATAAAGTAAAACTACAACCTTACTGAGACAAACTTTCACCAAATCTGAACTAACTGTTATCTCTCGCTTCCCTCACAGATATTTTGAGGCAAAAGTTAAATGAATTTTAAAAACTTAAGAAACTTCCCTAAACATTAATAGTGCTTTATAAATTAGCTATTAGCTATTTCGTGTTACCCCCCTTAAATAAATAACTTTCGTACTTACTTACTTACTTACTTACTTACTTACTTACTTACTTACTTACTTACTTACCTACCTACCTACTTGCTTGCTTTCTTACTCGCTCGCTCGCTCGCTCGCTTACTCACTCACTCACTCACTCACTCACTCCAACTCCTTCCTGCCACCACTTACACAAATAAGTGTGAGATTGTGGAAAAGGTCTAACCCCAGCGAGCAAAGCGAGCCATTAAATAAAAATTAATTTTATTAAATCATCATTATTATTTAGTTTTTAAACATTATAATTCTTTAGACCAGTTTAATTTCAGTTTGGTAATTAGCCATGTTTTCAATAATACTGGGAAAAGAGTCCCCAATATTAATCAAGTTTGCTCGCAGCTCTTTTGATTAAAATTAGGAAGGATACCTAATTAAACTGCATGCATTAAAATAGTTTCTAATAAAATGACTGAGGAAGTAAGGCTAAAAACTTCAGGCGGGTATTTAATAAATGCAGTGGGCTCAGAGCTTTCCTACTTTCTAATTGCTACGGAGAGAGCGAAGCGAGCGAGTAGCAACATAATCACAATTTAAGGCAAATCAGGTAACGCTCTCGCATCTGTATCAGAACTGATGATGTGTTCATGCAGTATTAATTGTAGTCTTATTGGATTTGAGAAAAAATGGCTTACACCTATCGAAAGAATATTGCATAAGTTCAAAATATCTTAGCTACTTTCAAAACATACACCTGTACGATGTTTCGAGTTGTTTTAAACGATGAAAAAAGGTGTGGAATGGAGGTCAGCCATGTAAACATTTAAGTCTACATTTGTGGTTTCAATCCGTGCCCATAGGGCAAAGCGTCAATGGGGAGTTAGGCCATTTTTACCTAGGTCCTGAATTGAAAATATGTCCCGTTGGTCTACGGGCTCTACAAAGTCATACGCACCAATTTTTCAACTACATGAAATGATGGAAAGGTGTAACGCGCCAGAGAGAAGGATAGGAAACAAGTTGCGTGACAACGGGCGAAAGGTAGTGCATGCTACCTTGCCGCCTTCCGGTTCAAAGGTGATCGATGACGTCATAATACGAACACAAATAATGGATCGTTTTCACGTGACGTCATCATTTTCTAAAATCCAAAACTAAAGAGCCACGAAAGTTTT
>OX421447.1:31176795-31181795 GCA_949126865.1 Montipora capitata
ACTGCATAACACTATAGCAGATGTTTGCCTTCAAAAGCTTGTCGGGCTTAAGCTTATTTGTTTTTCGTTTTCAAGATATAATTCCTAACGATAAGTCAATCCAAGAAATTTATGTCGCTGAACTTTGAATTATAATAACTTTTTTTTTTGAAAGCTGATCTAACGATTACCCGATGGTTTGCCGCAACGCACCCGCGAACCTGTTCCGTAACCTTAACAAAACAAAGAAGTAAAAGTATATAAAGTATGAAAATGTAAAAGAAGGGTGTTAAAAAAACATGCAAGAATAACATAATTAAAAATATTAAAAACGTTTGCACGAATTGAGTCTGACTGTACATTGAGACTTGGTCTCAGCACATTCTTATGTGCCCAATGATCTTAACAAGAATTTTACCATCTTAAAAAAGTGCAAGAACAAGTTTGAATTTCTCATTTTTGAAATGTTTTTGAATAATGAACTGAGACCAAGTCTCAATATAAAGTCACATTCAATTCGTGCAAAAGGTTTTAATTATTTCTAATTATGTTATTCTTGCAAGGTTTTTAACAACCTTTTTTTACATTTTCATACTTTATATACTTCTACTCCTTTGTATTATATTTATACCTATGCTAAAAATTTTATCTTCACTTGGGACAACTGAAATCCTGTCATGGACCTACTATTTGGACAAAGGTGATGTGAGAATCACTTTGTTTGCCCATTTTTATGAATATTACAGAAATCATAAAATTTTTTTTAGAAGTTTATATTGTTTTGGGGGGCGCAGCCCAAAATTAGAGACGTCTGTATGGATTTTTGACTAATAGTATGTTTTAAAGTCCGTAATTTGGTCTCTTTTCGACCTAAAAGCATCAAACTTTGACAGATGGCCAGTCTCAATGTTATCTTTCACGTGATGGTGTCAATTTATCGATTGGTTTAAATTTAAAACTCGCCTTAGTTCCCTGCGCAATTCCGGAATGGCCTATAACTTCCACAAAAGGACAAATAAACTCCAGCCTTCCTAGTTTCCGAAAAAAGACTCAGGGAAAACGCTAATGCGTGTGTTTCACCAAAACTATCTGAAAACTATTATTCTCGAAATGTTCTTGAATAAAGTTTCAAAGTTAAACGGCTTTCAAGGTCGATTCTCTCAGGCATCTTCGACTATGAGGCAAGGCCAGTCGATTGGCCTTTTAAGGATCGCTTTCCATTTAAAAGGTAAAGCCTGTGGGAATTTTCACCAAATGGAACAGTAGAAATTTTCGACAATCAAAAGGCAACCTATCATTGGTAAAAAAAATTGATAAAAGTTCTCACTTAATGCAGAGCACGGTTCTTCCATCATGAAGCCAATGGTTCAACGACAAACCGGTCATTTCTATGAAAACGAGGAAGGAGGAATACGTCCATGTGAAGTCATTCCTTTTTTTTCCAAAAAATTAGAAAAAACATTTGTTGGCCGCAACGACTGATTTTTCACTTCAAAGGAAAACACCAAGAATTCCAGATTTGACTTTGACTTTCACGCGACAAACTAGGCCCTTCCTGTCAGGAACTACCTCCAATACTCTTCCTGGTGCGAATTGCGATCGGAATATTCAGTAGCCACGAGCACTACATCTCCAATGACTATATTTATTCCCGGACACAGCCATTTTTGTCTGCTTTTGAAGAAGAGGCAAATACTCTTTCGACCATCTTTTCTAGAAGATAACTGCTAGATGTTGAACTTGTTTCCATGTTAGTCGTGATAGAAGACTTTCTTTACGGAAAAGCCCAGGTTGCATTAGAGACAGTACGAAGCAGAAGCAGATGGTTTAGCTTAAGATGTTCTGGATCTTGTGAATCACTGGACTTTTGTGATCGGACGGCCAACCATGATGCTCTCCCGACTATAAACCGTCTTGAGGCCGACAGAAACAAGTCGGTGTCCAGCTGTGTGCGACTTCCGATACGCACAGCTCTAATGAAAAGACAGGTGGAAATCACACGATATCATTTCCTTCCGTCCACGCCGTACTTGAAAGTAAACAAAGTAATCAAAGTCGACTGAAGTAAATCGGCCATCATCTGCTCAAAAACAGTACTTTAACGACGCCGGCAATTCACGCTATTTGACATTACTCTCTTGACTGTTGAGCCGGCCTGCGGTGACAATCCAAAAACGTTCACGGAGAAGAATTGGCACTTATTCTTCGCCAGAGTGCCCACAGATCTGGTGATAGTGTTCAATTATCAGGTGGTAAACGTGATGATTCTTCGGCAGAAATACCTGGTGCTTGGAATCAAATGGACTTGATGCAAGACTTATTTTCACACCAGCACACGAAAGGCCATGGATCATAACTGGATTCAATTTTCTTGAATAAAATAATGTTGCTTGACGCACTTTAAAATGTCTTATTCCACCACTTTCATTTCCTCGACGGGGTTTTGCTGTTTCGAAGTGGTTGAGGTGGATTTCATCGGCTTGTTGGCTTTGATAGAGTTCAAAATACTTAGACGATAACGAAGAAACCAAGACACAAACTTCTTCGGGTGATACCACGAGAACGTCCTCTGGAAATTCTCGACGAAAGGACAAAAGGGCTGTGCCACCGACGTCGCAATGACTATAGCACTCATTTCAACTTCTGGGTCCTTATCAGAAATGGTGACCAGCGGTTTTGATCTACGTGGTCAGAATTCTTTCGGCATCGAAAGAAAATCCGGCCCCTTTATCCAGAGTAGTTATATGGGCTACTTCAGATCCATTTTCACAAGTTGTCATCAAATGACGCCATCAATCAAAAAGATAAAAGAAGGGGGCGTGCATAAATTAAGGGCAAGTTGGAGCATGACGCAACGCGGTGTAACCCAAAGAGTCACCTGTAACAACACGTGCATCCCATAAATTAGGGTTAGGCTAATTGATGCAAATCACGTACGTACACGAGGGTTTTTAGCTGGAGAAGGGAGCGTGCAAAAATTAGGGGCAAGTTTGAACACGTAACCCTAGCTGCAAAACACGTGCAAATTTCGGTGTAGGAAAATTTATTAGGCGCGCGCGTGTGTGGCGCATAAAATAGTACTGTGTGTGCATATCATTTTGGCGGCATGTGGTGGTTGGAGAAAGAGAGCTCTGTCCGGCACAGCAATGAAACAGTAAAGATCAATTGAGTAGCTCAATAAATTCATAATATGGGAACAAGAAACCAATCACAAACAGACAAGATGACCTCACCACAAACCAATCAGAAACAGCCAAAATGACCTCATCGAAAACCAATGAAAACACGACAACATGAAAGTTTTAGGGGATAAACGTTCGAAATATTCCAAACCAAACGAGCCCTGTCTTTTTTTGCAATGTTTTAAGCCGGCTACGCTTCCTTGACTGTCACAGAAGCGCTATTGTTTTCCATCCAAAGCGATTAATTCTTTACAAGAGTTTACGATTTTATTTGCATAACGTTCGATTCGTTTTCAATCAAGCATAGCATACACTACCAAACTTTTGTGAGAAAAGGAGCAGCAATGGTTCTAAAATTTCGAATCACTACGGATCATTTTAAACGAGAGTTAATCTAGTTCAAAGTTTTCTTAATTTGGATTTCGAGAACGCTCCGTATGAAAGAACACGTGAATAGCAAACCTCCAGCTTGAATCTTTCGACTTTGTAAAATGTTCCGTCTTCCGTTAGCAGGACTTCTGGTCTTTATGTTCCACAGACTTAACGTCGAGGACTTTGAGCAAGCTCCGTTTTTTTCTCCGCTAGCAACAGAGGCACCTTTTCGGAGTCTAGTGCGCCAGCTCAGTCACCGCGCTGTACGATCTTACACACGCAAAGCTCTATTTCTGTTTGGCTTTAAGTTTGTTTTGTATATAACGACCCTACACAAATCTATGATTGGTTTTTTTGTTTTTAGTCAAGTTGGAGTCAACTTTTTCTGTGATGCAGATAAGCAAAGAAACAGACCGTGCATTTCAAATGCTTTATTGACTTAAACAAAACCATCTTATTACAGGCTGATCGTTTCGGCGCAAATTACTTTACGTAATATTTAACTAATATTCCTGCCGCTATGGATGCCCTTAGCAGATAAGAACGTGTTTGCTATATTTGCGAGAAATAGTTCTCTATCGAGTTATAGAAGCACGAGTGAAGGTTTGGAAGAACAAGAAAACAACACACATGAGATGATCCGGTCCATCATATTTTCAGGCTGTTTATTCTGTTTATTGTATTTTAACTTCATTTTGTTTCAATAGGATTTCTTTCATGGCGCTGAAGGAGGCCTTAACGGTAAGTTAATTAATCCACTAGAGTTTAACGTCTTTTTTTGTTTCTTTCTTTCTTTTTTTAAATTTAGGCATAAAGAGAGTGACGATATAAAACAACAAGAAACTTTATGTTATTCAGAGGTCACTTAGATTTTCGAAATATTTATTGGTATCTCTCACATTTCAGCACACCATCTATATCTGATATTTTAGGAGGACTGTGTGCTCCAGTTACTACAGTTGAATATCTCTTTTATTGACTTTCATTTCGAATGCCAGGATTTATTTTCTAAAGTTGACGATGGGTATGCCATGATTCCTCCTGCTCCTTTTTTTCTACCCCTTTTGTACATTTGATATCCCAGTGATATGAGTTTGTAAAAAATTTTAAGAAGAGTCGATTTTTGCCTCTAATAATATGATTACCTGAGATTTTAATCAATACTTAATAATCTTAATTCGTCGGACTTGTTCTTCCTACGGTTGATGTTCAGATGAAACCTACATGATTTGGATTGTTCGACTTTTCTGGAAGATCGCGTTCATCAAATTTTACAAAGCCCGTAATTAATGCCAAAGTTAACTAGTCGTGTTCCATAGATAATCAGTGGATGCGAGGAAAATATTCCGAGCAACACCATCCATGGTTGGGCTTTTTTGGAGCAGGCAAAGCTCTCGAGAAATCATTCCGCCACACCTAATCTGAAACGGCACATTTCATTCCATACTTCTTTCACCTCGATAATTA
>OX421447.1:31186795-31189295 GCA_949126865.1 Montipora capitata
AGATAACTACAGTGATTGGACATGAGATTACGTGACCGATCGCTGGACGTCTCTTTTAAAAAACCTAAGTAGCTCTTGAAATCTACTTAAATATTAATTAAATTTATCTAGATTAAAATAATCGAAAATTATAAATATTATAAAAGCTAGATAATCCTTACTTTTTTTCCTTAGATTATTAATTATAAATTCTATCCGTGATGATTAATGTCTTTTAAAAGTCTAGTATTAGTTTTTTTTTAAATTTTGGTTGATTCTACATAAAATGTCAAAAGTGTCCCTAAGTGACTAAGTACAATAACATGAAACTTTATAACTATAAACAAAGTAGGAATAGATTAAAAACTATTTCAAAAATATATTAAATGTAATTGTATATCAGTTCAGTTCCTTGCTCATTGTTCATTGTTCATCGTTCATGATCTAGTATCTTCATACTTCTTGCAATTTGTTAGCGTGGCTTTCTGCATCTTTCTTAGTACTATTTTACTTCTCTCTCCGACGAGACTTTGTACGGACTCCCTTACTTCTTCCGAGTACCCGCCCAATACGTCCATGATAGCTATGCTGTGTGATTTTATAGCCTGGGTACTGTTTCTTTAACTCCAATCGCAATGGTCCGTACTTCCTTGTTTTCTCTTCTTCTTTAATTAACTACATCATTTTTGATCCACGTTCAGCTCATCTCTATTACAATAACTTTCTCTTCTTTCTTGTCAATGATTCGCACTTCAATACGGTTTGCTCGTACTTCTGTCTTTTCAGCAAAAAGAGGGACATCCCACAAGGCTCTCACTTGATCATCCCCATAACTGGTTTTGGCTTGATTGGCTTGCACCATGCGTAGTCTTCCCTGAGTACTAACTTGTAGTTGGCAAGAATCTTGAAGAACAAGATTCTGAGAACATTAGTATGTCTCTCCATGTACTTTGATTGCACTATCGCACCACATCCAGCGAGGACATGTGCGACACTCTCTGGTTCTTTTCGACGCATTCGACAGTTGTAGTCACGGGTGTTCAGCGTTTTGACTTTCTTTGCCAGGTACAGCTTTGTTGGTAGCAACTGTTGATGTAACTCTTGCAGTCCGGTAATGGTGTTCGTTGGTGCTGTCTTCCATTCAAGCATCCTGCTGAAACAGGCTTCATTAAGATCATCATCTTTTCATCTGTTGACAAACAGTTTGCCTTCCCACTTCTGGTCCTCAACCTCTTTCCTTAACATGTTGACTTGCTTGTCTGCTTGTTTCGAATCTCTTCACCTTCCACGATACAACACACTGGGTGAGGATGGGATAACGTCAACTCCAAATTCAATTCTCTTGCATACTCTACTGCATCTTTGCCTAAGGAGTGATAGCCTTGCTCGTATGCAAAATCTCGTACGGTTGCTATCATTATTTTTTTTATTTTTTTTTTTTTTATATTTTTTTTTTTTTTTTTTAATTTATTTTTTTACAATAAAAAAAACAACTTCATTTATTTCACTTACTTACATTAAAGAAATAGAAATGATTAAAAAATTCAAAATTCTATAAAATTACGAATTCCATGATTTGGATTTGTCTGCGAGATGCTTTAAGAACCGCTGACACTCAATTCCCATTCCGCCATTGGTTCCAAACACTAAAGGCGTAAACGAACCCATTTCTACATCTAACACCCGCTGCTGGTACTTGCGCTTCTTCTCTTCTTCTTGCTCCTTGAACACTTCCGATGTTGGCTTGCTTTGGTAACACTTGGCGTTGACGTGCGTAACTCTGACATCAAAAAATGCCGTAACTCCTCTTGCCCAGAACCCTCCCGCTTTGATGTCCAATCTTGCCTCAGAACTTGTAACAGCGCTCCTCAAATGAAATCGCTCGTTGTCCAGGGGTTGAAGGCGTGGTTCGATTTCGACATTATTGCAGATCTTGTCGATGAATGCCATTAACAAGTTCCGTACAACATCATGTCTCTGCGCTACAAACCCCCCCCCCCCCCCCTTTTTACAAGAGAGGGCGTGGCCAAAGGTGAATTATCTCCACATATGCAATGACTTGGTAGATCGACTAAGGGCAGGTCATAACGCAAGCGTAGCGAGTCTCTGAACTCTTGCTTGTTCAGGGCTAAACCCTGGTCTGCGAGGGGCATCGCATTCAGCCAAGAACTTGCGCCCTTGTCTCTCGATTGATTGACCAGTCGCAGCAGGTCTGGGGAGAGGCTTGAATCGATGCTATCCATTTTCTCTTTGGCACTTGCTCTCTTAAGTGATTGTTGATGCCTCTTTAGCTCCTCCATAGATCTTTCTCCTGGCACCATGATGGAACTCTGTGATGTAATAGAATCTACGTGCGCGGTGGTTAATAGTCTCGAGGCAGCAAACTGCTGCGATGCCTCGGATCTCAGATCAGGAATACCTAGACTCCCTTGACCCGTTGCTAAGGTAGCAAGTCTGCGCACTTCGTTAGGGAGAGGCTCTGATTGACCGAACAAAGTTGGAAGTAGTAAATCCTCAATCA
>OX421447.1:31216795-31239295 GCA_949126865.1 Montipora capitata
GATCTATAGCTCTAACCATCGTCAACGAGAGGCTCCAAAAGGATCAGGATCTAGCGGAACGCACAAATATGTCCATCAGCAACATCATGAGGCTGTTAGAATTTGTTCTCAATCACAACTACTTCAAGCACAACAACATCCATTACAAACAAATCTTTGGATGTGCGGTGGGTTCCCCAATCAGTCCCGTTATAGCCGACCTCGTAATGGAAGAGATTGAGGAAACTGCCATCGCCACAGCTCCACACCCCCCTAAGTGGTGGTTCCGTTATGTGGACGACAGTCACACGTGTGTCAGAGAGCACCAAGTGGATGAGTTTCACCAACATCTCAATTCAATTAACCCCCACATACAGTTCACTCTAGAACTTGAGTACACCCAGGGACAGGGACTACCTTTTCTGGACACCATCAGCACAAGGAGGGGTACGCAGCTTGAGGTGAATGTCTACAGAAATTCAACCCACACAGACCGCTATCTCGATCTCAACTCTCACCACCCCATGTGCCATAAGAGATCTGTACTCAGTACCTTGCTACGCAAGGCACAGAACATACCATCAACACAGAAGGGGAAACGCCAAGAAAGGAAGCGAGTCAAGGCTGTACTGCGAGACAACAATTATCCCTCATCCTTCATCAATAGCTGCGAAAGATCGCTGTCGCAACTCCCTACCGATCTACCGTCCAATGGTTTCGTAGTGCTACCCTATGTGCAGGGCATTTCAGAAAAGATTAGCTGGATCTTAAGGCAGCATCAAATGAAAGTCGCCTTGAAAGTGCTACCCTATGTGCAGGGCATTTCAGAAAAGATTAGCTGGATCTTAAGGCAGCATCAAATGAAAGTCGCCTTCAAACCATTGAGAATTGTGAACAGTTTGTTCCCGCGACCGAAAGCCCAAGAAAAGGTTGACCGGCCACAATCTGGCATAGTGTACAAAATCAGTTGCACCAATTGCAGTTTTGTATACTACGGTCAAACCGAACGATCATTCAAAACTCGCATTACAGAACACAAAAGGGCTGTTGCTATGTTTGACCATGACTCCAAGATCGCCTGCCTTGTCCACGAAAACAACCACGAAATGGATTTTGGAAGTGTCAGAGTTGTTGGACATGAGGCTAACTACCACGAGCGACTTTTCTTGGAAGCCTGGTACTCAATAAAGGATCCGCAGTCTGGAAATGACCACATCGCCATCCCCGAGGTCTACAAGTCTGTGGCATGCGCATAAGTCTCGCGCTAGGTTTGCAAGAAACTGCACGCGGATTTTCATCAGCGCGCGCTCGACGTACTGTATTTTTGACTCACGCGTGCTACCGTTATATTGCAACTGATGAAGGCTTATAAGCACAAGCCGAAACGTCTTGCACGAAACATCAAAAAACCTAGTCAGTGTCAAACCATTATCTTACTAAATCTACAAATTCATAGCTTCAAAGTACCGGGCGTGAAATGGTTAACCGGAATCCTTGAGTTATGCAAGGAATAGCAAGGAGAGGGTTTCCAGGTCTCTCTTCGTTATCTCACAAAAGCTTATTTATGGTCGGGTTCCAATTCAGTCGTATCAAACAAAACAAAGCCTTTTCCGTGGCATTTTCGACTGTAATTTCATCTTCAGTGGATTTGAAAATTTAAGTTTGCCCAGTGGTCTAAACACTGTTAGACTAAATGCATTAATTTGTGAGCGGATTACCGTAAAATAAACAAGAAGTTGTATTGCGTCAGCACCAAGGAAGTTGATAAATTAATTGAGAACTTGATGATATAGAGGATATTTCATGGCCGCGCGGGGATACGAATTTTATCTTCGAGTGCTGAAAGTATGTCTCACGAGTGAGCGAAGCGAACGAGTGAGAGATACTTTCAGCACGAAAAGATAAAATTCGTATCCCCAAGCGGCCATGTAATGTTCTGTTTATTATATAGATACTGATGAAATGTCCAGATTTAAAACAACTTGTTTTACTCATTTTCGAAATGATGGAAAAGTGGTCACCAACTGCGAAAACACGCATTTTGTCTAACATGAAACAAGACATGAAAGTTATGAAAAACAAATCATGATAATGTAAAATTGCGCAATAAAAATGCTAATGTAGTAGAGAAGAATTATATTAAAGCACAAAAGTATCTTACAGCAATGACGAGGAAGCTTGCGTTTTATTGGCTAATCGTGTTCGTTACCATGACCACACCTATATTCTCACATGTGAAAGGTAAAAATGATATGTTCACTGCGCGCGGTGAAGATATGATTTTTTAGTAAAAGGAGAATCCCTAGTATTTCATCAGTATCTATATAATTAATAGAGGATATTACATGGCCGCGCGGGGATACGAATTTTATCTTCGAGTGCTGAAAGTATCTCTCACGAGTGAGCGAAGCGAACGAGTGAGAGATTTTTTCAGCACGAGAAGATAAAATTCGTATCCCCAAGCGGCCATGTAATGTTCTGTTTATTATATAGATATTGATGAAATGTCTAGATTAAAAACAACTTGTTTTATTCATTTTCGAAAAGATGAAAAAGTGTTCACCAACCACTAAAAGACGCATGTTGTGTAACATGAAACAAGATATGAAAGTTATGAAAAACAAATCATGATAATTTAAAATTTGCAATAAAAATGTTAATGTAGTAGAGAAGAATTATATTAAAGCACAAAAGTATCGTACAATGAAGAGGAAGCTCGCGTTTTATTGGCTAATCGTGTTCGTTACCGTGACGACAGCTATATCCTCACATGTGAAAGATAAAAATGATACGTTCACTGCGCGCGGTGAAGATTTGATTTTTTAGTAAAAGGAGAAATCCTGGTATTTCATCAGTATCTATATAATAAATTATATTATTCTGTAAATAAATTCGATGGACGTCTGTGCCGCGTCCCTTGCTGTTTTTTGTAGTCTCGCTGTCCGAGGTATGTTCGTGCCACTGGTGTCTATCCACCGCCACCATCCAGCTTGACAACTGAGAATTGTGAAAGGATAAGTGATTTTCGCACCTATGTGGACAATTTGAGCTTCTTATAGACATCTTATAAATGTAACACATATATTTAGCCAAGCCTAAAAGCGGAGTTCCACAGTTATTTCTTCACGGGAATTTAAAGAGATAAACTGATGTCAGTGCCAAGACTCGAGGCAGGACTCCAATGAGGTTGTCTTTATTGTGATTATAATTTTTCACTTTTTTTTCTGCACAACCATAGCCACCATTCAATCAGGTGCAAACATGCATTTTAGAAATATCTTTTAGACTGGATGACCATGAGCATAAATGATTCACAAACTTTTGCCTTATCACAGTTTTATTACATTAAAAGTAAATGGTATAAATCACTAGATGTAGGTTAACAGCGTGCTTTTAAATCTCAACAGCAGAACCGGTTGTGTGCATTGGTTGAGTCACAAATTCAGTTTTCTTTAATGTACCGGTGACATTTTAAACCATCAAACCAAAATAAGCTAGAACAAAACAAAACGGTAAAACACCAAGGGGATGCGTATACTGTTCTCTAAACTTTGCCCATAAAAGTAGAAATGTACTTTGTTCACCTAATTTTGAACATTTTTATGGTGTCATTTTTGTGATCTATACGAGTAAAGGCAAAATCGACTTTACTTTTCATTGAGAAAATTGATCTTGACAGAGAGAAACCATAAGATATGAATGAAAAGCAAACCTCGTAAAGGTGAGAATGGTTTCAGTCGTTTTATTCTTGACCTCGATCAGTTACTACAAACCTTGACTACAAGTTGTCTGTAATGTATTGCGTGACGTCACGTGACGGGTGTATGTTGAGTTTGCATATTATGGGTTAATTAAAGAGTTTAGTTAACACATGGCCGTCGTCTACGGTTTGTTTGTCGCCGCGCTCCTCCCGTTTTTGGCTGTTATACACTTTATTTGGCGACGAGGATCTAAAATGGCGACTTTATGGTAGAGTAGATGCATTTGACGAGAACACTGAAACATGGGAACACTACACGGAGCGATTAGGACATTATTTTGATGCAAATGGTATTGGTGGTGAGTCCGGAGAGGACAAAGCGAAACGGCGGGCGATCCTTTTGAGTGTATGTGGAAGTAAGGTTTACAAGCTGATTTGCGACCTTTTAGCTCCAGCCAAACCGAAAGAAAAGTCGTACCTGGAACTGGTGAAGCTTATCCAGGATCATTTAGCGCCGAAACCTTCAGAAATTGTGCAAAGGTTTAAGTTTGACAACCGTTTTCGTAACGAAGGAGAGTCAGTAGCGGATTTTGTGGCTGCGTTGCGGAATTTGGCCGAACATTGTGAGTATAAAGATACTCTAGAGATAATGCTTCGGGACAGGATTGTGTGCGGAATTAGGGATGAGAACATTCAGGGACGTCTCCTGGTGGAGAAGGAATTAACATTTGCGAAGGCATATGAGATTGCAACCTCGATGCAAATTACTTCCAAAAATATGGCGGTGCTTCAGGAATCGAAGGAGTCGGAGGCGGTCAACAAGGTAACTTTACAAGGGGATGGAACAAGCAAGGGAACGAGACGTGTGGATGGACGAAGCATGCAGTACAAGTCTTCTTGTTTTAGGTGTGGAGGAAATCACATTGCCCAAATTTGCAGGTTTAAGGATCTGAACTGTTTTTAATGCAAGCAAAAAGGGCACATCGTCGATAGATGTCCAAACCGCACGAGAAGTCAGTCGAGAGGTGAGAGGCAGGGCCTTCAGCCAAATAAAGGTAATCAGAGGGGATATCCTGGTCAGCAGAGGTCAGGTAACTTACACCAGTTAGAAGATGTTGGTAATGTTTATGAGGAAGATGCTCGGGGGAATGATGTGTATGATCAACTGTTTTGTGTAAATGCAAGTAAAGGCCAAAACCCTTACAAAGTGACAGTGCTAATTAATGAAGTGAATGTAAGCATGGAAATTGATACTGGAGCCTCAACATCGGTTATCAATGAGAAAACGTTTCACATTTTGTCCCAGTCTGGTAAAGTGTTGAAATTGAACACTGTGAATACGGTTTTGCGTATTTACACAGGGGAGGTTATTCCTGTAGTGGGGGAATGTGAGTTGGAAGTAGAATACAATGGGTTTAAAGGCAACTTACCAGCGGTGGTAATCAGTGGAGAGGGTCCGTGTTTGTTGGGCCGGAACTGGCTTCAGCATATTTCTTTAGACTGGAGAGCGATTTTTAATGGATAAGGAATTGAATGCAATTTTGGAAGCACATTCAACGGTTTTCCAAGAGGGTCTGGGGAAAGTAGCAGGAGTGAAGGCCAAAATTTACATTGATTCTTCAGAAAAACCTCGATTCTTTAAGGCCAGGCCGGTAGCTTACGCCCTGCGTGAAAAAATTGAAACAGAATTGGATCGGCTTGTCAAAGAGGGAACTATAGAACCAGTTGAATTCTCAGAATGGGCCACACCCATTGTTCCCATTGTTAAGGAGGATGACACTATTAGAATTTGTGGGGATTACAAGCAAACAATCAATCAATCAGCCAAGTTAGACAACTACCCCATTCCCAAGATCGAAGATTTGTATGCAACCTTAGGGGGAGGTACAGAATTTACAAAGCTGGATCTAAGTCAAGCCTACCAACAATTGGAGTTAGACGAGGAGTCCCAAACATATACAACTATTAACCCCGACAAGGGCCTTTTTCGATACAAGCGTCTCCCATTTGGCATCTCATCAGCTCCCGGCATTTTCCAGCGCACTATGGAAAGCCTCCTCCAAGGAGTACCGCAAGTAGTAGTCCGGATTGACGACATCCTGGTGACCGGCAAGACAAGACACGATCATTTGAGACATTTGAAGGAAGTATTGGCACGATTAGACAAGGCCGGCATTCACCTAGAGCTTAAGAAGTGTGTGTTCCTACAAGGAGAGGTGGTTTATCTGGGACATCGCATAAACCGTAGTGGAATACAACCAGTGGAAGGCAAAGTGAGAGCCATCCATGAAGCTCCTGCCCCCATTAAGGTCAAGGAGCTCCAAGCGTTCTTGGGGATGCTGATTAATTATGCCTGCTACTTGCCAAATCTGTCCACTGTCTTGGCTCCTCTACATGAACTCCTCTCCAAGGACTGTAAATGGACATGGGGTAAAAGACAGATGGAGGCTTTTAACCAAGCTAAGGGCATGTTAAACTCCTCAGATCTCTTAGTTCATTACGACCCTAGTAAGGAACTTGTGCTCTCTTGTGATGCCTCGCCTTATGGACTGGGAGCGGTGCTCTCCCACATTATTGATGGAAAAGAAAAACCGATCTCGTATGCCTCTGGGACACTATCATCTCCAGAGCGAAATTATGCTCAGCTGGATAAGGAGGGAGCTGCAGTGATATTTGGAATCAAGAAGTTCCACCAGTATTTGTACGGACAGAGGTTCAAGATTTTCACAGATCACAAGCCCCTTTTGGGTCTGTTTAAGGCAGACAAAGCTGTGCCAGCGTTGGCTTCCCCGAGACTTCAACGATGGGCTTTACTTCTAGCAGCCTATGACTATGATTTGGTTTACCGCGAAGGCTCTAAACATGGAAATGCTGATGGCCTTAGTCGTTTACCGCTGTCGGATACAGTAGTTGAGGTTCCCGTACCGGGTGAAACCATACTCTTGATGGATCAGTTGATGGCTCTACCTGTGTGTGCCGACGACATTGCTGATTGGACAGCCTCCGGTCCAGTGCTACAGCAGGTTCTCCGGAAAGTTCAGCAAGGCTGGGGGACAAATGTCCTGACCCAGGTCTGCAGCCTTTCTACATAAGAAGAGATGAATTAAACACGCATAACGGATGTATTCTGTGGGGGAACCGTGTGGTCGTACCAGCTCGGGGGCAGCAACAGCTTTTAGAGGATCTACACACCGCCCATCCAGGAATCGTAAGAATGAAAAACCTGGCACGCAGTTATCTCTGGTGGCCAGGGCTGGATAGAGACATTGAGGAAAAGGTTAAATCCTGTAGCGTATGTCAGTTACAGAGTGCCACACCTGCGACAGCGCCCCTTCATCCTTGGGAGTGGCCGGAAAAGCCCTGGTCTCGAATACATATTGACCATGCTGGACCATTTATGGGACAGTTATTTCTGATTGTAATCGATGCCTACAGCAAGTGGATTGAAGTATATCCAACATCCAGAACTAGTGCAACTGCAACTATTGAGAAACTCCCTCAAGCTTTCGCCAATCATGGCTACCTAACATGGTTGTCTCAGATAATGGTGCTGAATTTGCCAGTGAATAATTTGCAGACTTTATGGCCAGAAATGGAATTTTACATGTGAAAACAGCTCCTAGACATCCTTCGTCTAATGGCTTAGTGGAAAGGTCTGTCCGTATTTTCAAGGAAGGGATGAAGAAGTTGGAAGGATTTGGAGGTACGGTGCACACCAGACTTAGTAGATTCTTGTTGGCATATAGATCAACGCCTCAAACAACCACCGGAGTTACACCCGCGGAGTTGCTGCTCAACCGCCGCCTACGAACCCGACTGGACCTAATTCGGCCAGAACTTAGGCATCGTGTGGAAACCCATCAAGAGGCACAGAAGGTACATCATGATAAAACCAAGAAGGCGCGACAATTTACGGTGGGAGATAACGTTCTAGCGAAGAATTTCAGTCCTGGGCCCAAGTGGAAGAAGGCACACATTGAAAGTAGAACTGATCCATTGTCCTACACGGTTAAGTATGAAGATGGGTTGGTTACCCGAAGGCATGTTGATCACCTCCTTAAAAGATGTGCAGTTCCCACGAGGGTGATCGTGGACGACGACCTACCTGATGTTGTAATGCAGGCTGAGCCCATTCAGGTACCTGACGCAGCGGAGGAAATCAAAGGGACACTTGCCCTGAGGAAGTAGTAGAAGATGAGTCCAACACTGGATTGCCGGCTGAACATCCGACGCCTCCACCAAGGTTGCTAAGGAGATCCCAGCGAACTAAGAGGGCCCCAGAGTATTTAAAGGACTATGTGACTGAACATCGATTTCGTTTTAGTTATGGGTTACCCATCTTAGAACTGTTAACAACAAACTGATTTTTTGAGACTGTGTTTTTGAACTAAGGGGGGGAAAGATGTAATGTATTGCGTGACGTCACGTGACGGGTGTACGTTGAGTTTGCATATTATGGGTTAATTAAAGAGTTTAGTTAACACATGGCCGTCGTCTACGGTTTGTTTGTCGCCGCGCTTCTACCGTTTTTGGCTGTTATACACTTCATTGTCAATGGTATTACTTTCGAGATCGCTGATAATGTAGCAATAACAACAGACAGACAACATACAAATGGCTTTCTGAAGACTGACGAAATGACAAAATTGAACTTGGGTGCGGCCGATGAGGTGTTTTCTTCTTTTTGCCAAACTATCGAGCAAAGTTGGATTCCACATGCAACATTGTTGGATGTAAATGTTGTGGTGTTGGCAAAACACTATCCAAAATTGCTTGGCGAAACATTCAATTCCAAGTTGGTAGGAGATGATGAGAATGAACTGGGATCAATTTGCAGAAATTGTAAATGCTATTGAACCAGAAATCTCCAAACAGGGCGATTGTGATTAAGGGGACTAAAAGCGTTCCACTGATCAAGGTTTCTGTCTGTTGATCCTTGTCCGCCATCTTTGTTGCAAATAATGCCAGAAGCCTAGGCTTGAAAATAACATAGCGATTCGTGATTGGCTAGCAGCGCGAACGTGACTTGATTCAGGCAGGACACAACTTTTCTAGAGGAGCGGCAAAACACTGCAACATTGTTGAGTCGAGCAGAATTGTTGGTCGCAATGTTTGATCAAAAGCAAACTCCATCCAGCACTTTATCGAACAAAAGGGTTAGACGAACAAAACGGTCGAACAATGTTGGGTCGAGCAAAGTTGAAGCGTTGAATCCAACTCTGTTTAATAGTTTGGCCAGGGCTTTAGTAGGGCTATCGCTCACATGATTTACATGGGTAGATAACATAACTTCACATTACCCTAAAATACTTAATTCTCTTTTAAACTTCACCGTAAACTTATAAAAGCGGAGCCGGTCAGGATGTAAGCCGTCCGGACTTCGCTTGCCTTTTCTTCAATAAGTTTAAAAATAAGCGACAACAGAGAAAACTAAGAGTCTCAGGGTGAGGGGTAGAAAAAAGGCCTAGGACCGAGAAACGATGTTCTCACAACTTGCAAAGCGTTCATCTTGGTCAGAGGCGTATTTTTGAGCGGGCGCTCTTTTTGACAGCTGGCCTGCTTTCAGGTGTTTTCGAAAGTTAAAAAAGATGGCGATCTTTGTAAAAACTATGTGTCTGTTGGCTATTTTGTAGGTGTTATTATCGCGAAGTGAAGTTGAGAAAACCTTCAAAGCTGATTCGTACCCTAATGGCTCTGAAGTTTCCCGTCGAGGCATAACTCACAACTCGCACAAATTACGGGTACGAGTTGAATGCGTAGTTCGCGTAACTAGTCTGCTCGATAATCCATTTATTCACGGAAACCCTTTGTCATGTTGTTTCCGATGTATCGTCGGATATCCGAGTTTTAGGATTCAGACGATAATCCGTGTAATTTATTCGCTTAAGGACCTCTTTCCGCTGTTGTTCGATGGCTCCAAAACATCACGACAAACATCGCCTATACAACCAACCACGTTTAATTTCATTCAACACAATATCCACTGAGAACGTGTTCGAAACACAAAAACCTGCTTTTGCAAACTTTCCTGTATATCAGCGGGATGTTTTGGGTTGGGGAGATCTGAGGGAAAGAAGATTCTTAAAAAATGTTATTTCATTCGACCCACCAAAAGTGCTACTTTCCATTCGCGAATTTGTCCTATATTCAACGTCGGCTGCAATCCTTTCAGCTGGGAATGTGCAGTGTCTCCTGGAACTGATTATAACATCAAATTCCGGAACAAGTATTTTGCCAACTACAGTAGAAGCACATTGCTTGGATTTAGAAATGGTTTAGAGCGCTATCTGAACAACCCACCGTACAACAAAGCCTGGTGTACACATAGCTACCGATCCAGCATTCCAGCAGTCCAACCAAACTGAAAGATATGAAGAAGCACGGGGAACAAAATGTCAACCACAAACCTGCCATTGAGCGCGACGATCTGCGCCGTCTGAAAGAAAGCGACGTTCTCAGTCCAAAAACACCACGAGGCCTCCTGTATAATGTCTGGTTTCATGTAATCTTGTATTTCTGCCGACGTCGACAGTTATGCAAACCCTCGACTGCGTCTCAGGTTTGCATAACTGTCTCGAATTCTCCCAACTCCCCCTCGTGTTTGGATGAGGCTATGGAAACACGTAAAACGTCCTCTCTTGCTTAAATATTCCGTGCTGTTCATGTCAGAAAAACATCAAGTGCTTCCAGCCATTTGGTTGTTTACACCACATGTACAACTTCTTGAACAGTTCATTTCATGTTACGTGCGACAACGTAGACAATGTGACTTCTACACGTGATGTCCAATCAACGACCAGAAACAAGAATTTTATTTGCTTTTCTTGCAGTCAAGGCCTCAAACATTTTCGTTCGCAACAAGCTAACACTCAGTCATCAACCCTTAATGAACAGCTTGTCCTCTCCATAATGGCATCTCATCATCTTGACATGGGCCATTTGTACTCTTTATTGATAACGAAACTCTTCCAGCTGGAAAATTGCAATCAGTGGTGATAGAACAATCCAACTGTTATTTTCTCCTGTAAGAAATGAAAAACAGAATATCAACGAGAGGCAAATTTTGCTCACTGAAACTGGCACTCTGGATGCAGTGCAAGACAGAATGTGAGAACATGGCAGGAAAGCCTTTTAGGTGAAAGTGGACTGACTCCACCAAGAAAGAAATAGGAATTGCTCAAAATGAAACTGTTTATATTTGCTCAAGACATGTAATTGTTGTTGTTGTTGTTGTTGTTGTTGTTGTTGTTTTTGCTCTTTTTTTTTTTTTAATCACAAAGTGGAGCAAAGAAAAATAAAAATGAAACTGGTTTGACAATTTTATAACCAAAACCAAAGCGAGGGGGGGATCCTAGAAAAAGTGACAGGTGTGCTCCATTGTGCCTTGACCGAAGCGGAATTAAAATCCATAACTCTGAACCACTTACAATGTTTAAAACTCTTTCTTCTCTTCTCTTCTCTTCTCTTCTCTTCTCTTTATAATTTTCTTTCTTTTCTTTTTTTCTTGATTCGTTATCTTTGTATTATGTCTGTGGTGTGGCAAAAAAAAAATTAAATAAATAACAAACAACAAAAACTAACCTGATCATAGAGTTTACCTTAGTACCTTTCTGGCTAAAAAGCCAAAAAGCCAAAAAGCCAAACAAAAGTTTGTTGGAAAGACTATTTTAGTTCGTTTTAAGGCTTTGTTTTAGAAATTCTGATGAGGACTCCATCACTTTTATGTAGGAATCCCGCCCCAGGAGTATCAATAAAAATCCTCAAAGAAAAGAAATGCATTTGAAGTTGAAATTTCAAACTAAACTAAACAAAACACACAAGCAAAAGAACTCTTCCTTAAGAGAGTGGGATTGGTTGGCAACACAGTACTATTTTAAATGCGTCGCAGTATAATACTCAATGAAAGCTGTTTTCACAAAATTCGGTTTTCGCGAAAGTATTTCTTTTTATAGGCGGTAATAAATGCTGGCTGAAAAAAACTACAAAGTAAAACGTAGGTTTAGTTATCAAATAGCACAAACGAATGTCTATCTCAGAGTAAGTGTTTTTACTGCAAATACCCTAAATCGAACGCCCGATTGACATTTAACAAAGATAAAAAAATTAGTGGAACTTGAAAAATTGTGATTTATACAGCGGGGATAATTACTGTTTGCTAAAACCCTTGATTTGCGTTATTTGTTAATTTCAGTTTACAATGTCCCCAATTAGTGCTCCAGCGCTAGAATGACTAGACACTTAAATAAAGTTTCTTTCATTTTCCTTAAGCTTACTAGCTCAAGTGGCTTTTTTAATGTTGCCTTACCTTGATCTCGGAGAAACTACTGTGCGTTAAAAACGACGTCCGCGAAGAAGTAAATTTTCCAAATTGCAGTGCTTTGAAATAAAAGAAATGAATAAACTAAAAAAGAAGCCACCGCATTTCGCACTGGCATCGGCCGCCATGTTTCTTGTTTTGTTTACACTTCGGGATGACAAACTCTGCTCGTGCGCAGTACACGAACTCGCTGACTGATGCCTCCATGATTGCTTTACAAGTTGTGAGAAAATCATTTGGATTTCATTTAAGGACGTTCGCGCCCATTGCTACTGCGCATTTTTTCGCGCATGTCACGCACACGTCATGCATCGCAGACCACGAAAGTAAACACTATGCTAAAGGCGCAAACATTTTTCACAAGAATGGAACGTAAAAGCGTGTGGCATCATAGGATAGCTGAGGACCCAGGTCTTCTCGGAAATGTCACGCAATGACGTGACATTGCGAATAGACAATGGCTTTGAGAATTTCGCAGCGATTTTATTCTCTTGAATGCTCGGTGACCCCCATTTTTCTTTCCGTAGATCACTTCCTCTCCTGATTTTGTCCATTTTAACAAAAAACCAAAAAAATCTGTACGTGAGAAGTTACAAATATTTCGCCTTTTATGCTCTCGTACGACCGCAGTTTTTCTTTCTTCGACTAATATGTATCGTTTTTCAAGGTCTATTTCACCTCAGAAAAAGACATCAGCTGCAAAAGTTTATTTAGTTATATTAGGTACGTTTACCTGATCTAAATTTCACTAATGTAGCTTTTTTTTATTGGTGACAGTTGTAAGCTAAGATCGTCTTAAAATAACGCAATCTTCTAAAAGTGCACCTCATGATCTCGAAAACGAGCACGGTGACCCCCCATTTTTTTTGCCTTTTAGGCAAAAGTAGATCATTACCTTTCTGCGTGGCAAGTTTTATAAAATTCTGTATGTGGGAACATTTTGGTCGCGAAAGTCTTTGAGAGAATGTATGGGAAGTTGCTCCCCCCCCACCCCTCCCTGCTCTCAGCTAAACTAGAAGTAACGATACTTTAGAGAGTGCGAGCGATTTGTTTGTCTTTTTTTTTTAACCAAAGGGAGAGGAGGGGGGAGATTTCTTTGTGCAATACTTTATGTTGGTGGGGCACAGGTGTATTGGGGAAGGTGACAATTGTGGTGTAAGATTTTGACGCGTAAACCTAGGAAAAATGGGCATGGATGAGAATTGGAAATGTTACTAAAAAGGGTTATTTGTTGTATGTTTGTCTGGGTTAGTTACTTTTCATTTGAAATGTAAACAGAATTTTACAAGAATTAACAAACAACATTCAAAAGAACGGAACACTTATAACAACGATTTTAATCTTGTGATCAGGTAGAGGTAGTAACCATACATAGAGGATGATATTACATGGCCACGCGGAGATAAGAAATTTCTCTTACGAGTGAGCGCAGCGAACGAGTGAAATATTTTCAACGCGATCCTATTTATCCCATTTATCCTATCTATTATATAAACACCAATGAAATACTAAATCATTTCACGAAAGGCATCGAAAGGCGCGATTTTTATATGTAACCAAAGCACCAGTGATCTTTTCACGTGTGAAGATATCATGTTTTCGCGCGAAAACTTACTAGGTATTTCATTGGTGTTTATATAATAAATTATTCTTCATAATTATATTAAAAACGTGGACAACCTAACCTATTTCCTAACAAATATATTGAAAAGATATAAAAGAAAGGTAAACAGACAAGATTGACAATACGACGTTCTTGGAGTGCACAGTGAAAAAACAACAAAATGCGTCACGTTCGCTGTATACAAGCATTATCAGTAATAATGGCTGAACAATTGAAAAACATGACAGTCAAATGGAGAAAAAATATTACCACTATTTTATATGATTCGGTTTTCAACAAGCAATAACTAAATGCAATTCAAGCAACAATCAAATTCAAGATCATTATGACATGATGTAGCTCTCCGCCATGAAAGCATGACATAAACCGCAATTGGTCACAAACATTCGTTTCTTCCGATGACACGAGCGCCATTCTCGAATAAGTAGGCAAGTGACAGAGAAAACTGAGAGAAATTCTTAGAGAAAACGTTTGGGTGCCCTACAATCACTTCCCATTGTGGAAAACTGTTTGAAGGGAGAAACCAACGGAAAAGAAATTGAAGATATGGCACGCGTGCTAGCTTTAAGTTTCCACTAGAAGCTTTAAATTAACATGACGTACCTGACGTCATAGGCTGATGTACGTTACGTCATAACCAAAATTTCTCGCATCGATAGATTTCCCAAAAATTCTTACTTATGGAGCTCCGCCATAAATATATGTACATATTTCATGCATCGAGTCCTTTCACCAGACCAAATGGACCCAACGAATTGACCTGTTCGCAACTGAGTGGCTTCATAGCTCAGTTGGCATCTGCATCCCAGAGGGCATAGGTTCAAATCCCATTGAAACCACTTGAATTTTTCAGGTGTCTATAAGAGACAATTGCTTAAATTGTCCAAATAAGTGCGAGGATCACTTTTCTATTCTACAATAATTATTGATTTAGTTGGTTGATTTTAGCCTTGGCTAAATCTGCTTATTATTCTTGTTAATTATTTCCTTAGCCCAAATTCAAATTGATTGATTTAATTCTGCTGATTTTCCTATCTTCTTTTAACCTTAGGTTCCTGTATTAACGTTCAAGGGAGTGTGGCTGGTGGAGGAGCCATCGAACTTGTGTCGGAGAAGAAGTCGATCAGCATAAGTATGAACCTGTTGTCAAATAAGTTATAAGCTGTATGCGTAGTAGAAAAGTCGATATTCACATACGTACTGTTATGTTTATCCTTAACTTTTCAGATGCGTCCATTATAGCATCAGCTCAAAGTAGCGCTTCAGCTCCTTGTTCGGGTGGATCAGGTGGACTTATCAGACTCAGAGCTCAAAAGGTATCTGAAAGTGAAAGGCGGTGATGTGCGCCTACTTCGTAAACTAACAACTGAGAACACAAAAGATAATCCACTGACCCTCAAAACTCAACATAATTTTACGGGTTTACTGATTTACTCAACTCACTGGATACTTCTAAACCGTTTCCGTCACATAGTGCTTACTACATTATGTTAATTTAATAGTAACATCAGTTACATTTTTTTGAAACACCGTTCTTCCCCGGAGAAAAAGCTTGATTATTCCGGTACTAAGAGTGTGGTAAACATGTTGCGAAATCTGAAGAAAAATGATGGATTTAAGCTGACAAACAATCACATCTAACACGTTCCGCAAGAGGCAGATCATCTTTGCGTTGTGGAAATCTGATGCAAAACGGTTGTTTTATTGTTCAAAAACGCGAATTAGAATTTGAAATGTTTCATGGACGAGAGGTTACGCGAAGGGTAATCGTAGGTCCGTTGATAGTAATGGTAACGGTAATGAATTTATATACCGCATTTTTTACATATTATTTTCATATTATTTACATATTCAAATGCGACCTATGGGCGAGATCGGACTTCAGCACTTACAGAGCCAATTAGTCTGTAATACTTCCAAAGTGCCATTTTGTCATCGATCATACTTTAACGGTTATGTAATCAATAGAAACATAAAACCTGACACCACATATGATCAGTTCAGAAAAAATCAGCGCGGCGGGTTCCAAAAAGAACGGGTTGTCGCGTGGTAGCGAAGGAAATCGGGAAGATATGTGAGGCCGTTATGATCCGTATATCTACATCAAGCCTGAGTAACCCTTTGTCAATAATTTCACTTTCTCTTGCAACATGCTCAGGGCTTATACACAAGTTCATTGCTTAATAAACTCGCGAATATGACAAAAGATTCGAGTAAGTTACTCATTGCTATAAGAAGAAAATTACGAAAAATATCTGGTGCCTCGCTGTTCAGGGGCACCCAACGAGAACATAGTTCAAAACCACTTAGACATAGCATCGTTAAACGTATTTTAGTATTTAAACGGTAGATATAGGCATATTTTTATCCCCTAAAAATTCTTCATCTGTTCGGATTTCCTAGCTGAAAGTCTAGTGATCCGAAAACTATAGGGATCAAAACTTACCTTTTCGAAAACTTCAGCAAGAAACAAGGCTCCCGAAAATTCTAGGTGACCTTTTTAGGGTAAAAATCCGTTAAAATTGGGCAATTATACCATTTTTCAGATGTTTGAAAATCCTAGTACAGGCAGGCAAGCAAGAAATTTTACAACAAATGTTCCGAAAATTCTAGATCTCAAATCGTCTTCCGAACAGATATATTTCGAAAATTGACGTTGGGTGCCCTTGGCTGTTTCGCCCTGTAATCCGAGCACTTTTAATTGTTTGCTGATGATGCAGCACTTCCTGCCCACAGTGAGGATGCACTCCAACAACTAATGGACAGCCTGGCAAAGAGCTTGTGATCTTTTCGATCTTTTCACAATCACAATCAGTTTCAAGAAGACAGAAGTAATAGACCTCTTTCATAATGGCAGTCAAATCAAATATTCTTTTGTTTTTAATGCTAATAAGCCTTTCTGGCCTCGTTACGACGTGCAAATTTCAAAAGAATATTTGGTTCAAAATGTGGGTAGTTGGTCAAATTAGCAAATTAACAGAAATGCCGCTCAAAAAACTGAACGAGATGTACGATTGAAGACAGGAAAATGGAGGTTATTCCAGTGGTTGAGCTGAATGAATACTGAATACATCAACCAATTTATCATCTCCGTCCGCACTAAAGACGGCAATGAATACGAGCCGACTTTCCTTCGAAGTTTAGTGGCTAGCTTGGAACGACAACTGAAGGAAAAGGGCTATTCCGCAAGCATAACAAACAATCTGGTATTTGAGAAAACCAGAAAGGTTCTTAAGTCCAAACAAAAACAACTAAAGAAGCAAGGAAAGGGAAATCAACCCAAAGCGCCGGTAACTTTGACAAGCGACGAACTAAAAACTCTCTTCACTTTGGACTACTTTGGAATATCTGAAACACAGTAAGTGTTGTAAATTTTATTAAATAAATTGTCGGTTGGGCGATTTTAAACCATTGTTTACTCCACTCCATTTGTGCGAAATAAATTTGTCTATCAAACACTACCACGAAAAAAAACCTCAGTACCTATGAAATAAACACATTACAGCATGGAAAAATGCTTTGTTCGATTTTTGTTCACTGGTTTTTTCATATCAGAAAACTCACTCGTTCGCTGCGCTCACTCGTTCGTTTTCTGATACTACTCAACTCGTGAATAAAAATCGTACGCGCGCATTTTCCATGAAGTAACCTCTATCTATCCGTGTATAGTAATCAAAACGTCGCGGAAATGCTTGCCAGTAGATGAGGACGAAACTTTATGTTCAGCAACGCGTTGATGTAGGTGCCGGCGTGTAACTAACACATCCTGCATCGCACAGGTCACACAATCGATATAAACGCGGCCCTTTAAAGACTATGCTTGATCGCGCTTTTCGACTTTCTTCTAACTGGTCCTATTTCTCTGAGGAATTTTTTTTTCTTTTTGTTACAATCACCAAAATACACCTCACAGATTTACAGATCAAAACACTTGACTTGACTAACAGTTAGTTAACAACACCAAAATATGTCACTCGAGAAACCTATTCCATTGTTTTACAAAAGCAGTTTGGGTATTTGTCATGACAGAAATGTATATTTCCACTCTCGTAATTTTTCATAAACATAATTAATATAGTCTGCAAATTGAAACTTTATATTTTCCACAAGCGCATTACTATATAGAAAGTACTTTCCGATAAGGATTAAGTGGTTGAGGATTGAAGACAGCACACCATATACAATTTCTTTTTCGAAAAATGTGGGTCTTTTTTTCCGAATGGAGTGAGTTATACCAATTGATAAATAGCGCCAAAACCATCTGGCGATCACACATGAGCAGAATAGATGCATCGCAGTTTGCTCATGCAGTACTGGTGCAATAAGGACAATATGGATTTTTATTTAATTATTATTACTATTATAATTTTTTTTTTTAAATAAAATGTCGTTTGTATAAAGAATGTTTTTTTATATTGAAACATAGATAACTTTATTTTTCCTGTTATCTGAGAGGGACGAGAATAATTTTTTTTAGTAATCACTTCGTTATATGAAAAGTGAACACCTAAGGCGTAAATAGGCTCATTAGTCAATTTTAAGTTTAACAATGTGTCTTTCGATGACGTAAAGAGCCCAGCCACAATAGTTCTGATTTGGAATGGTTTATTTTCAGACCAGAGCAACTTTGGAAAAGCTCTGCCATAGCCGAAGAGTTCACTTAACGAATTTACATCTTTTACAAAAACCGTTGTGTCATTTCCCTGCTAGCAGAGGTCGCTTTTCTTTTGCATTCGCTGGGCTGACGAGTACGGGAAAAGAGACCTCTGTCATGGGTCGAAACTCACTGTGTTGAGCATGCGCGGCGGTTACTTAGCGACCGAATCCTCACGCGATACTTTCATGTTTTGTGGGCTCACTCAACAACAGCGGATTTACTGTAAAGGAATGCACGGGACATAGCTGGCTCAAGTCACAGTCAGCGAACATATCATGGGGCATGCGGTTTGAAGAGTACCGTCCAAGGTTGTGGAGTATCCACCCATGGCAGAGGTCTCTTTTCCCATACTCGTCAGACCAGCAAACGCAAAAGAAAAGCGACCTCTCCTAGCAGGGAATTGTTTCATTAGCATTATGAGTGATTTTGTGTGTTTTCGATCAATTTGAATGCCCTTTATTTGGTCTGAATTATTAACAGCATTAGCTAAGATTTTAACGCCAATGGCAAATAACATGCCAGACAAGGGCACACCTGTCTAACAGCTTTGCTTAAGTTAAAGTGCTGAGTTGCATAGCCATTATTCAAAATCTTTATATAAGATCGAAATCCATTGTCTCGATTGCGGGCCGAAATTAAAAGTTTCTAAACAGTTTTAGTGTCAAAGCTTTTTTCAAAGTTCAGAAAAACCGACAAAGCTGGGATATTGTTCTCTTTGGTAAAAGACATGATATCAGAGATTATTAAATTCTCAACCTCGGGTAATGCATTTCTCGTGCTGTGATTGGTTCTCTCAATCTCGGTTATCAGCTCATATACCATAGTTTGACCTTATATGGTAAATGATTGCGCTTTGCGCTGCTAAACGCCTCCCCGGAAAGCGAAATTTCGCTCGGAAGGAAGGTACATTGGCAAAATTATCAGAATAATTAACAATTATTCCATTCTCTCTTGTTGGATATCGGAGTGGTTATGGCCAACTCGGCGCTACGCGCCTCGTTGGCTATTTACCATCTCATATCCAACGCGCACTCATGGAATAATTGTTAAGGACGTTCGCACCCATTGCTACTGCGCATTTTTTCGCTCATGTTACGCACACGTCATGCATCGCAGACCACGAAGATAAACAAACATGGCATCGAGCCAGTGTTTGATCCTCGCTCTGGCAAAGGGTCGCTTGTGGCATCATGGGATAGCTGTGGACCCAGGTCTTCTCGGAAATGTCACGCAATGACGTGACAGTTCGAATAGACAATCGCTTTGAGAACTTCGCAGCGAGTTTACTCTCTTGAATGCTCGGTGACCCCCCCCCCCCCTTTTTTTTTTCCTTGGATCACTTCCTTGCCTGATTTTGTCCATTTTAACAAAAAAAACAAAACAAAATCTGTACGTAAGAAGTTACAAATATTTCGCCTTTTCTGCTGTCGTTCAACCGAAGTTTTCTTTCTTAGCCTAGTATGTATCGTTTTTCAAGGTCTATTTCACCTCAGAAAAAGACATCAGCTGCAAATGTTTATTTAGTTATATTAGTTATGTTGAATTGAGTACGTTTACCTGATCTAAATTTCACTAATGCAGCTTTTTTATTGCTGACAGTTGTAAGCTAAGATCGTCTTAAAATAACCCAAGCTTTTAAAAGTGTGCGTCATGATCTCGAAAACGAGCACGGTGACCCCCCCCCCCCAATTTTTTTTTTTTTTTTTTTTTTTTTTTTGCCTTTTTGGCAAAGGTAGATCATTACCTTTCTGCGTGGCAATTTTAAAAAAAATCTGTACGTGGGAACATTTTGGACGCGAACGTCCTTAATTATTCTGATACTTTCGCCAATGTATCTTCCTTGGAAAGTGCTGACTTACGGTATTTACGCACGAGTTTGTTTTCACAAAACGAACGAGCGAGGCTCTGCGAGCAAGTAAGTTTTGCGAAAACAAACTAGTGCGTGAATACCGTACAAAAGCACTTTCCATGAACAAGTTACATGAAGGTTTGAAATAGTAAACTAAAATGCTGAATTGAATGTTGAATCAAGTAAGCTTACAGCATGACAATTTCATAACAAAGAATTAGTTTTTCGTAAGTATTCATGCAAGAAATATAAGACTTAATAAAAAGGAAGAAAAGCTCGATAAAAGTAACTACGTAACTTTTCAACGAAGCTGAATCTGCTATGTCAAAGGGGGACAGTTGTCTTCGTCTGAAGAGTCAGATATGCGTTTAAGTCGTTAATAAGTGTGCTTTTCACCCTGAATGCATCACGAAATTACGAAAAACTCGAAAAATCTCAGAAAGCCTTTGAGAATCCTTCTCGTTAAAAGCTATACGTTGATAAATCTTTCAGGTCCTGTTTTGAATGCGTTCTCTATTAATAATTTTATCATTCATAATTTTGTCGTAGTATGTTATGTGTGGGGTCGGGGTAGAGGTCGGGGTGTCTTTTTTTCCATTTTTTTTTTTTCCCGTACTGTTGTGTCCAATTTTCGATATCTGTCCTTCATATACGGTGGAAATTAGTAAAAAAAAAAAAGAGGAACCTACGGAAGCTACGAAAGCACAAAGGGGACGTCTTAAGGGACATTTTTTTTCTAAATCGGACTTTTCCACAAAGACAGCAACTTCTGCCACTCTTTTGAGCACAAGCATTACAATAGCATTTTACTTCTACCTTCCCAGATATTCTAACAAATCAAAACTAACAAAGGAAAAGTAATTTTAAAGTAAGCAATGCATTTCAGTACTGAAACAATGTCACCTAGCTCGTTAGCTTCATAATTGTTCTGTTCCTCTTGCTGAATAGCCGAACCGTAAAAATTCCGCATCGGAGATTCTCCAATGTCTAAATCAGTCGACTCCATAAAGATAAGAGGTAATTTTTGCGGTTTCACTTGTTAAAACCACACGGTAAACCGCACGACGATCAGGCTAATGGCGATGCTTCTTGTTTTCAACAGCACAAAGTGGCGCCACAAAAATAGTTGGCCAATCGGAATACGCTATTCGAGATTCAAAACAAGAACAAACGATCGCGTTGCGTCTAGGGTGAAAATGGGCCTTTAAAAGCAGACCTCGAAGACTTGAAGGTTCAAAGTCCTCGCTGTATTTTTGCTTCACACTAAGGCCGCTGATATTCGTTCAATTCTTTGGCTTCGATGTCTTCAGGATTTCTTTGCTCGACCGTGTTTTTCTCTCAGAAATTCAACGAGTAGCTTCACATTTCTTCCCGTCTTAGCTCTTGTATTTTTGTTCTGTTGTTCGATAATAGAGCTATAAATTGACTTTTTCTAAATGCTCAAATCTCGTGGAGCCTTGAGCATTGCTGAAAGCATACGTTTTTAGTACTCTTGGTAAGAAAGTTCTCTCGCTCTGACCGCTTTGCAGGCAAAGAGCTTGGATTAATTTGTTAAATGAAATCAGTGGCATGTTTTGCCAAGTCACTTCTGATTGGACGAAATGCTTTTTGCACGTGTGAGAAAGCCATCTTGCTGCTGTGATTGGCTATCTGAATTTTTTTAAGCCGGAGTAAATCTGTGAGTAAATCTTAGTATTTATTTAACAAGACGCGTTGGGGCGTATACACGCATGCACTATTCGGGATTTTCTGATCGTGTGAAATGAATTGCTGTAACAGTTTCATGTTAGAGGTGAATGCTTGTAATTAACATTTTCATCAAACAAGCGAGATGACAAGCAATAATTAGCTTCTTAACTCCTAGTGGCCACATATTTTTACTCTGTTTAACGGCAGTAGATTTTACTCTGTCTAACGCCACACGATTTTACTCGTCAATGGAGGCCCCCTTAGGTCTTAAAGGGATGACAACATTTAGGTTCAGTCAAAAACTGTCCCTCCACTAAGTTGTTTGTTTCATGTCGCTCGATGTTAAAGAATCTGAAATCTGGAATCCAGCAAATGTGAGACTTTGGAATCTGGAATCCAGAGAGTGGAATCTGGAATCCATTGTAGGGAATCCAGAATCTACAGATTTCGATAGATAGAGGATCCATTTCTTTGGAACCCGTGATTTTGGAATCTGGAATCTACAATTCGGGATCCACTATTTAGGATCTGAAGGGCCACCTGGATTCCTTTAGCCTGCACACAGACTCTCTGTGCGTAGAATGGCGTGCGGTCAGCAGCTGAGGAATTGGAGCGAGCGGGGAAAAGGATTCCGCAGCTGTTGACCGTGCGCCATTCCACGCACGGAGAGCCTGTGTGCAGGCTA
>OX421447.1:31251795-31266795 GCA_949126865.1 Montipora capitata
AATGTCCTAAAAGAATCTCACGACATACCACTAGCGATCCATCTCGAGAGGAAGAAACCCTACAAAGAATAAAACAACAATTGTATTAGCCAAAGATGAACAAAGATGTGTCAACGTACTGCAAAACCTGTGAAACATGCCAGAAAACATCTAAGCATGCCACAAAATTCAGAGCACCTATACAGGCTATGCCAATAATAAAAGATCAATTTACAAGAACGTCAATGGATATAGTTGATCCCCTAGAACGCAGCAAGGGTGGGAATATGTAACATCCATAGGTAAAGACCGTTATAGATTTAAACCAAGTTTTCTGTCTTTTCTTGGAGTCATCTCGGATATAAAGCAGTTTTGGGAAACAACCAATGGGAAAAACCTAAGGGAAGTTTCGGACTACAAAAGGTTTTGTGAAAAAGTTCTGATGGCAAAGAAAACAGCCCTTGAATAGTCAGATGAAGTGGTCAGCAGATTGCCTAATTGAACCAAACGAAACTGTTGACTGGGTAGCCGTGTATCGAAAACCCTTCGAATGTACCAAAAATCTCTAAACTTCTAGTATTTCAATTTAAGCTTTTCACAGGCGATTAGCCACCAATAATTTTCTGAAAAAAAAATAGACTTTATTGATAACGATCTCTGCAGTTTCTGTCAACGGGAAGAGGAATCACTCATTCACTTACTCTGGACTTGCACCTTAACGTCCCGTTTTTGGAAAGCTTTTAAGGAATGGCTGATTCGTGACAAAGCTTTTACTACGCGGGACATGTCACCATCATTAGTTGTTGGTCTAAAGCCTCAATTAATGCTAAACAAGAATCACTACTTTTTATTTTTGGTCGCGAGGTATTACATTTGGACCTGTAGAACACGCGGTCAATGCCCTAAAATAGAAGGCTTCCACCCATTCCTCTCACATTACAATCCCACGAATTGTAATTGAAAGAATCTAATTACTTTTTGTGTTGCAAAAGGCTTTTTTTTTTCTTCTTTCTATTTTGCATCATTGTTTTGTATGTTGTAAATTAATACCGTTTGGTTGGTAAGTAGGGTAGGAATCGTAAGTACTGTTGGTATTGTAAGTATAGTAAGTATTGTGAATAATTTAAAAAATCCTGGTCATCCTGGTCAAAAATAAAGTCAGAATCCCAAGGGGTCTGCATTAGAGTTTGTTTAAAAAGTTCAGCATCAAACATTTTCATGTTGCGGTATTGTATATAGTTGTTGATCTTTCTGGCGTCACGTTGATTACTACATTTTCTCACCGCAAACAAAGGTAAGTGATAAGCAAGTCCAACAACAGGACAAACAATATTTTGGATCCTATGAGAATGGTTTGAATAGATATGGTCTAGACACGTTCCGCTCACCAGACGTGTTATTTCAAGCACAACGATTGATTAAGAGTCATAGCCATTAAACCTTTGCTGAGATGATGATGCTTTTTGAATTTAAGCCGATCAAGTGCATTAATGTTCCAGTCTCCAAGTAAAATAAGTTCTTTATTCAAAAGATAAGCTTGTTTAATGTTTTTTGCAAGGCGAATATCATCTGCTAAAGAATACCAGCGTGGGCGATTAATTCCAGAAATAAATAAAGATCTGTTCGACTTAAAAGGGAAAACTTCCAACCAAATTACTTCTAAATCCAAATTCTCCAGGTCGTCCCTGCGTTTCAACTTCAGTCCTTCGTTAACAAACACTAAAACTCCGCCACCACATCGCGATACTCCATCACGGCGACAAATCGAGAAACCAGGAACAGCATACAGCACATCGGAATGTCTGGTTTTAAAAAAGTTTCGGTTAGAAAAAGTATATCAACTTGTGGGCTGCCGGACTTTCCAATCAGAAAAAGTTTGATCTGGTCAATTTTTTTCCGAACTTAGGCGATTAACATTCCAGTGACCAATCTTTAGTACTTTGCCGTCCAGGCCAAGATCGAAATGAGGGGAGATATCATTGCAGTTTTCCAACATAATTGAGGAATCGAGGGTATCATTTGGACTTACAAACAAACTTGAAAAACAGCTGTCATCCAACGAAGACTCATCACTGAATGATGAGGATGATGAGAACGACGAAGGCAATGAAGGTCCAGTAGGGCCAGGATTTAAGGATAGATCGTTGGATAGGATCACAAGATTTGCCGCCGAAGTATAACGTAGAATGCGAATCGCCACAAGTAATTTAATACTCGACGCCGTGACAGTTTCACTTACTGATTTCTTGCGACAGGAAACAGGACATGAAATTCTTGGTGACGTTGCCTCTTTAGCTAGAAATATAGTTGTGAGCTCACAGCCAACATTCTTGGAAGTCGAAGTAAAAACATTATTTCTCATGAATAAGCTTACAAGGTATAATAAAAGGTAAACTGTCACGGAACGGGAAAATGCACGCCAAGCCGCCATGTCTGGGATGATAAATTGTCCATACATCATTTTTTCTCTCCATCTTTTTCCTGATCCTCTTTTTCAATTCTCTTATATTGCTTAGGCTCAATACACTCATCAGTTTTTATTACATTGTCTAATCTCACGCTCTCCAGTTAATTCTCTATGCTACTTTGAAATTTCACATACCAACCAACACTATTTCCTTCTCTTCGAATACAACTTTCAATGCTGATTAGACCACGTCCACCTTTTCGTCTTGGTAGGTAAATTCTTTTAATGTCACTCTTTGGGTAGTGATGCTCCATTCATTGTCATATATTTCCTTGTCCGTCTTACCATTTCCATCTACCCTTCTTTATTCTACCTTATATAGAATATTTATAACCATCTTCACCAATTTGTTTTATCACCTTATCATCAGTCAATGTTATACCATCAAACTCCACTACTTTTCCTCTCTTTAGTACAAGTACTGCGCATTTGTTAATACCGAAATCCATCCCAATATCAGCACTAAAAATTAAAAGCGCACCGTCCTTATTATGAATCTATTTGATCTTGAGATTTTCCGTATAATTTCAAATCATCCATGAACAAAAGGTGGTTGATTTTACACTTTTTTCCTTTAAGTTCATATCCAGCATTTTCTTTTCGGAGGATGCTTGACAAAGGTATCATACACAGTACAAAAAGTAGTGGAGACAGTGTCACCCTGAAAAACTCCTCTCTTTGTATCTACACTCCCTAGATCTTCACCACATGCTGTCAAGTCTACTCTCCAATTAACCATGCTTGCCTTAAGGAATGCCTTGACTTTCTCAGCTATTCCAATATCCATGAGTGGGGTACGCTGTCTTAGGCTTTACAATAATGCACCCACGCCATGGCTACAATCCGGGTCAAAAGGCTTTGGGACACTTGTCAAATTAAGGGCGAAAAGTAGAGAATTTGCTGTACATGCTTCCATCGTTATATGAGCAACTCGTGTTCTTCTTTCGCTGCCTCTTTTGCGCGCCCCTTCCCCCCAGACAATGTTGAAACATGCGAGCGATCGATAAACGGATCTTGATCTCGGAGACCGTGAAAAATCAACATTGTAATGGGGGGAGGGGGGAAAGCGGGAATTTTCCCAACAGTTTTGACCAGGATTGTAGGTTGTCATCATCATCATCATCATCATCATCATTATTATTATTATTATTATTATTATTATTATTATTATTATTATTATTATTATTATTATTATCATTATTATTAATTATTGGGTTTTGGGAACACCAAAGATCAGCCTTTTTTATGTTAGGGTATGTGACCCGAATGCTGAATCCTACAGGGCCCTAGAACCACAACAGATCTACTGTTTGCATGAGACCGAGAAAAAGCGCCAGTACTCGAGTCGAGTCCTTTCGGTCGAACATGGAACATTTACGCCTCTAATTTTTACAACAACCGGTGGGATGGGAAAGGAATGCTTCAGCTTCCGTAGACGTTTAGCAGAGTTCATCGCAGTAAAGTGAGAGGAGGACTATGCTAAGACAATTTCTTGGATCTGTACAAGTACGTCATTTGCACTCCTTAGATCCGCACCGATTTTCCTGAGAGGATCAAGGACTGTAAAGCGAGTGTCATAGGATTTTAGGAATGCACATATAGACGTCGAGACAATTGAAGGAGCTATTAAATAGAAATTTTTAAGTAGTATTTTGATAAGTTTTAGTCCAGATGATTGCATTTTGAATTTGAGAAATGAACACTTTTTGTACACCACCAGTATAAAGAATAGTATTTTATATAAATTTGTAATTTATTGTAATGTCTAATAAGGCTTGTTAAGATTTTTTTCAATTGTAAAATACTGTAAGTTGCATGAAATAATAAATTAGTATTAATATTATTATCACTTGTAATCCTTGGCTTGCTTGTTTAGTCTCTGAAGCACCGGGTCCAACCCATGGGCCTCAGGTACCAAAGAGTTCACTTGATTGACAGGACCTTTCTCAAGATGCGAGCTGATCCCTGAAGAGTAATTTTCTGGAGCTCATCAATGCTGACTGTGCCTGGTATTTTAACAACGTACTTTTCCTGTCCCTCCTTAATGACCCCAAGTGCACCAGTGACAACTGGTATCGTCTCTATTCTCAATTTCCTCTTTCTGGCGATCTCAATCTCTAAGTCTTTATACATAGAGAGTTTTTCGACTACCTTAACGGATGTATTTCTGTCTGATGGGACTGCCATATCTATACAATACAATAAAAGTTTATTGTGAAAATACACTTAGCTACAACAAGGGCGTGCTTTCACAGACGTAACCATAGTCGGGGTTTGTGAACGGACGCCAGCTAATTTACAGGTATTCCACAAACAAAATAAAATTTAAAATCTAAAAACTAAAAGTGGAATATATTGTAATTAAGATTATAACAGTAAAATCTAATAAATATATCTTATATCTAACTAAATACTAAATTAAATAAAGAAGCGTCGAAATTATAAAAATTGTACTAGTTCAACTTGTCTAATGGATCTCTTAAAAGATTTAAAATTCGTTATGTTTCTAAACATGTTCGGAAGTGAATTCCAGAGTTTCGGACCAATATAACGGACTGAGTTCAAGCCATATGTAGTAGACTTTGGCTTGGGTAGCGAGAGAATATAGTCACCTCTTAAATTATAACTAACGTTCTTCCTGTGAACTATCAGGTCTTGTATACTTTTGGGCGCTAACGAATTGTGAACGGCATTAAAAATAGACAATGTAATTTTAATTAATCTTTGTTGTTTTAAAGATGAGAGGCCTAATGCGTTGAGAAGTTCCGAGTAACTCGTGTACTTATCCCTGAAAACAAACCTGATCGCGCGCTCATTTAACCTTTCCAATTTATCTACAGCACTTTTACTACAAAAATTCCAGGTTTCACTGCAATAGTTGAAGTTGGGAAGGATAAATGCTAAATATAGGTCACGCCTTGTTTCGAAGGGAAGCATTTTCTTCATTCTTTTAAGAACAGCTATTTGCTGTGAAACTTTCCTACATATTTTAGCAACATGATTGTCAAACTTCAGTTTGTTATCTATCGTTATGCCTAGCATCTCAAATTCTTTAGTCACTGGGATACTGGAGTTTTCACACTTGAAATCAAGTGTGGCATCAGATTTTCCCATCACAATGGCTTGATACTTAGAATTGTTCCTTTTCAGACTATTCTCATCATACCATTTATCAACAAGCTTCAGATCAGAGTTAATAGCACTCTCAACTTCTCTGTAGTCATTATGAGCAAAGAAAATTTGCGTGTCGTCTGCGTAGCTAGAGAGTTTGCATCTTTTCACGATGAACAGGAGATCCTTGATGAAGATATTAAATATCAAAGGCCCGAGGATCGACCCTTGGGCGCTCCCTCTGGAAATATTATTCCAGCTCGAATATTCTCCAGCTATTTTCACTCGTTGTTGGCGATCAGAGAAATAATCCTCAAAGATATTTGCAGTTCTCTCGTCAGCACCATATTCTTTGAACTTCTTCACAATGAGATCGTGTGGTAGAGAGTCGAAAGCCTTCGACAAGTCCATAGAAACAAGGCCAATTATTTTCCGATCATCCAGCTCCTTTCGCCATTCCTCCGTAAGACTCAGCAGAGCCGTATCGCAACCGTGATGCTTTCTATAAGCGAACACGAACTTATGGAGAATATTTCTGAACCGGGCACTGACTCTTGAATGGACGAGCGTTTCAAAGACTTTTGACAAAGATGGGAGAATGGTGAGAGGTCTGTAATTATCCTTGGACAGGCTGCAGTCTTTCTTATACACAGGAGTTATTTCGCCTTTTTTCCACTGTTTAGGGATTTTTCCAACGTCCAGAATATAATTAAAGAGAGTGCAGTACGGCTCACACAACACTTCAGCAGAATCTTTCACTGCCCTCGCGGGAATAAGATCATGGCCAACGGCTTTATTTGTTTTCATGTTACACATGACTTCCTTCACTTCATTGGGGCTGGTATAATTTAAGGTAATCTGGCCGCTGGTGGAGTCGTGTGGAAAATGTGTGAAATCCTTCATGCGTTCAGTTGTTTTATCAGTGCCAACAATGTTTGAAAAGAAATCGTTCAAAGTTTCTGCAACTTCACGTGGCTCCCGCATTATCTGATCATTCTCCTTAAGAACAATACGACTATTGTTCTTTTTCTTACGTGAATTAATATACGGTCTAATTGTGTTCCGGAATTTTCTTTGATCTACGTATTTCTCCTTGCAAAGTGTCTTGAAGTGATCCTGTACAGCTTTTCTTCTCATACGGACAACTTCGTTTCTTAAGACACGATATTTTTCCCACTCGACAAGATTCCTTGATCTGTAATATCGCTTTTTCTGTTTATCTCGGTCCCGCATCATCTTCCGAATTTCATCTGTTATAAATACTCCAGCCGGTGACGGGCGTTTCTTGACTGTTATCTTGGGCGCATGAGCATCCAGGACTTGATCGTAGAGTCGATGCCAACACCAATACACATCGTCAGGATCATCAAACACGTATGAGACAGAGAAGGGCACTGTTGATAAATCAGCTTGAAATGAATCCTTATCAAAGGTTTTAAAGGATCGTTTTGTTGTGGTTTCTGCCTTTGATCGCATGTGTCGGGTTTTCAGAACCGTATATACGAGATCATGGTCGCTTAGACCCGTATGAATGAAACCCTAGTCCTTGGCAAACGCGGGGACGTTAGTGAGAATAACGTCGAGACAGGATTCCCTGTTTTTACTGATCCTTGTAGGAACATTAATAAGGCTATCAAGGTCATAAATGTCACACATATCCAATAAACACTGACCCTCCTTGTGATTGTCAAGTGGGTGGAGGATATCCGAATTTAAGTCTCCGGTACAAATCACAAAGTCAGAAAGGCTATTAGCTTCATCCAGAAGATCACAGAGTTCGCGTTTGAATGTGTTGTTGTCTACAGATGGAGGCTTATAAGCGGTAATATATGCAAACTGTCGTTGTCCAATTTTCCTTTCCAATTAGCATTGATTCGACATATGTACCTCTCAATTTCTTCCGAGAAGTGGCTATATTGTCTCTGGTGTATACTGCAATGCCACCGCCGCCTTTGACTCTGTCGCGACGATAAAAGTTAAAGCCATCAACATGAAATTGTGAGCTCGGAAATGTTGAGTCGATTTTAGTCTCTTGTATTGTCAAAATGTCGAATGCATTAGTAGCTAGCCATAGTCGAACCTCATCGAACTTGTTTTGCAGGCTGTTAATATTGAGGCAGGCAATAACACATTCTTTTCTGTGCTCAATTCTAATGTCTTTTATCTTGGCTAGGACTTCGTCGGTATCGACCGATTCGACTTCGCGCTCCTTGTCTTCGCAGTTGCTCTCGTTCAAAATGAATGAGCCAGTTTCGTCAAAGAAAGAGTCCGATAGTTTAGGCAGAGAGCAGAAAGCACATGTCCATTCCAAGTCGGGATGTTGTAGATAGTATTTGAACCCGGTAACGGTTAATTTAAGACATTTTGCGTGGAACCAAGTATCACAAGACAAGCACAAGATGGCGTCTTGGTTCTTTCTCACTGGCTTGCTACACTCGCCGCATGGAAACTTGGGCTTACCTTTGCCTTTCGCAAGGCCAGGGTTCGACGATATATCGCCGCAGACGAGTAGGTCCCGTTGTATTTGGAAGGTACTTACGCCGTTTGTGCTGTACTGAACTCTACCAGCGAAATATCGGCTCGCTCGAGAACGACGTATGAAAGGAGCATTGACCACATGCTTTCCTAGGAGGAACGCGTCTGAAGCCTTGAATCTGCATTTAACATGCTAATATGGACAGATAATATCGTTATATTCAAAAGTTAGGTCAGGTAATACCCGAATAATAGCGCAGAGGGCAAGAATTAAGCCAAAGTTACGAGCACTCAACATTGCGTGCTACCACGTATCTGTAATCTGGCATTTCTGATTATGATATCTGGTTTATTAGCCGCTATTTCCTGGTCAGTATGAATTGGTACATTCCACAGAATCGTTGCTTGTTCGTTCTCTACAACAGTATCTGGTTAGTGGTCGTACCATTTGTCAGTTGCCTTGATATCATAGCTCTGGCACACCTTTCAATGGATGTATGACGCTGCGTTATTATGCCTCTGAATGTATTCAGTTTTGGCAAGTTCTGGGCATCCAGATATGACGTGATCGACAGATTCATCAAACTTGCCACACATCCTACTAATGGGTTAGTGCCATCTTTAAAGATGTTGCTGTGTTTAATGATGTTGCCAGGCTTTGATCCTGTGCGGCAATAATTAGCCCCTCAGTCTCCGCTTTTAAGCCACTGCTCGTTAGCCACTGGTTAATTCTATGAAGGTCCACATCTGCATCTTTCATTCTTTTGGGTACCTTACCTTTCCACAGTTTAGATAGATGTTCTTGAGCTTGTTGTCGGGCTTTCTGCTTTGTTCTTTTTGCATGATGCGTGGCGAATTCGTCTGCTTTTCTACGTAATTCAGATAAATCAAACTCCCTAAAAAACTTTTGTGCCTATTTCTGAGCAGAGTAAATCTTTTTGGCATCGTGCTTTTGTCGGAGCTTTTCAGGAATGTGTTAAGGCCAAACGTGGCTATCTTGTAGCTCGTTTCCAACTGCATAAGGCCTCTTCCTCCATACTTCCTAGCAACATAGAGTCTATCTACATCCGACTTTGGGTGGTGCATTTTATGCATGGTGAGAAATTTTCTAGTCTTTGCGTCAAGCTTTTTTACCTCGCCTACTTTCCAATCTGTATTATTATTATTATTATTATTATTATTATTATTATTATTATTATTATTATTATTATTATTATTATTATCTTGTTTTCGCACATTGGATTTCCAATGGAACTTCAGTGCTCCAGGAAGCTTGGTGACAACAAGTCTCCTCAAACTTCTAGGACCTTCCTAAGAATCCTTGCCGTGTTCAGAATAAGACTTTTCAGAAGCTCGTCTATCTTGGTCTCTATGCCAATATTTTCTAGTCTCCTCTTTAAATCCTTTGGAACTGTTCCAAATGTTCCGATTACAATAGGAATTACCATTGTTTTCTTTTTCCATAACTTATTATTATTATTGTTATTATTATTGTTATTATTATTATTATTATTATTATTATTATTATTATTATTATTATTATTATTATTATTATTATTATTATTATTATTATTATTGGAGACTATTGAAATATCCTCAAATGATTTTACAACCTTTGCGGGCTTGTAGGCCTGGGCAATGGTGCTCATGTAACTATCCTATAAAACCTTATGACTATGGTCAATATAACATATTACGGTGTAATATTGTAAAACTTACATATGCATATTATAGTTATATAAACGATAAAAAAGAAAAAGAAATTCAAAACAATAATACAAATAAGATACTATATACATCTTCATCATCCATAAACGGCTTTAACCAAAATGAGTTTATGAGAGAAACCTTTTTACTATTTCACAGTTTTGGGAGATGATCCACTTTTGCGAGCGTTCAATAGTTGTCTTTGCTAAGTTGTTATCCAATATGCTAGTAAGTTCTTCTTCAAGATCCTTGTAGTAAACTGGGAGAAAATCAAAGACTACTGTAATGAGCTTTACTTTATGACCTGGGTATAAGTTCTTAATACCTAGTTTTAAATCTATATATTTATCTTTCTTGTGTTTAGTTCTCAATGTAATTGTTCCTGGGTTATATATTGTTCCTTCCATGATGATCCATTCTTTATTCTTTTTGTCCAATACACTGATATCCGGTCTATTTGCGCCATTCATTGGACATTTTTCCAATTTCCAGGGTATATCCCACAAGATCTTTGCCTCGTTATTCTCTTGGCTTGGTTGCGGATAAGATTGCTTGTACCACGGGTTAGAATACTCAGATTCTTCAAATTTGTATCTTTCCAGTAAAGCATGGTAAACGGGGCGTAGCATTCTGTCGTGTCGTGCTTTATACAGAGACTGTGCTATGTGAGAACAGCCACACAGAACGTGTGATGCTGTCTCCTGATCTTTAAAACAGAGTCGGCAGGACAAGTCGTCTAATTGTTCGTGTAACCTTTGTGATCTATAGATCTTTGTGTTAAGGAGTTGCTGTCTAATGCTTGTATCTACTGATATGACTATGTTTTTTCATTGTCTAAAAATGTCGTATGAATGGGCTGATACTTCTGGATCCTGCCAGTGTTGAGTTACAAACTTTCCGATCCATTGCTGTTTCATGACTTCATTTTTGCGTTTCTTCATACTTGCTTTATGGATGATCTGTTTTATTTTCCTGGGTTCTTTCTCGTTCACTATTGTTACGTTGGCAGTGCCTTCCAAGACTGTTGCGCAATCCTCAAAGTAGCAATTAAGTTCTAGTTCTTCGGCATATCTTTTGCCATCTTTGAATACTGACCGCAAGTTTCTCTTTTCATTTTCGTTTTGGAATGATTTGACTAGTTTAATGTGTGGATCTTCACTGTTATTTATGGAATGGGCTACTTTAAGCTTGGTATTCTTGTACAGAGACTCTATTTCAATCCATCCTTTTCTTCCTTCTTCTGATGGTAGATACAATAATCTTGTCGATTCATACTTATGCTTTCCACTGCACTCATTGATTACATGTCTTGTTAATCTATCGAGTTCTTTAAGGTTGTTAACACACCAGTCGGTTGACCACATGTAGTATTGTAAGATAGGCAATGCGTACATACATACATACATACATACATACTTTATCTATTCCAGAAGCAATTTATATATATACAAATAAAAACTAAGACTAAAAGTACTTCTAGAAAAGTTAGGAGGTTAGCCCTATGTAAAAACTCCCTCAACAAATAGGAAAAAGATAAAATATATATATAAATCAAGATTTGTACAATCAAATATTTAAATACAATTTAAGCTTAGATTTAAAAAGCTGAAAGCTATCAGCTTCCCCTATATCACCCGGTAATTCATTCCATAGTTTGACAATTCTAACGAAAAAAGAACGTTTATAACAATTAAGTCTTGCTGGTTTAAGATAGAGTTTGTATTGATGATTTGCTCTCGTAGACCGAATTGTGGCAAAATCAAAGAAGTCTTCAATTTTTAAATGATAAAATCCAAAGACTATCTTATTACATTAAAAAAAGATAAATAGATTCTACGGTCTGAAAGAGTAGGCCATTTTAGCAATTTGCATCGGTCTTCATAGGACATATATCCTTTGCATTGATTTAAAGCAAGTCTGGATTCTCTTCGCTGTACATTCTGGAGGGCATGGACGTCCTTAACAAGGTAAGGACACCAAACAGGTACCGCATATTCCAATATTGGCCTAACAAGAGATTTGTACAGCATAGAGAAAACGTTAGTATTGGCGGTGCCCACCGAGCGTTTAATGGAACCTAAAACTTTGTTCCCTTTGTTCACAATAATACTAATGTGATTACCCCAGGAGAGATCCCTAGTTATTGTAACACCGAGATCTTTAAAATTATCTACATCTTTCAGGGGCTTTTCTAAAAAATAATTGGTTTCTGACCTATCGCGAGAATGCGTAATTCGCATAGATTCACATTTGTCCGCGTTGAAACGAAGCTGCCATTTACGAGCCCACTCGCTAAGGTTGTTGAGATCATCCTGAAGTATCTGACAGTCTGTAATCGAGTCACTTATCTCTCTATAGATCTTCGTGTCGTCTGCATAAAGTTTAACGGTAGATGATATGCATTCCGTTATGTTATTGATGTATAGGAGGAACAATAAAGGCCCAAGGATGGTCCCCTGTGGAGTTCCGGAGGTAACACTCGACCAGTCAGAACAAGATCCACTAACGACTACGCGTTGTTTGCGTCCCACCAGAAAATGTCTGAGCCAGTTAAGTAAAGAACTGCCAATGCCGTTACTTTTCAATTTTAAAAGCAGCCGCTCATGAGGAACGCTGTCAAAGGCTTTAGCAAGATCAAGAAAGATGACATAAGTAGGAATGGATAAATTTCGAGATTTCGCCCAATCATTAAAGGTTGATAATAATTGAGTTGCAGTGGATCTTTCTCTCAAAAAGCCGAATTGGTTGCTGTTGATAAGGTCAATTTCACGCCAGAACTTGATCATCCTATCAAAAATAATTTTTTCACCGATCTTACAAGCGATTGAAGTAAGGGAAATTGGACGGTAATTTTCTCTCGAAGATTTAGAACCTTTCTTATGTAGAGGTGTGATATCTGCGTAGATGTTCGTTGCGCGGACCTTGCGTGGGACTATAACTTTGTCTTCTAGATGTTGACTGTTTTGATATTTTCCTAGGAATTTATAGTGATCATCGCTGCTCAGAACTGGGATGGTACAGTTGTTACTTACAGGCAATGCAGTGCTGTTGTTGTTGGTACTTAGTTTGCCTCTCTTCAAGTGTATGGCAGCGCACTTGTTTATCCCCCATTCCAGTCCAATGTCTGTGAACATCTTCTTTTAGGTTGCTTGTAACGGACACAGCTTTTTGTTCAGAACGATGGTAAGTTTTAAAGTCATCAACGAAAAGCACATGTGTGATCTTTTGGTCTTGGGCATGGGACAATTTATTACCTCATAATTGATAAGATGATACTAGAAGATGCCCACTTCAATAAAAAGAATCTGTCTTGTAGTTGGATCGATGTCAAGAAGGCTTTCGATTCTGTTTCTCACGAATGGATCGCCAAAGCACTCGAGATACATAGAGTAAACGCAGATCTCATCCATCTCATCAAAACTATTATGAAGGCATGGAACATCAACCTCGAAGTAACTACAAACAAAAGCAAGAAGATCATTGGTCCCATTAAAATAAAATAAATTAAAATTAAATAAAATAAATTAAAATAAAATAAATTCTGCAAGGGGATTCTTTTTGTGTGCGACTATCTACATTAACACTTAATCCTATAGCACGGTACCTGAGGAGTACAGAGGGATATCAACGCAACCCATAGACTTAGCTTTTCCTCCTCTTTGGTCAATTTGCGTCAATTTGTCCTTATCTTCATGTACTTCATGTATTATTATTATTATTATTATTATTATTATTATTATTATTATTATTATTATTATTATTATTATTATCGATTTATAACAGTGTTCTCTGTCAGCTGAAAGTCCACGTGGGCATCTGGCCTCCTCCCGAGACCTGAGGTGTCCGGACTGTTGGGAAACCCTTCATCATCTCACTTTTAACATCAACCATGCAGTCCAATTAAGTATCCAAGACTTTCCTGAGTATTCTTTCCGAGCCTAGCAGATTTTCTTTCTGTAACAGATCGAATGCACTCATTTCTAAAGCCTCAAGACCTTTAAGAAGTCCCTTAGGCACAGTCCCCAAAGCCCTAATGATGATCTGAATAATCTTCACTTCGTGACAGTTCCACACACGCTCAATTTCTCGCTTAAGGTCTTGATAGTTTTCAACCTTCTCTTGCTCCTTGTTCGTGACCCTGGTGTCGAAGGGGCAGGCTACGACTATTATGAGACATGATCTTGACTGCTTATCAAGAACTACAATATCTGGTTTGTTGTGGTCGATTCGATGGTCTGTCTGGATCTTAAAATCCCACAGTAACTTGACCGCTTCTAATTCAAGCACAGGCTGAGGCTTGCGATCACGCCATTTTGCTCCCCTTTCAAATCTAAATCGTTCACAGAGCTTTCAGTGTATGACAGCTGCCACTTTGTCGTGCCTCCGTAGACGGTAATGTTTTTGGACCAGCATCTTACTCTCAGCTACTCTGTGACTCACAGTCTCCTCTCTCTCCCTTCATAACCTACATGCCGGTGGTATGTTCTGCTTGTCAATGCATGCTTTAATACTGTTCGTTCTCAAGGCGTGGTCTTGGGCAGCAGTTATCAAACCTTCTGTCTCTTTCTTAAACTAGCCTCTACATAGCCAACTCCATGTGCGATGTTCTCTGACATCAGTCATGGCCTTGAAAAACTGACCATGGAGGAGCTTCTCTAGTAGCTTTCTTTTTCTTTCTGCTCGCACGGCATCCAAACCCTTAAAAACCTCACTTTTTTTCTTCTCTTCAACACAATCATTATTATTATTATTATTATTATTGTTATTATTATTATTATTATTATTATTATTATTATTATTATTATTATTATTATTATTATTATTAGGATGCTATCAAATTGTTGGGCAACGTACTGCGTGCACGCCCACCAGCAATACCGATAGCCATGATTACCATAAGAAAAGCAACTCATGGGTTTCTATGAGTACGGTGCGCTTTTAATTTACTACAGTGAGAGTTGCTGAAGCTCAAAGCAGAATTACAGCTTGTCTTTTGCAAAATGAGCGCAGATTGGCGTTTGTTTGCAACATTTGGCATTTACTACTTATGTGTTTCGTCAAGCTCCTTTAGCTTGCTTTCTACGGATTTGATCTTGCACACAGCATTTATTCTGGTGGGTTTCCCAGATCAACGCAAATGCGATGAAGATGAGCAAAAAGCAGTAGCGATAAGACTTTAATGATCGTTAGCATCACGTAACAACGTAACGTACTGACCTTAGAGTGTCGTACGAAAGGAAGGATGTTTTCATGTTCATCCT
>OX421447.1:31271795-31286795 GCA_949126865.1 Montipora capitata
GCTTATTTTCGCAAGGCAAGACTTTAGCTGAGAAATTATACACTAAATAGCTTGTTCTTCGTCGAACTTAACCCAGAAATCTCAAGCCAAATATTAGAATGGGTCAAAACAATTTTAATATTGCTTTTATATTTGTTTAACTTGGGAAAAAAAATAGGAAAAATACCTATGATCGGTTCAGTTCGAGTGGCATTTGTTGCAGCTAAATAAACTAAGTCAATTAGGCACACATGAAACGTAACACTTACGTTATGACACTAAAATTTTGACTGCCGCGTGCACTGCGGGCGCAACCACCGTATGCAAGGAATCTCTTTGTCCTCTGAGGTCGCAAATTTCTTGATGGCTCTGATGCCGCTCCACGATTCTCCTGCAGATCAGGGCACTTTCCCCTATCCAGCAGCCCGGCACTAGATTCTTGTATGGTTGGTTGGTAAGGTGACCGCACAGGGTCTATTTCCTGCTGGGGTGTGGGGGGTGTTGACACAGAGTCTGACCCTTGTTGGGGTGTGGGATCTCCATCTCTAATGTATTGATTCACATGACTAGTGTTTCTGGAGTACTGGTTCCCTGTTGGACTCTCTACTACAAGGCAGTTTCCGGTCTTGCTGACGACCCTAAAAGGGGTTTGAGTTGAATGCAGTGCTGAATCTTTTAGTCCTGTCTTGTCAGACAAGGATGTCATCATCTAGTTCGATGCTGGAGGGACTGGCCCTGCGGTGTTATTATGGTAACTGCTTTATATATTTAGTACATTCTACTTTGTTGATTACCAAATCATTCTTTCATTTTATTCTTTGTATTGGACCTATAATCTTTCTCTCTCCTAAATCCTTGTTATCCTTATACATGTACCTTATGTACCCTTGCCTTGACTATTGTATATATATTTTTCTTCAGCGTATCCTTCTAATTTTATCACATTCTTTCCAATTTTGTCACACTCTTTCTTCTACAGAATCGCATTGTTAGAATCGTATGGGAAGCACAATATCTTTCTTGTGCCGCGCCTTCGTTCACGAACTAAATATCCTTGACACCTTTAAACTTTAATTCCTTTGTTGTCGCTTGTTTCATGAATTTCTATAAATTATCGTCCTCAACGCTGTAGAATTAACATGAAGCAGTTTACGATTCTCTACCACGTGAATTGATTTTATCCCCCAAGCCGGTTCTTTTAGTTTTACAATTTCGTGAAAACATTTCTTATAGTAGAACACTAAATTGAACTCAGTAGACTCTTATATTTTTTTATCTAACATGTCTTTTGCCATCTAGTCAGTGTCTAGTTGATTTCTTGAGAGACTGTAAGCTCTTTTGGTGTTTTCTGGGCACTTTTTTAATACATCAATTTAATATATTTATTTGATATATTCAGTGTAATGTTATACTTTGTGTGTAAAGCAAATAAACAAATTAATTAATAACATACTTGGAAATACGATTTACATGTATTGGAGAAGGAAATTAAATCGACGGTTTGCATGATAAACAGTCTGCTTTAATATTGATTCGTTCTTGTACTTGTTGTTTATATTTAATTTTGAATATTGAACCTTCGAATCCTAATGGTTACACTGTCCTATTAGAGCCAGCCCCTTGAGCGATTACACCATGCATTCCTTCCTTAAAGGATATTTTGGAACATACCGGCTTCCCTTTTGTCTCAGCACTCACTTTAAATGACACTGTGCTTAGGTTTAAGCAACCACTTTCAGGGATTTTATGAGCTTCTTGAAAATTTGGCTGTGTTCAGCAACTTTGCTCCCAGTCATTCGCGTTCTTGTAACTTCTATCCCTGACAAGTTGAAGAATGTAATTAAAAAACAGTTTATTTCAGGCCAGTGAAATCATGAATAGATCTTTGTTCTGGTCTCTCATATCTTAACTAATTCATTCCACTTTTGATGGAAAATGCTTAAAAGTATAGAACGAAATATTCTTCACTGGTTTCTTACAGTAGGTGTGACACCAAGCCCATTAAAGAGCAGATCCCAGCCCACAGTGTTAACAACGTCATCTTCGGGTAAGTGTATAATTTCTATTATCCAAAGTACGATACCATGCATTTAAACGGTTTACAAAAAATAAGGAGCCTCCAAAGGACTCTCCATAGGTAACAATGGGTTTTCTATTGGAAAGGATTACAGAACTGTCAGTTCTTTGAATACGGAAAGATTGTGATATATTTCAAATGCCATCGTCACCTTATTTCTTAAGGGCGTCTGGATGGCCTCGACTGCTGCGGGTGGTAACATTACCGCTGAAAAATCCTATGAGACTCAATTGTTGGGAAATCTTAAAACCTAGCTTAGTGATGTAGTATTTTTTTCAAATTTCGAAAAGCCCATTACATTCTCTCACATAATGCGTTGTATGAGAACTCTGTACTATAATTTTGGTTATTGGTGAAAACGCTGTTGGAAGATAAAAAAGATAATTTCAGTTGTTTTTTTTTAAAGAATGCGAAGAATCGAACCAGTTGAATTGTAGGTCACTGAGTTTTGAGATAGCCAGATGAAAACGAAAGCTGGGCCGGAGAGTCTCAATATCGGCATATGAATAAACAAATAACAGCTGTGTATAGGTATAGTGCGCGAAAGTTCTTTTTAAGAGTAATTTCACTTAAAATAAAGAATAACGAGCGTTCCGTGTAAAGACCGATGCGATGAGAAATAATAAATTAATGTACATTCAGTTAAAGATGCACCTAAACTTAAATGTTTTTGGTTCCTTATACAAATCTCTCCGTCCAAAGCAAACATATGTCAACTTTGTTATCCAGAATTTCCCTTTTTCTTTGCCGTGCAAGACGCGCAAAGTTATCAAAACTAGAGGTAATTTGGACGCACGACCGTGATATCAGAGTCATGGGTCTATTCTCGATTTTACGTCACGAACTGCTTTCCATTCCCGTTTTCAAACAAACTTTGCGTTGCAAAGCAGTTTGTGATGTAAAATCGAGAATAGACCCATGCCTCTTACAACACGGTCGTGGGTCCAAATTACTGCTAGGTTTGATAACTTTGCGCGTCATCTCCGGCAGACAAAAAGCTAAGTTTTGAGGTAAAAATGGTAAAACATGTTTGCTTTTGATGGAGCGATTAGTATTTTAGACGAAAAATGTTTGAGTCTAGGTGCACTTTACGGAATTTAGCTTTAGTCCACAGTTTACTACTACAACGTTTGCTATACTAAATGTAAAACTAAATGGCCAGTGTACATTTAGTTACTTTTTGTTTTTTCGCACACCTCTTAACGCCGGCAGTACGAGCGCAATTGGGAAGATAGCACAAGCCTGGTTGCTCATTTGCATAAGACTCTTAACAGCAAGCACTGGTCTACGAATATCTGCCACCAAACTTGTAAAAACTCCTCATTTGGCTCTAAAAGCCCTGCGTAAGAATACATCAATCGCAATCCTTTAAAACTTGTTCTGTTGAAAGCTACTTTTTAGCTTTTCTATATTTCACCAGAGCGCCAAAACCACATTCAAAAAGAAATCTTTGACATCCAGTAAACTGTTATCAATGTACTCTCATCCATCCGTGAGCAATTCATACAGCAGCATTCCTAGTCTCTGATCCAACAAAACGATAAAAAAAAACTACCCTTATTCTTTGGCCATCGTAGCTTTCCAAAAAGGTAAAACATAAATAGCGGTGATAAACATAGTAAACCAAATTGTTTTGTTTGCGATACAGACTACTGTATTTATCTAACCCCCGGATTGCTTTACAATGGTTTATCCCATACGGGGCAAAATTACTGAATGCTGATTGGCTGAAACGGAGGGCATTAATTTCACTTGTATTTTCAAAGGTTTTCAAATTGCCCTCGTCGCTTCGCGGCTCGGGCAATTTTGTGAAAAATTTGAAATAAGTCCTTAATTGCCCTCGGGCCAATGCGATTACAAGTACAAATCATGTCAATGTTCTTGTTCAAGTCCAGTGTATATCGCCCGAGTGGCACAAGTCTTTATAACACGTCTTTAACAAAAAGCCAATAAACTGTTATCAATGTAGCCCCATCTGTCCCCGAGCATTTCGATTTGGTGCAGCTTTTCTTCAGTGCGCTAGACTGAAAGACGGCAATGACAATTTCCTGTCACCAAACACAACCATATAGCAGCATTTCTGGCTTCTGATCCAAGGAAACGATAAAAGTCTATGCTTCATGGGAATACACTGGTAGTCCAATGGTAGAACGGAATACAGTCACAAAGAGGAGGTTTAACTTCCATTTTAGCCGTCATTCTTGAATTGATGTCCTCAGATTTACAGCACTCGAGAAAGGTTGGAATTGAAAGTGTAACACAGCTAGGTACTCACGGAACATATTGGTTTGAAAATTTGCGTAACCACTGACATACTTCTTTGGTAAGATACTGATCACTTTAATCTGACCAAAATTCGTGAAAAGTAAACGTTAGACTGCTAGCAGTTGCTTCCATGTTAGTCGAGCCCTGCACTGCAGTCGAGAGAAAACGGCCAATGGATTTCATCTCCTCCCCTCCCCTTCCCCAAGCCTCCCACGGGCGTTTCCTCATATCCCATAGTAAAGAGGAATTCACCATTTGTAGTTGCTTCATGAAATCTATGTGTTTTCAGGGTGGTTCAATACAACCTTAACGCAAAGCGGGAAAGAGGATAATGTTAAGCTTTACAGAAAGTTTAGTTTTCGTCCAGTAAAGTGCATCTTTACTCAAACTTTGTATTGTGTGTAAAGCGCTGTGAATCTGACACTTACATGAAACTTTAGACTGCCTTTACAGTAGTTTTAATTCTGATCACGCAAATGTACCCTTATATTCCTTAACGACCGATGTTAAACTGATACAAGGCTGCTTAGCTAACTTTAAACAGGTTTACGCCACTTTACTTTTCCGTAATTCTCTTGTTTTTTTTTCATTTCCATGCATGTGAGAAAACAAACATAACTGAATTTACATTGCCGAAGACATGTTGTTCTTTCATTTATAACAGCAAGCATAAGTACAATAAACCGTGGACTAAAGCCAAGGTCTTTAAATCATTCCAACAGTGCAATACATAATGGTTTCTCAGTCGAAAAATCGTCTTTTCGCTACTTATAGGTTGTGTCACAGCCTTTCACACAAAACAAGTATTCAAGTATGACAGCAAATTAACTTGTACTCACCTTATATCGTTTAACCTTCACCCAGAAAATGAAAGAAACGTAGTTTCGATATATATCGCAATTTGACTGTTCAGTTTTTGCGCGGAACGTCTCCAAAGATTTCAGTTTCAATCTTACTTTGGACGAGTGACATTTGGACTCTTTAAAAATACACATGCACTAGTCGTACAGTTATTAAATGATTATAAATTTATGTTGAGAATATTTAAAAATGCACTGGCAATGCAGCGATCATTGAGTGTTTTTCAAATACATTGTACAGGAAAGGTGTAAGAACACAGTTCAAGGATCCACAACTGCGATAGAAGTAGATTTAAGATTTTTTTTTTTTTTAATGCTGCAGAACCCAGGACGTTGAGTGCCACAAATTGAATTCTTTTATTTTAATAGGATCACAAGCAAAGTGTACAATTGAACCCTCTAACGGAACAAGCCTTGATACAAAGTTTAATATCACTTGCTCCGTTGGACATTCGCCTAAACCTCTCCATTCAACGTATGAATTCGGGTATAATCTACCAAATGGCCTCCATGTGATACTGTACAGAGGAAACAGGAGCAGCTTCCACACTGAATTGATAAGTCACGTTTCCTCTGTGGAAATCATTATAAGGGATGCCAGAGGATCACTTACTTTGAAAAGAGAATTAAACGTATCGGTGAGAATTTATTACTTTCTTTAAAATACTGTCTCTTAAGTTAATCAACGTTGCGCTAACCCATAAAATGAAAGCAGGTTAATTCTAAGTCAACAATCTATTTCCTGGTAATAGCGGAGCTCCACGCGCGCCGAGCACTATAGTTAAGAAAATATGGTGACCCATCGACGCGGATCGACGCAAGAAATTTTGGTTTTTTAGCCATGACGTCATCGACCGTCCGTACGTAAGTCCGTACGTCCACCCGTCCATGTATACCAATGTGACCAGTATCATGCTTGTTTACAGCATACATCTTTGATATTGGACATCCATGTTTTGATCCGGAAACATCAAAACGCGGACAATTCGAAACCTTTTATTTTCACTAACCCTACAGGCAGTAAGAATAAATGACCAGGGAACTCCACTTTTAGGCTTGGCTAAATCTACGTATTAGTTCCTTATATAAGTCGTCCGACCTGTCATCCTCCTACCAACGGGTTTATACACATTAAACCTTACTAGATCGTGCATCGTTTATTTAAATGCTAAATTCTTTTATCCTCTGAATAGGCCAACGGGTAGCTTAGAAAGTATGTCACAAATTATGGAAATCGTTCCCTGTTTCGGTTGTTGTTTTCCAATTGAATTGCGTCCGTTAAAAAAAAAATACAAAAGCAGAATGATTCAAATGGCAAAGACAAATTTTATGCACTCATTTATTAATGTACGGGAGTGTTTTACCGCGAACTAAAACACTCCTAGAATCAATTCGACCACTACATCCGGGAACCGAGAGGGCGTATATTAAGCAAGCAGGTCACGATTCCCGCCTAATTTGTTGTATTTATACCCAGCATTTGTATTAGAGCCTGCTTTTCAATCTCTACTTTGTATATTTATTGTCCATATAATAAAAAAGAAACTACACGTTAGCTAGAAGATATAAATTTTATGTTCTCGTGGCAAGAACAATAGATCGGAGGACGACGACGACTACGAGTACGATTTTCCGTTGTGAGCATGCGCATAAGGTTTGGGGGTCGACATTTTTAAAAGTGCGCGTGCTCAGAACGGAAAATTCGTACTCGTAGTCGTCGTCGTTCTCCAGTCTAAAGGTCTCTAATATCTCACAATTAAGCGCAGCGAGTATTTTTCTTGCCACTCAGACATAAAATTCATGTCGTCTCGCTACCGTGTAATATCCTCTATATATACATCTTAAATTTTAGATGATATTTTTCTAGGTTCTTCCTCCCCGGAAGATAACGTGTTCACAGTGGGATGCATCTTTTAATAGATGTAACGGGAGTGTAGATGTGCAACTTGTTGCCGAAATTCCATCTCTGCTTTACAACTTCACGAGATGTCAGCAGGTGCGTATTGGTCTGCTTTGCAAAATCTAATTTGATTCATAGGAAAGTAATACTGCCAAAACGTTGGCAACTTTAATTGATCATTGTACTGGCTGAAAGACGTGTTTTTATTTGTCATCAGCGATTGTAGGTAGTGCGCAATGGCCCATTTCCGAATGGCTATTTGCTTCTGTTTGAAAGCTAGTCTTTGCAAAAACTTTTAAGTTTCTGTTGCTACTGTTGCGTTACGCGTATGTTCACGTCATTATAGGAAAGGAAAGGAAAGGAAAGGAACTTTATTAAAGTGCCCCTGTGATCAAAAAAACCACTTCCGTTTTTCCTTCAGATTTTGAAAGTGTGTTTCCTTAACACCTGAGCTTTGATTTTTATCCAAAGGCCGTTTACTTTGAGTGTAAGTTTTGGATTTCACGGTCCGCCATTACTCACGTTCAAAACTGACCGATTGGACCTCAGACGGTTGGATCCAGGGAAAAGTGACGTCAGAGGCTCACTAGCTTAAAATTTCAGGGTGTGAACGCAGCTTATTATATATGCAAAGCGTGAGTTTAAAAGTCTGAAAGCCCAAAATCCCCGTGCTGCATATTAATTCTGCGGCGTACAGACGTATTGCATTCTTAAACTAGTGAGCCTTTGACGTCATTTTCTCCTCGATCCAGCTCTCTCAAGAACATAATGTTAGTAATGGCGGACCATTAAATAGGAAAATTACAGTTAAAATAAAGAGGTGTATTTAAAACGTGGGTCACTTAGTGTTTTGTTAACATAGTTTTTGAAATCCAAAGAAAAATATGAAATGATTTTTTGGTCACAGGGGCACTTTAAGTGTCTAGTCGTTCTAGCGCTGGAGCACTAATTGGGGACATTGTAAACTGAAATTAACAATTAACACAACTCAAGTCAAAGATTGGTTTTTGAGGAGAGGGGAAACTGGAGTACCCGGAGAAAACCTCTCGGTGCAGAGTAGAGAACCAACAAACTCAACCCACATATGACGCCGAATCTGAGAATTGAACCCTGGTCACATTGGTGGGAGGCGAGTGCTCTCACCACTCCGCCATCTCTGCACCTTACGTATGTTATGAAGTTTATGAATAACTCCTTGTTCTCTATAGGAATAAAAGAAGCTTGTTTGCAATGGAAGTTTTAATATCTGTATGCTTTCCATTTTACGAAGGATAACAAAGCCACGCAAGTTAAATGTTGTCATGAAAATTATACTATTTAGGTCTGAATGGTTTTGCTCCAGGACTAGCTCTGAAATAAGGCACACAGAAATACCTGAATTGTGTTAAAATAATCAACGGATTTAATTCAATCGACCATATTCGGATTCTTAGTATTAGACTGGGACTAGCTTGCAATGGAGGTTAATGCGGGGGGATATATCAAAAAAGTATTTGCATTTGAAAAGAGTCCCCCGTATTAGCCTCCATTGCAAGCTAGTTCCAGTCCAATACTAAGAATACTAATATGGCCTATTTGCATAAGCACAAAAGTTCTTCAGTCAAACATAAAACCACGGTTTTGGATTATCAATAATTCTCAGTGGTCTTTGTTTCCTTGCAGTTGTGGAAGTATCTTAATTGTCAAACACACATCAGGGAAAAGGAAGCCATCACAGAAATCTTCCCAACATCCCTATTCTTCAGTGCTGTGGTTGATTTGCTTGAGAGGCATCCCAACAAGGTTGAGGTGAGTTTGGCAATTCACGGTTAATGAAAAACGTTTCAGATGATTGTCTTAATAATCAACATCTGCAAAATCTGGAGAAAATGTAAGAAACGTTCGCTCGCTAACTGTTTCGTTGGTATGCATTGCTTACCATCACGCTCTGAGGTACCAACTGATCGAGTGCTGAACGGCAGACTCGGGTGTGTTTCAGTTACAACGTCTGGGACTGCTTTTTTTTCTTTTCAAACTCCTCAAACACAATATTGCTATTTTCTTGTTTCTCTGTACCAGCCTTTGCTGTTCATTGACTCTCTCTGCGTTTCGTTCGGTGGCTCCTGGCCAACCTTCGACACTACTTTATTTCTGTAGACTCCGCAATCATTTTAAGGCGGCTCATTTCTCTTTTCTCTAAAACGCCCAGGAATCTGTAATACTTATTGCATCATCTCACCCAAAACGTAATATATAGATTTAGCCAAACCTAAAAGAAGAGCTCCTATGTTATTTATTCTTACAATAACGTGGATGTCCAATATCAAAGATGTTCCTGCCAGTAAACGCGGTTTCACATTGGCATTCATGGAGGGGTGGAAGTACGGTCGTACGGTGACCAAAACCAATGTTTCTCTCACAGACGGGTTACCATATTTTCTTACCAAAGGTGCTCCGCGCGCGCCCAAGAGCTCCGCTAAAAAAATTAACATTTTAATAAACCTGGGCTTACGCTTACTTTTATCGTTTATTCGCCCAATTCACAAAAAAAAAAAATTTGGATCAGAATGCCTGCGTGGCAGACGTATTTCCAGCTATGTGCGGTTTTAGAATTGCTGGATTTCTTCCACAGAATAGGGCGCGAATATCAACTTTATCAACAATAGAAAAAAATAAGATCGATCGATACTGTTCGATTCATCAGTAACTTTTGGTTAATTTCACTTTAAGGACTTTTGCAGTTGCAATCACCGAGGCTGGACGGTAAATCAGTCAAGTGAAAATTACCCACTGAAAACTTACCGATGGGAAATTACATAGGCTTCATCAACAATTTCTTGAATTTAACTGTCACCTTTGGTCACAAACCATGACTCTGGGAATCCATAAACAACTGAATAAGGCCCACTTTTCACTTCTTTCCTCACTTTTATGTATGCTCATACTTCATTTATCCTCAGGCCAATGGGGCTTGTTAGGCTCCTAGAGTAGACAGCCAATGCGTCGAGTTAAAAACAATACTTACATGCTACGAATTGAATGCTAGACAATCTGCAATTCTGTTTTGTACAATGCACGAAGAAACAGCTCTTATAACAAGCGAGGTTAAGCGACTCAGTTTATTGCGCTAACTAATGGCGAAACGACGATTATTAAACCTTTACTTTCCAAATCCGATAGGTAGGTTTACGAAAACATCCTTTTCAGAGCAGTACATCTTATAGCCTCTTCTAGTTGCTGATTGAAGTTCTCTTCTTCAAATTTTACACTAACCGTTTAGAGCGCCGCCTGAAAGAAATAGATGGTTTTCACCTGACGTCACAGTAGCCATGTTGGTGCACAGAAAAATAAAAAAAAAAGCCTTTTGGGAATTTGACTTTGAATAATTCAAAACATTAGCCATGATTTTCTATTGTTTTGTGCACCAACATGGCCGCCTAATCACGTGATTGAAAACCATCTATAGGCGGATTATTCAGGCATGGCTACGAGGCTATTATGGTCAAATCCTGCTTTCTTTGTCTCACAAGTCTCAAGGGAGATTTCTAAACAAAATAATATTCAAATTTAACCATAAAGCCTCGTAGGCAAGTGTGAATATTTATATACCGAACGCGGCCTATTCTCTACATCATCTGCCAGTTTGTTTCACACGCAGACTCGTGCACCCCACGTAAAGAAACCCGTATTTAGTTCTAGACTTTTATAAACCAACACTTGATTGGTCTAAAAGAAATGACGTCATGGAAATCAAAACCTTGCTCGTTTTTTCGGTGGAGAGAAACGATAACCGGAAATACGTCTCCCACGCAGGCTAGAATCAGGATCGATCAAAGACTGAACTTGATTTCAGGTTGAGATACAAATATCGTTGAACACCGTGACTTCGTTAATCTGCTGGTCTGTGAGCAGTGGATTCGAGTCTGTTTTGTAGGGGAAGTGGAACCCGAAATCGGGAAACCAGAATTCAGAACCAGAATTCCCTCTGATAACTCTGTCCAGGACAGGATGGAAATCGGAAACAAGAAAAACCGGATGGTTGAAATCACCCTGCAAAATGCGCGAACACTGGAAAAATGAGCCTGAAATTTTGATCCTAGTTTATATAACTAGGAGTCAAATGTCCATTATGACTAGGAAAAGCACATTACTTACTGAATGTTCGGAACTTGAAATAAATGTACTCGATACCTCGCGATACCGGTGCGACGCTCTAACCAACTGAGCTATGAAGCCACTGACGCTGGGAGCTGGTCATTTGTGGGTTTCAATGTTCCTGTGAGGAATTAAACAACGATGAAATGATTTATGAAATAGATCACATATGAAATATGATAAAAGTTCTCATCACCGAGTTCACTCGCCAGCTGCGTTTTAGTTGTGTTTTTTATTCCTCTTTAGTCTTTCTGTATTTAACAGCGATTATTAATTTTTGAACCGTCTTAGCCTGAATGAGAAAATCTGGCTTATTCTTAAAAGTCTTATGATTTCAGTTTGGGCTTCCTCGCGACTTTTTCTCTGTGTTTGTTTTATTTTCTATTTTGCAAATCAATCAATCAATCAAATACCGATATTTCCATTTGTTGCGTTAATCAGTCACAGTAAGAAGACCCAAGCATACCCCAAGCATCCTTTAAGGGGAGAATTAATTATTCTTGAAAGTGAGATGACCAATGTCATCATCTTTCTTGGAAACTGTATTCATTATTATTTTTCTACGTTCCAAGCTACTTCTCTATAAGTTTAGCAATATCATCTCGTTGAACTATTTAGCAAGTAGCCAACTTTAAGGGGGTGGCTCTTAACTATAGAAAGAAAATAGTTGCTATGGAAGGTTTTTAATCAAGAGCCCTACAAAAAGGTTGCATGGATGGTTCTTTGAAGTAACTTTTTCAATGAGAATCTGACATCACTTCAATCAGAAGGCGCATGCTCAACTAGTCCCAGGCATCTGCCATGCGTTTCAGTGAAAAAGATGTAAAAGCTCTTAGGAAACGAAGAGACGCTTTTTTCACCGGATGAGAATTGTTCCATCATTTTTCGTAAACTGTGGCATGGAATTTCTATTTGGACAAAAAATGGAACTGATATTGTGAAACGTGTATCAAAGGAGGGCCTTATGACGTCATAGTTTTCGAGAAATGACTATTTGAAGGGGTCTATAGCAACGGTTTGGTAGTTAAAGAGCCACCCCTTAACGAGATGACAACTCTTGTTAGTGCACTATGCAAATAAATTAACTTAGCTTAATGATCACCGAATTGCAAAACGAGAGGTAAGGCTAGTAGCTTTTCCTATAAGGAGAGTCGTCATGAAAGGACATAGTAATTAACTGATCTTCTTGTATTTCAGTCTTATGACATTTTCAGGAATCTCGTGAACTATTTGAACAATAGTATCGGAACACTTGGAACGAATTCTACGTTGCCGCACACAGTGGAAAACCTTCTTCTTGGTGTTGGTAAAATATTAAGGATAACTTCGCGGGATGCTCATGTTCAGGATAAGAACCCGGCGACTCAAAAAAAGGTATTTTTAACCTTCTGAGAATTTCAATTTATTTAACTTGGGTCAGGAAGGAAACGGATCAATTAGTAATAATAATAATAACAATAATAATAATAATAATAATAATAATGGTCTTTATTAAATAAAACATTCAAACAAACGTGAAAACTTTAAAAATAAAAATAATTTAAACAATGATATTTATTCAATAGAGATAATATATCAATGTCATGCAGAGAATAAGCAACGATTTACAAATGTGATTTACAAATGTAGCGCTCTGTATTGACTCTTGGTAGTAAATAGTTATGTTCTCTTTCACGAAGTAGGCGAGTCCTTTTAGGCGGTAGAAGGTCATGCAGGATGTGTCCATTTACACAAACTTTTTCAAAGAGCAGTTTGTCTGTCTTTATGATGATATCTGATATCAATATTAAATAAGAGATGTGTATCCATACTTAAAAAAGTTGTCAATTCTGTCCAAGTGTTTGTGTTGATATGCGGCTCCCCAGACTTCCATTCCATAAAGAAATACAGACATGATAAGAGATTCAAACAGCTTGTCAAGTTATTCTTTGGAGTATCCATATGCTTTACACACCCTCATAATACAAAAGCGGCAACTTGCTTTCAATATGCCTGCCTGCTGCCAATATGCCTGTCCCAGTCACAGGGATTTTCCTCGAAAGTAATTCCTAAGAGTTTGAGCCAGGCTCTCCTCTTGTTTTCTGGTAAAACTGGTGACTCTACCTTCTTGGTCTTACCTTGGATAGTCATTTCCTATGTCTTTGATAGACTTAAAGAAATTCTGTTATTAGCTGCCCAGTCTTTAAGAAATTTAAGCAATTATCGCGCTTTTATAGCCAGCATGAAGAGGCTGTGGACCTCCGATCCATGGCCCTCTCCAGTAGTCCACGGTACTTGGATCACGTCCATGGTCCACCCCTTTAGTTCACCGGATGTTTTTTTTTTTTTTTTTTTCTTTTTAAGGCAATGAAGTGCTGCAGTAAAAGTTCTTTCAAGGCAAATCAAGGACATTTTTACGTTTTATTAGAGACAAATATTCCGATATCCTTGTGTTGGGTTCATCGACATGGCCTGTACTTAGCCTGCGAGTAGGTTCTCTCTTTGCGGTGGGAGAGAGAAGAGAGAGCCTGGAGGCCGGGAGGTCCAGTGGTTAGAACGCTGGGGGATTGAATGCGGTTACCCCGGGTTCAAATCCCATTCTAACTTCTGGTTTGTTTCCGGTTGTCCCGGATTCAACTCTACCGTGCTTTGTAAATAGCCAACTGGTTGCCTCCTGCTAGTTGGGGCTCTTAATCATGTTTCTGTTAAGTTTGAATTGTTTCTTTCAGATTCTTAAAAAGTGGGTTGCCTGTAAACTAGCTTGATAGCTAAGTGCACTTCCACTACAAACAAAGCGTTTACATTTTTTTTTTTTTAATTTGGGCTTTCTACCCAGGTCAGGGCCGGGGACATTGTGTTGTGTTCTTGGGCGAGACACTTTACTCTCACGGTGCCTCTCTCCATCCAGGTGTACAAATGGGTATCGGCAAATTTAATGCCGGGGCTAACCCTGCGATGGACTAGCATCCCATCCAGGGGGGAGTAAAAATACTCCTAGTTGCTTCATGCTACAGAAACCGCAGATAAGCGCCGGCCTGATGGGCCTTCTAGGCTCGTAGCAGACTTTACCTACTCAACAAACAACCTAGAATCGTGCCTGATGTGACGAGTAAACCTACATTGGTGTACAAAATTTGCTGTTAGGAGATAAGTTGAATTAAAAACGTGAATGTTTGTATTGTTTTAGTGGGACGTCTAATCATTATGTTTAATTTTTTGTTCACTTAGGGCATCACTATGACAAGGGAACTCCTCTTGCTGAAAGATCGAATGATAAGAGGAATTAGAAATTCATTGAAATCTTCCCCAGGCAACAAAACATTTTATTCTACATATATGAACATTGAAGTGGTGTCTGTAAGGAGAAATTTACTTCACAGCTTGATGCTGGGCGACAATCGAACCGGTTCCTTTCGAATCCCGGATCTAAGCAACGTTTTGAAGAAAAATACGAATAACAACGAAATTGTGTTTTTTGAGGTATTATCATATTTATTGTTTGTGTAGATAATTGATTGAGTTGATGAAGGATACACAGTGATAAATAATAATGAAAGCATGCTTCAATTTGAGTCAATTTACTCACTCTGAAACTCCGTTCCCTAGAACTTTTTGCCCCTTGTTTTGAAATGTGATCTTTGAGCTTTTTTAAATAAATATTTCTTGAGACTGTTGATTATCGGCATTTTCAGATGTGGAGCACACCCTTTAACCCCTTCACCTGGGACAAAAGTAGCGAATGGGTTACCACAAATGTGGCAAGTTTGGACATTAGAGACAAAGAGGAAGACATCATAACCATGTCT
>OX421447.1:31291795-31304295 GCA_949126865.1 Montipora capitata
CCAATGTATCCCTTATTATGTATGGAGTAGAAGGAAACAGCGGTATTCTGAAAATAGTGAAGGAAAGTAGTGATGTGTCTTATTCAGTTTTCGCTCGAGGAACTGAACAAAACTTTAAATTAATTTTGAACAAAGACATTGGTGAAATTTACTCTCTTCGTATCTGGCATGACAACTCAGGCAAGGATCCATCTTGGTATTTGGACGAGGTAAGCATTACGAGCATCAACACTGGAACCTGCTGGAAATTTATAATTGACACATGGCTTTCTCTAGAAACTGAATCGTACTCTTGTGAAGTGCTCCAAGTTCCTTCCTGTTCCGGTCCAAGTATCACAAATGTGGCTCTGAAGGAGATGTTTTCCAATGGCCACCTTTGGTTTTCCGTTGTTACTAAGACTCCGGGGGACGATTTTACAAGAGTTCAAAGGCTTTCGTCCTGTGTTTGCCTCCTTCTTTGTACGATGGCCATCAGTGCTGCATTTTATCGCTGGGAAACACATTCCTACCAAGTCATCAACCTTGGACCACTTAAATTTTCAGCAAGGCAGGCGATGGTCAGCGTTCAAAGCACCATAATTACCATTCCTGTTCACGTTATGATTCTCTTATTTAAGAAAACCACATCGTTTTTCCGCTCAGAGCATTCACGCTGGTGGCAGTGTCTGTTCTACGGTATGTATGCCGTGAGTGGTATAATGACTGTATCATCGGCCATTGTGACCATTTCTTACAGCCTCATTTGGGGGAGCGATAAAAGCCAAGAGTGGATTTCTGCTGTCACCACCTCTTTCTTCGAAGACATTCTGGTTGTGCAGCCATGCAAATGTCTCGTACTTGTCGCTATATCCGTTATGTTGGCAAAGTGCAAAGGAAAGAAAATATCTTTCGAAAGCCGTGAAAAAATGAGACCGGACAAAGTGACAGCTTTCCCAAGGTCAAGAAGAAAATTCTCAAGACTGAAGAAAGAGATTGTTGCTAAGGCCAAACGTCGCTCGTCCATTCGCCAAATAGGATTTTATATGACTTTTCTTGCCATAATTGGTGTGTTATCATATGGAAACAGAAACTCGACGCGGTATCTGTTCGCGAAATTTCTTGATGTTCACACCGGATATTTTGAACAGGTATTGACTCACAACACAGCCTTTTAACCTTTTTTTTAATTTTGTGAAAAGAGAAGGTAATCACCTTCACCTTTTCAAAAATATGAATAGAGAGAAATTGATCTGGGACTTTCCACACCCGAAACAACCTGATTTAGTTGAAAAGCGACAAAGTCCGATTGCCACTCGACCGAGAAAAGACTTCGAAAAGTTGAAAAAATAACAAAGATGCATCGAAACCTGTCGCTTTCGAAACGCTCCACCCTTAACACAACAATTTGTGGTGTTCACCTACACTAAGGAAACACGAAAAGCCTCAAACCCTGGCAAAAATGTATTTTGAAAGTCAGCTGCACTTTCATACTCTGTTGAACCAATGAGCGCTTTTTATTCTACTAGTCTATCATTGTTTTTCATTAGCATGTCTCCACCAATTGCATAGCTCTCCCACTCCCTATATAAACTACAAGAAACCCCCAATTCCTCATTTCGTCCTAACAAAGGGCTGACGTTCGAAATGGCAGCCATTCAATAGTTTTCCTGAGGCAATTCGATCTTTTTCGACTTGTTTGATAAATCCAAATTGTTATGTACATGTGTTACTCTCCCACTGACCCAGGACCACATTTTCTTCATAAAATAGCCTCTTTATAGAAACGTTTTGTTATTTTCGTAGTTTCATGGGCTTCGTTTCGATGTTGCGGGCCCTTCTGCATGCTTTTCACGGCTGCACCCACTACACGCTATTTGATTCGAAAATCATAACATATTTTTGCAACGCGAAAAAAGAAACCAAATCTTAAATATGATTTTTCAAATATTAATTTATTTTACATAAACTGTTGACTCTAGGAAATTTAGTAATATCTTTTCGTGAACAGGCCACTCTGTAATGAGATCTAAGTATATAATAATCATTTGACAAGTAAGTTTATTGAATTTTTCAAGATATTTTTTACATCGCCAAGATTAATTAAAGACATTGTGACAATTTTATATTCACAAATTCCTGCGCTGGAGACATTATACGATTGTGATGTGTTTTATTAGATCATGGATCGTGTCTCTGAAAGATCATAGTTAATTCCAAAGTTATAAGTTCGAAACTTAAATACTTGATTTCACTAAAATAATCTAAATAAATTTATTCATCACATATTCTGCATCATTTTGTGTCAATTCCCATTTAGGTTACAACTTTCACCTCCTTCTGGGAATGGATGAACAAAACGTTGGTACCACATCTCTACCTCAGTCCCCATCAATCCAATTACCGAGAGTGCCAACGGGCAGGGGATGAGCTAAAAGCTACTGTGATTGGAATGTTACGACTTCGTCAGCTTAGAGCAGGAAAAGGTTGTTTTTTCTTTTTTTCTTTTTTTTGCTTTGGTTTTTAGTCGTATCGAAGTCGTATGTAACATCTGAAAATCACGAGGATTAATATTACCTAAAGAGGAAAGGTCCTCAAGTGTGCCACTTTATTAGGAGAATTATTTATTTATTTATTTATTTATTTATTTATTTATTTATTTATTTATTTAAAAACAGATCAGTTGCATTTTAATAAGGAAACATAACAAACATTTTTTAAAATTCACGTGTAGGTATGAAAATTGATCAAACGTAAAACGTTGTCCTGACATTTTCATTTTATTAGATTCAATAACCGCATGCTTTTCTGGCTTTAACCTCACCTGTCTCTTATTTTCAGTTGAGTGCCCCGCAGCACACACGATCAAGGATTGGTTTCCCCTTGAACTTCATGATTGCTACTCTTTTGTGAAGAAATCCAAAGATCCATTCATTCCCAAACGTGGAATTTTCCCTTGCTCTCGTCCATGGGTGTATCAAACAGCAGAAGAACTCGATGCGTCATCAACATGGGGACATCATGGGTGGTATGGTGGAGGAGGGTACTCTGCTGACCTGGGTTATGATGAGGAAACTGCGCGTACTGTTGTTCATTCTTTACAATCAGGGCATTGGATTGACCGTCAAACAACAGCTGTGATCGCAGAGTTTACCTTGTTTAGCCAATCAATCAGCACATTAGCTGTTTGCTCTTTTTTCTATGAAGTGCTTCAAACAGGACAGGCTGTATCGTTTAAGCAAATCAACACCATCTCATTACACAATACTGAATCCGTCCTCCAGGTCTTTCAAGGACTCTGCTTTGTTATCTTCATCAGCATGTTTATCTATAAAGGCTTTGACACCACAACCACCATAATTCGCCGGGGAAGACATTACACTCGTTCTGTTTGGTGTTGGCTGGATGTGTCGCTACTCTGCACGTCCCTCTCTGTTCTGGTGTTCAGCTTTGTCAAGTCTTACCATATTACAAACATTCTACAATACTTGGAGCGCAACATCTTTGCTCCAGTCAATTTCCAGTCGGCTGTTCTATTGGAGGATGTTGAAAACTGTGTCTTAGCCACCCTTACCTTTCTTACCACAGTTAAGCTGTTGCAGTTGACGTATTTTAATATGTATACCAAAGTGTTTTCTAGTGCATTGCGAATATGGTTGCAAAAGTTGCACTCTTATCTCCTTATTCTTTCAGTTTTGTTCTTTGCATTCCTTCAAACAGGAATTTTGCTCTTCGGGACCATTGTTTCTCGTTATTCCAGCCTTTGGCCATCATTCTCCTTTCAGCTTGAAATAATTCTTGGAAAAGTGAAAGCTCGACCAGTAAAGGAACTTGTTGAAGCGGTGCCTGTGTTTGGTCACGTATTCGTTAGTCTTCTTCTTTTCGGTATCACAATCATAATGATGAATTTCTTCATATCATCTTTAAATGATGCCATAAGTGATGCAAGAGCATTGCAGATACGTGAGAAAAGCCAACCACCTCGAAACCAGGCTGATTCAAATGTTCCAACTGAAAGATTCAAAGAGTTCTTTGACCACATCAGCTACCAGTTGAAAGCCATAGATGTGATTCAACATTTTCCAGAAGCACATATCCTTGACAAAAAGCTGACAGAGGTCTTAAGGCGTCTGGATGAGGCATGTTCACATCACATCAACGAGTGACAAAATGAACTGCCGACAAAAAAAAGGAGCTTAGACAGATTAGCAAGCTAGACTAAGTTATTCATCAGGTTCATTATAGCGTAGAGATACTGCAACATTGCACAGGTAAAGAGCATTCAGTAGTATGAGGAAGAAGCCTCCGGGTGAAAAGAGGAATGGCTTCAGTTGAGTTTAATATATTATCCACATGGGACAAAGATGAAGTAAGTTTCTTTCCTTTTCAAATAATAATAAGCAGCTTCCTCAGAGCAGCGTAGGCCTAGTTAAACGTAATACGCATAGCTGATCTGAATTTTTATCATATTAATTAGACGTTACCCGAACGGTTCCAAAAAAACCAATGTCAGAAAAGCTGTTAAGACGTCCAGAATGCATGTATAGCCCATGTTATGTAAAGACATACGGTAAACGAGAGAGACTGTTGACAATTGGGCCGGCTTCCGACAGCAGAGTGCAGAAAGGCGTGTCTGTTTCATCATCATTATCATCAACATGGAATTACGGAATCGATATCACCAAGAGATCTCTCAAGGAACCATCCATTACAACTAGAAATAGATTCCATAAGAATACTTAGACTGTGCTTGAAAAAAAGCAAAATCGAATAAAATATCCAAGATTACATGTGCTGAAAAGTTGTTTTCATTGAGTCATAATAGCAGCGTAAAAATTATTTAGACTGGTGGCATGCTTAGCCTAGGTTCACAGACTATGTTGCCCCTGTGACAAAAAGTCCTGTTGGTTTGGCCTTGAAATTAAAACACTGTGAAAATTATGTCTGTGGATGGTATTTAGTGAGAGATCAATGAATTCAAGATCGTCACTGGTTTGCCGAGGCATAGATATCTCCTTAGGGACATCAAGTACCTAGGCAACTTTACTGATGACGTCGCCTCCCACGAGAATTGGAAGTGTTTTATCCTTCTCAACATGTCGGGGTTTGTATGTATTCACCCTTTTAACTGGAAGACACAATGAGGTTCACTTGGAAGCAGAAGCAGAGAGATCATATCATGTCCAAGTAAACCGACATTTTGTCTTGAAGATTGAGGCTTAGGCGATTAGAAACAAGGAAAAGGAAAGGAAAGGAAAGTAACTTTATTTAAGTGTCTAGTCGATTTAGCGCTGGAGCACTAATTGGGGACACTGTAAAGTGAAATTAACAATCAACGCACATCAAGTCAAATGTTGGTTTTAAGGAGAGGGGAAACCGGAGTACCCGGCGAAAACCTCTCGGTGCAGACTAGAGAATCAACAAATTCAACCCACATATGACGCCGAGTCGAGGAATCGAACCCGAGCCACATTGGTGGGAGGCGAGTGCTCCCACCACTGCGCCATCCCTGCACCCCTAAGCCATTGTGTCAGAAGATTTGTGACACCGGTATACATTCTCACGTCTGATAGAAGGTTGGAATTAATCAGGTTATTAATTCAATTCCTACGACGTCGACTTCTTATCTCTGGCAAGACGGTTAGAGCAGATTTCACTGAGACAGTGTGACGGTTCGCGATCCCCTGGGTCTCGCGAGATAGCGAAAAGAAAATAAGAGAAAACTAAGGGTAAAACAACGTATTTCACACCCCTTCCCACAAACCCGCAACACAGCATAAATTTTTAGTAAACGCGTACGACTTTAATTAAAGATAAAAGTTAACTACAAGTAAAACAGTTACGACAGTTACTATCTCTAAATTAACTAATCTTACTTAGATTTACTTAATGCTAATATATACTTAAACGACAATACAAAATGAACTAAATACTTTACTTTAATATTTACAGACAATAAGTTCAGTTCTTCGTCAGCCTTCGTGCCTTCTCAAGGTTCTTGTTAGTCCAACCGGTTAATCCTGCAACCATCCACTACCTCTCCAGCAAACCAACAAACGTAGTCACGTCTTCTGTCAGTCCACAAGACTCTCACTTTCGTCGCCGAACTTTTCCTCTAAAAACTTCCACTATAAATATATTTGCCACCGCCGACAAAGGAGTTTTGTCTGGGAATTTCGCGGTCGGCTCCCACCAATGACTCTTGGCAGTGTTTCTCTTTTCCACTTTCTTTAAACTTTCACCTTTCCACTTTGGCTTCTCTCCGGCTTTCCTTCTCCTAGCAGTCTTCTTGTCAACTGACCTTTTTCCACCCGCCTTTACAACACGCTACTTACATTTATATCTTTACATAACAATGCACTCCACATCAACACTTATTGAAAAACCTATTGTTAAAACACGACCCTAACGAACCAATAGTTACAAAAGCATCTCCACAATGGAGACTTAAAAGAACAAATAGACTAACAAACTATTCTCTAATGTACTAATTGCGGTAGACTACGATACGAAATTAACACTAAGTAATTAACACGAGCGGAATAAACTATGAACTAACGAAACAAAGAACTAAAGAAAAAGGAATTTTGTGACAGACAGGTTCACTAAAATTGCATCTACGCCATTTATATTGGTGCAAGGAAGGAAACCTTCTACCTCCATTCCTTCTGTCAAAACCACTCACCGACAACCCCAAAGGCTGGGAAGTTGCGCGAAAGATTGGCTGGAAATATTTACGCATCCTCATTGGTGAAAGTCACCGCAAACTTCAATTCTTTGATGAAGATCGGCAAAGACTCAAACAAAACATCGAGTCGGCCATTGAGGCCTCTCACTGCGAGGCATTGTACCAAGCAATCGCACAACGTTGTGAACGCGTCCGAAAACTGAGCGGAAACACGAGCAAAAGCTGAATAGGCTACCGGCTGGCATGGTTGTAAACGAATTAAAGAAGAAATGGGTAGTAAGTATCTCCGGAAGAAGACTACAGGGCAACGAAATATCGCTACTGAGGAAAGGACTCAATTTTGCAATCACGCCACACACCGTACCCACGAAAGATATACTCGCTTCTGTTGAAGCCGCAATATACCACCTGGCACGAGAAAATCAGGACGCTACTAGAGCAGAGGTTTACGGAGCTCTGAAACATGCTAAACACCGAAACCTGACGAATGAAGAGCGGAGAGCACTCAAAGAACTAAAAAGTGACAAAAACATTATAATAATCAGAACGGACAAAGGAAACTGTATAGTCGTTATGAAGAGAACCGACTATCGTAACCAGATTCAAGAAATGCTGCAAGATCAGAACGTCTATGCACCAATCACCGATAAAAGGCACAATCCAACATCAAGAACGGAGCATTAGTTGCAGCGAAAACTTTTGGGTTGGAAGAAAGTTGGGAACCTTAATGAAACAGTCTACTGCAGGTCCGCCCCTCCGACTCCACACCAGCATCGTTTTACGGTTTACCTAAGATTCATAAAGTGGAACTGCAGCACATGGACGACCGTCTCACTCTCCTGGAAGGCACAGAAACGCGAATACCACTAAGACCTATAAACAGCTGTATTGGCTCGCCGACTTGTGAGCTTTCAAAATACCTGGCTTCCTTAATGAAACACCTTGCGAATGCAATCGAATATTCTGTCAAGAATGCTAAACAGTTTGCAGAATTTATGAGTAACCAGGAAGTGGCCGACGACGAACTGGTTGTGTCGTTTGACGTGATCTCACTCTTCACCTCCATAACGATTGGAATGGCCATAGACATTGTTCAGAGAAAACTGGAGGGATCTGATGATTGGAAAAATCACTCACAGTTGACCAAAGACCAATTCCTTGACTTACTCTCCTTTCTTCCACACAACAGCTATTTCATATTTGAGGGAAGCCAATACCATCAGGTATCGGGGTGTGGCATGGGATCACAAGTCAGCGCGATTATGGAAGAGCTTGCAATGCAAGGAGTTGAGGAAAAAGCATTAGAAACCAAACCAAAATGGTGGCGCCGCTTTGTCGACGATTCGAACGCGTGCATCAAGAGCGATGGTGTTGAGGTTTTTCACAGCCACTTAAACTCGATAAATACCAACATTCAGTTTACAGTAGAGATGCCTACAATAACCATGTGCAAGAAGAGCATAGCCTTCCCAGACACCAACAACACTGTGGATGAAGACGGAAAGATAGAAGTGGTGTATAACGCAAGGCCACACGTACGAGCAAGTATTTAGATTTCCATTCACAATGCCCAGTGCAAAGCAAAAGAGCTGTTGTTAAGACCTTAATGGACCGCGCTAAATGCATTCCATCAACAACTGCGGAAAGACGGAGCGAGGAACGACATGGTATCGACGACCTAAAAGCTAATGGCTGTCCTGAAAACTTCATCAAGTCGGTCGATCAACCAAACAACGCACAACCAAAGCCCCGGGAAAACCCAAAAGCATATGCGTCAATTTCATATATATTAAACAGTTCAGAGCGAATTGGACGGATTTTAAACCGCGAACACATTAAGACAGCTTTCAAACCATTAAAAACACTGGGTCATGTTTTCAAAAAACCAAAGGACTGGCCGACAAAAGCACAGTTGAAAGGAATTATAAACAAAATGAGTTGCAGAATGTGCTCATTTACATATATTGGAGAGAGTAAAAGAAGTTGGAAGTCTCGGGGGGCTGAACACAAGCCTTGAACGAATGGGAATGTCGGCTCCGCGGTAAAACAACATACCCAAACCACTGGCCACGACATACACCCGAATTGTGCGAGCAGTTTGGAAACAGGCGTAGAAACCAAGGAGAAAAGGCTTTTTCTAGAGTCGTTACATTATTTCCTGGACAAGAACTCTGTTAATGAGAAAGAGCCCTTCCAAAGGGTTTACGCATCACTGGTTTTCTCCCTTAGGAATAATGAACAATGACGTCTTTTGTTATATATTTGCATTCAGGGACTTGCAGAGTACATTTCTCTGAAGAATGTCGAAAATTTAGTTTAAACGTTTTAAGATCTGTTTTAAACCCCCTTATTAGAATTTTAATCAATGTACATGTATAATATGAAAAATTAGGATTGAGCCTTAACGCACTCCGCAACGTATACAGCTAGTTTGAGAATGTTTAAAATCGTAACCTGGGTTCTGTCGAAGAGGTAATTACAAAAGGATTAAAACTACACACGCAAAAAGATTGAAAAAATTGCCTTTGTCAAACAATAGGCGATATTGACATTCCACTTGTCTGTCATATTAATACACAGCCGATAAGGTACAGTACAACAGAGAGCGAGGGTCATACTGGTGAATATTGGACCGAGGTCGTGGCAGTACGGGCCTAGGGCAGCGAGGTCCGTACAGAAAACGACCGAGGGCCAATATTCCCAAGTACGGCCCCTAGCAAGTGACGTTAGTAAGTTGTTTATTATGTGGCATCGATTCTTTGAGTGATCGGACACTTCCAGTCCTTTTATTCTTGTTATTGAATGTCTTTGTAATACTATTGTGTGGCAAATAAACATTCATTCAATTACTTGCAGCCCGAGGAGGATTTATCTCCCAAGTGTCGTCTGTCGGTAAAATGCCTATTAAAGGAGTTGTATAGCTCAGGTGGGTCAATCACCTCCTCGTCACGAATAAACAGCTTGGTTACCATGACCTGAACCAAATCTCTCTTTCTTGGTAAAAGTATATTAACTCTGTTAACCTTACCAACATTTTTCTCGAGATGGATGATTCAATGGTTGGAATTCTTCTTGCAGGCCCTAATAAAATCGTTAACTAGACTTAAGACAACAATCAACATTTTATTATAGTAAGACATATTTCAAACTAAGAAACTATTACAGAATAACGTAAATAATTGCAATCAAAGTGCCACTGTCGTTACTCGTGGATATGAAAGTTACCGCGATTGTTTAAAATTGGCAGGCTGAAGTTTTCTTTATGCATTAGCATTGCTAGTTGGATAATTGTGTAACAGCATGGTGGGCTCTCATATGCAACTAGATACCCAAAATAATGCATGTATGTGAGGTAATCCCCTTTGCTGGAATTCAACCCTGTGAAATAAGTATATCATTTCTCCAATAGGCATAAGATTATTCTTTAACACATCCTCTATAAAGAGCTGTACCATGTGTTCAAAGTTCTTTGCACAAATGGCAGGGTAGTTTTGAATAAGGTCTGATTTTTATTGCCAGGTCATATTGTTAATGTCATCAGGTTTAGCAAGTAGAGCAGATCCATTCAGTAATATTAAAACGTTTTGTGCCAGTTATACATTCCTCCAACAAACCTTGCGAATATTTATCACTATATTTGATACTGTTACACTTAGAAACAGATGATCTGAACCATAATTGATCACAGGAAGTGCATATATATTCAGGGCCATGTGTTATCTTATCACGAAAAAGACTGAATCACTTTTGACATGGAATGTCTAATAGAGTCTTGACCTTGACAAATTTCAGTTTGGTTGAGCCTTGAGCTCTGCATAGCTTTCCTTAAATGGTTTTATGCTTTTCTGTTTAGGTCTCTGATATGTTCTGGATTGCTTTTCTTTTTCTATTCCCTTTGCTGCTTCAATATTTTCAGATCAGTTTTAGCAGTTTGCATTGTTTTTCTTTTCCCTGAACTCTTCAAGTGATTTGTCTCTTCCACTTGATAGATTCTCTCATATAAGCTCTTTTTTGCTACTGCTTTCTAGAAATTATTACTGACACTCACATCATTTTTGGCCATCGTTAATTAATAAATTATTACCAGGCTCTGAATAATTGTTGACATAGGTAACACCGCTGATTTCATAACCTGAAATAATGTCATTATAATTATCTAATCTGGCTTATTAGATCGAACTTCCGGTTACGCAGGAGTGACACATTTGCATAAAGAACCTCACCAAAACTCGTGCATATATCCACGAGTAAAAATGAAGTAACTCTATTTAATCTGAATCTAAAAATGAAGAAAGGAAAGAAGATTAACTGCGCTCATATCAACATAAACCTCCTCAGTCTCCAGAACCTTCAGGAATAGTTTGTGCAGTTTTCGTTTGGAAAGAGGTTTACTTAAGGACGTTCGCGCTAATTGTTTTTGCCCCAACGTCACTGCGCAGATAATGCGACTGTAATATGTCACGCATTGCTTCAAGCATTAGTTAAGATAACATGGAGACAAACGCCGGGGAAAAAATTCCAGGCCGGCAAAAGAATGCCACATTTATTTCCAATTCATCATGAAACGTTAACGAGAAAAGAGCGCGAAGGTGGAAAAGCTCTGGAAACGTTGGCTGATCGAGTAGTGGCTAAAAGTTTGGAAAACTTGAGGACGAACCGTTGCGTAAATTTAACGCTTGGGTTAGTGTTAGGGTTTAGGGTAAGTGAGGGCTCCCAGTGAGGGCTTCCAGTAAGAATTTATTACAATCTGACTCGTTGGCGATGGTGGAATTGAGAGTATGAATGAGTAGTCTGGAGATCAAAATTCATTCCGATCGCGTATTGCGTGATAGTTTTATTTTAGATCTACACGACAAGTTTTATGTCTTGTTAACAAGTCTTGTCACGCATACCACGTCTTAAAATCGGTCGACTTCCTTAGTCTGAAATTGCAATTAGCCACGTGCTTGTGCTTCTCACAGAAGATAAGATTAGTATCTGGATGGGAAACCAAGATGTACAGTGTACAATGTACAGGTAAATAAAAAAATATGTATCCTCACAGCCGTACAACCAGCCTTGCAGTATTATTTTGTTTTAAATCTACAAATTATTTCCTGGTTAGATCTCCCAAGATGCGGCGCTTCCACTTTGTTCAGTTGGCTCTTGCATAAAAAAATTGTCTACAGTGTACAACACCAGATCGTATACGCCATAGGCATCGTAATGTCTTTTTTCAATCGGAACATTCATATTTAACGGAATCCTGACCTTTCATCGCCGTGCTGGTTCCAACCAGCTAACTCGGAACATTTGTTGGGTGGAGCTGCCACTTAAAGAGCTGCCTGATTTTAAACCGCCTTCTTCTGCTCTTTATTTGCTTTCAATTTTGCTTACTGTGCATGTGTGGCCTGATTCACGTCTGTAGCGTACCAACTCTTAACGTTGAATGAGTCGGCTGACTGCATGGTGTCCCCATGGGGTCTGCCATACGCTGGTGAATCTGTTCGCGAGTTGTTTTTTTTTTGTCCTGTTGCCCTTCACTTTCCTCCGTTTTATGGTTGTAGTGTTTGTTTTCTTTTTTTTTTTTTTTGTTTACCTTTCAGTCGTTCCTGTTTTTGTACTTGTAGTTTTATTCGTGCAGTGTTATATGCTTGTAGAGGTGGGGTTCGATTTCCCGGCGAGTTTGGCGTTCTGGTGCCCCCCCGTTTGAGGTGAACACGTGGCCTACCCGGCCGTTCGCCTCAAACATAGAAAAAACTGAGGCCTGTTGTGGTTGTGCGCATGTGTGACGTGATGGCCACACTGGGTTTTGAATATGTTGCGTCCGTTTCCGGTAAAATCCGTTCTCAGGCTG
>OX421447.1:31309295-31311795 GCA_949126865.1 Montipora capitata
AAATCCTAGTTAAAGTTGTGATTGAAATCGAAGCCACAGCAAAGAACAGATTGATAATTGACAAATACAAAGAGCTTGCGTTGGCTAATTATAAAGAGCCTGACCTAAATGCACATTTTCATGACTGCACGAAAGATGTTTTAAAAGAGATATATGTACAAGAAGAAGAAATGAGTGATTCGGATGAAGAAAGTGCCAAAGTAGAAGATAAATAGACTGATGACAATTACCATGTAGCTATAATTAACAATTATTCGCCGAAGGCGAAGTGATTATCGGTGAATATTCACCGAGACGAAGTCGAGGTGAATATTCACCGATAATCACTGAGCCTGAGGCGAATAATTGTTTTAGTATAAATACACAGGTGATTATTTCAAAAAAGAGAAAAAAAAACATTTCAACGCGAAATCATCTTCACTTACGGTGGCAAAACGACTACTGGCAGCCATTTTGTCCGTCGAGGTGATTATCGGCTGATAATCCGAGATAGCGAGCCAATGAGAGCGCGCGATTTTGTATAATCACCTTTGTGTTTATACTAAAGACAGTTAATCATTGATTAAAGCAATTATAGAAGTGTATTAAATTGCGCGTGTTTAATTTTCGCGTATCCTAATTTTAGCGAGTCTTTAATTTCGCGATTTTTTCCAAATCGCGAAAATAGCGAAATTAAAGCCTCGCGAAAATTAGAATGAATAAAGTAGAACTTATTACCATCACAAAAACTTTGCACTAAGACTCGCTTTGAAGAGGAAGCAGACATGAACTCGGTAATGGCATATTTAAACGCTTGTCTGGAAGAGACATTAAGCAAGACTGGCAATATCAATTCCTGGATCAGAACTGCCCAGATATGCTCTCACTTTCAAATAAGGTGAACAATTTTTTTATCAGTTTGACAGATCACTTTACACCCCTTGGGCCTCCAGCCCTGGTCCCTCAGGAAGTTCCCCCTGAATTCCTGGTATCTGAGTGGGAAGCTTTTCGGGCCCTCTCAGCTGTGAAGATCGGAAAGGCTATTGGCCTGACTGCATCCCGAACAGAGTACTAAAGGACTTTGCTCAAGAACTGGCACCAGTTGTCAAGGATTTTTACAATACATTCCTGACCGAGGGTTATTTTCCTGACGCCCTGAAGGCCTCACTGTTGAATCCAACTCCTAAAATCTCTCCTCCGCAGCAGATAGAGACCGATTTGCGACCGATCGCTCTGACGTGCTAAGGTGTTTGAAGGATTTACACGGGATCGCTTGATCACACAAGTGTCTCATCTAATTGACCCACGTCAGTTTGCACGTGCTGGGCATTCTACCACCGACGCGTTAGTGTATTTGCTTCAGGCGGTGTATGAAGCAGTGGATACAGGGAACTGTGGTGCTAGACTGTTTTTCGCTGACTACTCTAAAGGTTTTGATATGATTGATCACATTGTTCTAATTGAGGAGCTAAGGAAGATACATGGGCATCCTGTCCTTAAAGTAAACTGGATAACAGCTAGCGTTTCTGTGTATCAGAACTCAGGCTGCGAGGATCGAAAACGTTATATCTGAGTGGAAAACTCCCAAGGGTGGTATACCACAAGGCACCAAGCTGGGAGCCATTGTGTTTACGATCATGACAAATAATTTATTGCGCTCATGGAATCTTAGAATAAAGTTTGTTGATGATACTACAGCCCTTGAGATAATTCCCAGGAATAGTGTCAGTTTACTCAATTTTGCTACAAATGATATTTATGCCTTTTCTGAAGATCATGGAATGAAACTGAATCCCATTAAATGCAAGGAAATGCTAATCAATTTTATGAACAATCATAATTTTATTGTGAATCCTATTGTAATTGGTGGTAATTCAATTGAGAGAGTCCTGACATATAAGTTATTAGGTGTTTATATAAGTAATGATCTGAAATGAAACCATCATGTAGAACATATTCTGAAAAAGGGAAACAAGAGACTTTACTCTCTAAGGGTCCTTAAGCAATGTGGTGCACCCCCAGCTTCATTAGCAAAAGTTTATACAACTGTTGTTCGTCCTATCCTAAAATACGCTGCCCCCGTGTGGGAAAATATACCAGATTTTCTATCCTATAAGATAGAGAGCATTCAGAAAAGGGCTATGCGCATCATTTTTCCTTTAATGAATTACAATGAGGCATTAATTGCACTCAATCTAACGACATTAAGTGAGAGGTGCACCCATCTGTGCCAGGTTTATATTGATAGACTCCGGAATAAGAACCACCCCTTGCACCTTATTCTCCCCAAACGGGAGGAGTTTGTTCACAATTACAATCTCAGATCTGGCGTTAGTCGTATCATGCGCCCTTCTTGTAGAACAAAGTGCACGCAAGAGTTTGTCACCTATAAGTACATTTAGTAGCTTGTATTGATTTATTCATAATATAGTTCTAGTAATTATATTTTAGTATTTATTGTTTCTTATATTCTAGTATTATATAATACTGTATATAGCTCAGTAATTCAACCTTATACTGT
>OX421447.1:31317052-31322052 GCA_949126865.1 Montipora capitata
ATACACAGTCATTCCTAATAGCGAAGGTCTTCAAGCACTTAAACACTTTTTCGATCAACGCACTGTCAAAGAACCTAGCTCGGAAACGCTCCTCCGCCTTGCCGAACTAGTTTTAACGCTTAACTGTTTTTCATTCGCCGGCAACTATTACAAACAAATTAATGGTGTAGCGATGGGCACAAGAATGGGACCTAGCTATGCCAATCTTTTTGTAGGATATGTTGAACACCAATTTTTTAATCAGTACAACGGCCCCAAACCTGAACTCTACGGCCGCTACATCGACGACTGCATCGGCGCTATTTCATCCAGCAGAGAAGAACTCGATCAATTTATAACCTCCGTCAACTCTTTTCATCCGGCTCTTAAATATACCTGGGAAATTTCGGAAACTTCATTGGCTTTCCTAGATATCAAAGTTTCTATTAGAGGCAACGTGCTATGTACTAGTGTGCACTACAAACCTACTGATTCACACAGTTATTTGTTGTATTCATCGTCACATCCATCACATGTCAAGAACTCCATTCCTTATTCTCAATTTCTTAGACTTCGACGTCTATGTAGTGATGACTCCGATTTTTCCAGCAAATCAGAGGAGATGTGCCAGTTCTTCGAGAAACGTGGCTATCCTGTCTCTGTGGTCAAAGCGGGCCATCATCGCGCCCAACAATTTGATCGACAGTCATCACTACAAACGTCACAAAAAGCGGATAAGAATGACAGAATTCCATTCACCCTCACTTTCCATCCTCATAATCACGCAGTCAAAAGCATCATTCTTAGTAATTTTAAATTACTCCAAAATGATCCCGAGACTGGTAGAATCTTTTCGCAACCTCCACTTATTTCATTCAAACGCGACAAAAACGTAGGCAACTTTTTAGTTAGAAGCGCGCTCAAAACTAACGAGGAACCCGGCACTTTCAAATGCGCGCGCTCACGATGCAAAACTTGTCTTTTCATTGTTAACACTAGCAAGATATCGGGACCTAAGCAATCTGTTAAGATCACCGATCGTTTCACATGTACCTCTGCAAATGTCATTTATTGCATAACCTGTACGTTATGCAATAAATTATACATTGGTGAGACAGGTAGACGACTAGGCGACCGATTCTGCGAACACCTTCGCGATGTTGAGAAGAATGACAAGGATGCATCCAAGCCAGTCGCCCGCCATTTTAATCTGCCTAACCACTCCAAAAAACACATGGCTATCTGTGGCCTTTCCCTACATCTAGGTACGACGGAAAGCCGCAAGAATCTGGAACAAAAATTCATCTTTCGAATCGGCACCCTTAATCCTCACGGTATTAACGAACGCTTTTCATTTAACTAATATATTCCTATTTTTCACGTTGCCATGTTACCACCAATAGCGTAGCTCCTACTCTACTATAAAAACTACACGTAACGCATAATCCCTCGATTCGCTCTGACGAAGGGCTAACGCTCGAAACGTCAGCTTTTAGAATCTCTGTACGGTGGCCAATTTACATTATCAACTCCGTTGATAAAACCAAATTTTTGTATACTACTTCCCCACCGACGCAGCACCACAGTTTCTTTAGAAACTACCCCTTCATTCCCGCTACAAACCCTTATAAAATGATTTGTGTAACAACGATACTCGGTGAGCTTGGGGTACCTATGGCGTGACATTTGCAACAAGTGTGAAGTCAAGTAATGCAAGAAACGTTTCAGATTTCGTAGGAGGTTTTATGTATAAGCTAAGATATTTTTTAAAGGGCAAAAGTTTTATATATTTGATGATGAGTTTTATATATGACAAGAAGTATTTTTGATACCAGTGCGGCTTGTTGAAGCTCGTAACTATGGTATCACAGTAATGCAGAGACCGGACCAATAGCTGGTCATTTCTTTGTCCTGAAACGACGCGAACCTTCCAAGTTCGAGCCAGCTGCCGTCTCTGCTTGTTTAAAAATCCTACAGTGTATTTCAAGAATTCTTTCTCAGCAAAAAATTGCCCGTTAGAATGTCTGATGAACAGCTTCTCGTCGTGTTTAAATCGTTCTGTGCGTTTGGAGCTGGTGGCAAGGACGCTCAACCTATGATGGATAACGCAAAATTTGGAAAATTATTTCGCGATCTGAAACTGTACGACAAAAAATTTACGTCAACTGACACGGATATAATATTCAATAGACCTGAAGTAAAGAGGTCAGCCTAAATGAAGGTTTTAATTTCATCGGGTTGTGTTGCAGTATCTCATGTTAACACTCGTGTTAAATCTGAGTTAATTGTTCCACTGTTGTTTCCTCCTCTTTGCAGCAAGACAGAACGGAAGATAGGCTTTGAAAGTTTCAAGAAGGCCTTGGAATTGTGTGCAGAGAAAAAGTACGGAAGTAAAGACGACGTGCAAAAGTTGATCGACAAAATCTGTGCTGGAAAGGGTCCAGTTGCGGTTGGAGCCACTGTGAGTTTGTCTTGTTATTCCACCACAAACGAAACCCCACAAACCACACTAACACGAAACCTCAAGGGTATTTTTTTCAGTTTCAAGAAAGCTTTCATTGATATGTATAATTGAAATTTTCCTTTATGTGAGAACTAGACGGTGTTGTGTATAAATAACTTTCCACCTTCCCGAGTTTGGATGACACTAAATATCACTCATCAACGACTTTATATCCACATGCAGGGAGGGACATATAGAATATTTCTTATTTTGACAGCCTGTTTTATTAACATGTATTGTTGTACTGTATTAATGAAAGGAAGGCGTGCACAACACACAAGCGTGAGTTTAATAGTTTAAAACTAACTTAAACTTTGATATAGTAACTAAGAATTTGCACAGGTCGACAACGTTCTTGGTTTCATAAACAAACAATTGTCAGTTACTATGCAACTCGAGAACAGGTCGTAAGACAACAAGTTCAACTTCAAGTGTTTTGTTATCAACTCGTGAAAAATATAGAATGGGATTCTCAGAGTAGTGTGGATAGAATGGTGCAGTCTGGAGCAATTTTTTTTCAATACCTGGCTGGGCATCAAATAATTGAGGTAGAATTTTCTTGAATTTTTTTTGACAGAAACAAAGCAAGTCAGGTGCTGTTGATCGAATGACTGACACTTCAAAGTACACTGGATCTCATAAGGAACGGTTTGATGATAGTGGCAAAGGCAAAGGCTTGGAGGGTCGAAAAGACTTTGATTCTAAAGCCGCTGAAGGGTACGTTGGTGGCTACAAGGGAAAGGACACTTATGACAAGACACACTAGCTTTGGCATTGAAAAAAATGCACTTGTAATGTAAGGTGTGACTTTCTGGTAAAACTCTTTATTTCATAGTAGACTTATACATGTGCAGTCCTTCTCAAGGGGATCCAAATTTTTAGGGACCATTTTCTTCTCATGTTATTTTCCTTTCTGCCTCAGTGAGTCTTAAAACACAGGTCAAGGGTCACAGGTCAGTGTACATATCACTGTGCTAGAGACAAATAAACAACACCAAAAGTGTTTCCTGGCGCCAATCACAAAATGCTGTTTCAGGTCTACGGGAAACTTCTGGCTTATGTGACCTGTGTTTTAAACCCAGCTTTTCTGTATTGTGCTCTACACAATGTACCAATTTAGTGGCAAAAGAGGGCCTTGCCCATTGTCTAATTTCATTGTTTTCAAACTCTAAAATGTAAGGATATTTGTGGTAAAGGTTCACATACACATAGGCACAGTTTTCAATAACTTTTCAAAGTATCAGATTTGATAATGAAAGCGTGTGTGACAGGGTTATTTTCTGTTGACTCAGGCTGATTGAGACCTAGGTCCCCTATAAATTACTATAAATGACTCCCAGAAATGCTAAACTAATCACGTAGATGAAATACCAACAGATCGGTTATTCAATTCAGTATGCAAAATAAGGTGATGTGACTTCATTACGTGTGATTCAGTGTCTTGTGTTTCTTCAGCCCATGGCTTCCTGAGATACCCAAGTTAAAAAAGAAAAAAAAAAGAAAAAGGAAAAAAGGAAGCCAACAAATCTACAAATTTTCAATGTGAAATGGTAAACAACCAGACAAAACATCTGGCCTCTGGCCTCAAACAAAAACCCTTGTTGATCGGGTTCATTATTTGTTTCAGAGCTTGGCAAAGAAAATTTGAAACTGAGTATTGCTATTGCAAAAGAAGACGTGTGTATCTATATTATGCAGAGTGAATAAAATTGAGGTTAAAAATTCACGTCATTTTATAATATGGCACTTACTGTACTGGAGAGCAGTGCTTAATTATTGGAAATGGTGCTTAAAACGCTAAAATAATACAATAGCTAGTCAAATAAAACTTCTGTACTCTACACCTACAGTGTGCATGAAGGTAAATAAAAATGATAACCCAACAGTGGTAAATAAACTGAATTGATGTCTTTTTTCTGTCTTGTGGGAAATAGATAACAAATTACCGGTAACCTTGCTGTGCCATGTAATGTGAGTGAAATTTTAGGCAAAGAAATTAATTTTAATGAAGCTAGAAATACAATAAAGTTGCACACAAATGTTGCACGCAAATGTTATTGCTGGTTTACATCATGTCATGGTGGCAAAATGATACTGTCAAAAGTTTTAGAAACTTAACACTGCTATTAAGCAAATCGTTGGCGACAGTTCCTATTGTTTTGTACATCAGTAAGGCCATTCCAACAAATGTTTGGAAACGAACTAGTCGTTTTGTAAAACCTCGGGTAATGATAAAAAGCCACTCAACACAGATTGATTCTGTGAAATGCAAAGAAGCACAGGCCTGGGATAAAAATTCCTGATTGTGTGAGCTGCATGTCTTTGCATAGATAGCTACTGTATTTATCAATGATGAAACTGGCTTACACTTGAACTTAGAAAAAATGCAACTGCTCTTGGCAGGAGTCCTTCCACTAATACGTTGGGATGATGTACTTCTGATAAACAAGAGACTCGTTGGAGCTAGGCCTGATTAAACTAGAATAAGGTGATGGTTGTCCTGAAGGAGATGAGTATC
>OX421447.1:31327052-31329552 GCA_949126865.1 Montipora capitata
CGCATTCTTGATATTTCAGCAGTTCTTTCTGTTAGTTCTTCTTGAAGCTTGCCATTGTCAAACGATGACGTGACCAGAAGACCATCCATATTGTGGGGAAGGTGTGAAGAAAGCAGTTTCTGTGCAAGACCTTAAATTTAAAAAACTTCTTTCACTTTGGGGCACTTTTAAACACCTACATGTAACAAGCTTTATAAGAGTTAAGTGGGATAACTTACATGTGCATGTACAGTAGGTATCAGGTCTACTCTTAAAACAGAGACAAATAATAATTATTTATAATTGTAACGACTATGCAAGCACAATTCAATGCTTTCATGTCAAGGAGAAATGTTCAATACTCATTAATTTATTCAGGGACAGCCTTGTTCCCAGTTGTCCTCATGTGAATCAAACATAACATCACCAATACGGCAGATCGAGAAGATTCTTCCGAGATCACCTGGCCTCTATACTCATAATTTGCCTCTATCGGGTCCCACGTCATGCACTTCTTGTAATTAAACACAAGCTTAAAGGGCTGGAAATGAGGCCGATTCAGGCACACACAAAATAACACAAAAGGCACAAAGACGTAACTGGCAGGGACGCCACAACAGTTTGCACCAACAGTTCACTTCGGGCCCATGGATGAATAAATAAATTGAAAATTAACACTACAGTCAAACCTCTATCAAGCGGTCACCTATCAGTTTCCTGAAATTTGCTTCCAATATTTACTGTAAATTTGACCTTGATTAAACGGCCACCATTTGGATTTCCCAATGACTAATTTTATTGTAAATCACCTCTATTTAACGGTCACCTTGTTACAAGATAACGATCCAAAAAAGGCATATTTTTGGACAGGAAGATAAGGGCCATTGGCAAAATCCAGATTGGACTGGATCCGATTGGACCGGACCAGATCGGATAATAACAAAATTCCCACCCAAAGTAGACACATGAAATCCTTGGGTCACCAGTTGAGGTTACTTCCCACCTTTGCAGGAGTCCATCGGGGAAAAGTTCGTATGCACGCTAGTTTCAATGAAATACTAACAAACTATACATCAGAAGAATGCTTAGTAAATGTAGTTTACGGTAAAAAAAAATTGTTTAAGCGAATTTTCGTTTTGGTAAGTGTCAGGATTGGAGCCGGTAAGATGTGAAACCCCCGAGGGTTCTTCTATTGACTTTATCAGGTATCAGATGCCGCAGCACAAGCAAAATAACTGGACAATGTTATTCACAAGGCATCAATCAACAAACGTTTGTCAGGAAATTCCGATATTTAATATTTTCCCGTGGCATCCATTTACACAACATGCCTCACATATTTTTGGCTACTCGAACTCCAACCTTAGATGTAGATATCTAGACAACCAATCAGAATGTTGAAAATGCCTGAGACATTTTTGTTGATTGATGACTTGTGAATAACACTGTGAAGTCATTTTGCTTGCGCTGCGGCATCCGATAGCCGATAAATTCAATAGAAGAACCCTCAGTGGTTTCACTTCTTACTGGCTCCTGATAGTAAAAGCAAAACTCGGTTAAACCATGGTTTTTATTGAAAACTACATTTATTAAGACTAAAAACAAAATAAGCATGCAAAGCAGGTTGTACGGCTGTAAGGATGTATAGTGTTTGTTTGGCCGGACTTCTTTAACGCCCTGAAGAAGTCAGGCCGTGCCTGACGAAATATTGGTCAAAAAAAAACTATATATCCTCACAGCCATACAACCAGCCTTGCATAATTATCTTGTTTTCAGTCTAAATATTATTTGCTGGTCAGATCTCCCAAGATCCAGCACTTGTACTTTTTTCAGCTGGCCCTTGCATAAAAAACTGTCTACAGTTATTATGCTTTCTTCTGATGTATACCGGTAGTTTGTTAGGATTTTATTGAAACTAACACTCTGGTAAGGTCCAGTCTGGTCCGGTCCGGTCCGATCCAGATTTTGCCAACAGCCAAAGATAAGCGAAGTGAGTCCAGTTTCTTTTGCAGCACATCAAACATAACCTAAGCATTGTCTGTGTAAAAATAAACATCTCTGTGCTCTTTGGTGGGTCAACCAGCACACATGTCGAATTCCTCTTTTATCAGTTTCCATTGCAGCCATGTGAACCACAAGAAAAACTGTCACCTTCAAAGTGATACTTGCATGCAAATACTGTTATCATATTTTCCGTTACTGTTGTTCTCTACAATACAATGCAAATTAGTTGATCAGTATTAATTGTGTCTAAAACCTCTGGTATGAATGCACATAAAACAGATATGAAAGCTTTGAGATTTTGCTGTGGCTTTTCAGGACCTTCAAGAAACGGGCCCCTGGTCAATTTCTGCCACATTGTGGGTTTGATTTTAGGAAACCTCTATTAAGCGGTCATCTGGCTATTTCCCGAGGGTGACCGCTTAATAGAGGTTTCACTGTAGCCTGTTTTGTGGGTAAAAAATAAAAAGGAATCCCTTTTCAAGATTGAGCATCATTAACAATACACGTAGAAGTCCTG
>OX421447.1:31334552-31344552 GCA_949126865.1 Montipora capitata
ATAGTCGCTCGCACATGTACATTTTCCCGTGCTTTGTGTTGGCTACGTGTAATTTATGCTCAGAGTTTTGATTAGTTTACTGGATTGTCTCCGTCCTTTTTGATTGGCCAAAGTAATTTCTTTGGTTTTGGTTTCACAACACTCGATTCAATCTTGCTCTAATAACTATTAATAATTGCTTGGACAGACGTAATTTGAACCAATTTTGCTGTACATTTTAAACAAAGAAAACTACTGTCACAAATTTTTGTTTTGATTTTGGTGTCCTTAATTGTATGCACAAGGTTGCTAAAGTAACATAATTCCCGTTCCACATACGTGTAGCACAATTTGGGATCAACAATATTAATTTTACTTGCAGAATCTCTCCTCATACCAGAATTAAGTAATTCTTATTTTGTTGAGTATATTACAATCACTATCTTGAATAATCTACACTCAGAGGTTTCATTACAACCCGGTCACTGGCATTATACTGCCATCAGGTTGTCAGAAACGTTCCTCTGACCGCCGGCTACTCTGCCTTGATTTTCACTCGACCCCTTGTAAAAGACAAGAGTGACCGACACTCTCATTGATTAGCCCAGGCATCTACTTCAAAACATATTGAAACCTCTGACAGTCTTCAATAACATTTAATTACTATTTTCATCACTGATGATGTATTAAAACACACCATCTCTTGTGTAGCTGTCCAAATCAGGCACTCTTGCTGCAGAGCCAGAAAGTCCCCTTGGTTGAGTCAAGTCCCCACCAGTCCGTGAAATTAAATCCAGCACAGCCACATCATCATCTTCTAGGACTACAAGAATGCAAGAGTGAAGAATGCATGTTCTCATCCTTAGCCCAGAGGCTGTGATGCTTTACACTGTAGGTCAGAGCTTTAGAATAAAAAACACTGGCCTCTTCCAAAGATACCGTATGACCAGTCACAGAAAAGGTCCATTTTTACAATCCTTGGGACCTAATAATATACATGACTTGTACATCACATTTACAAGGCTGTGCAGTTGAGCCAGATGGCTCACTTTGTGATTCGTGGACCTGCTGGTTCAAACAGCCAGTGGTAATCATTCTCAGAGCTGACCAAAAAAATACATGAAGCAGCATATTGGAATGAGAATCAGTTGCCTGGGTCTTACAGCCTACATGCACATGGAAAAGTCTGAATTCCATACTATTCAGGATGAAAACCTAAAAATTCTGTTTGCTAAGTCAAACATACAGTATGTATGTTTGCACCATCTCAATAATTATTACATTTCTCCTAATGCTTCACCAAATTATGGCCTATTAACCTGGGCTCAAAAGCTCTTGGGTTTACATGTACATTGTAATACTAGTGAATCAGTTGTTCTAGTTCTGTTCTGTAAAGGCAACTTGTTCACCTGGCTCTGAGTTTACAACAACGTAGTAATCTAAAAAATTGTGAATTCAGAATCTGGGAATAACCCCAAGGCAATCGAGTTTGAGGGAATTTCCAAAAAAATTAATAACGTACCATTTACCTGTAACAAGGTGGAAATATTATCCCTAACAATTCAAAAAATCCATATCAATCATGCATAGGGGAATTAATTTCCCATAATATGGTAATCCAAATATTCAAATTCCAGATTTGCATGTGTTCCAACAAGTGGAGTTAATATTACCATTGTTTAGAATTAATGTTCACTAGAAAACCTGTTGGGCGAGAAGTAAGGTTGTGAATCATATCCGTTCTTGGCAGAGAGAGCCTGTAGAAAAAACAATCAATCATTTAGAACATGTAATCAAAGCCTGTTGACAATTTTCTAGCAAACAAGCACAGCAAACAGTTTGGGAACAATCATTATAATTATATTATACTCGTCTGGTAGATAGTAGGCATGTTGTGATAGGCTAAATTAGCGAGCTGTATTTTACATTATGGACCACTGTACAGCACCCTTAATTTGAAATTTAAAAAAAAACATTCTCTAGCAAGCTTTTAATGTCGCTCCTGTTGGACTTGTAAAACTGTTTGAGACTTGCAAGCAACTATTTCAAACAGTCAAGATTTCATTTTTCAGATTTTGACACAGCAATCTTTGTGGCAGTTAAACCTTCCAGTTTCTTTGCCTGCGTGCCTGATTACCACAGAGATAATGTATAATAAACATCTTACTAACCTCGTTTTCTTGGTCTGTACTGTAAATTACAGACCCATGTTTTTTCCTGCGGACTGTAATTTCTAGTACTTATGACCCTCGAACTCGGTTAGTAAGAGGTATTTATGGCATGTATTTTGATAACTTCAAAAATGAATGGAAATAGTCTTTTGTAGAAAACCTATGACAAGCGGCAATACAAGTACCGGTATCTGGTATCAAGTACCGGTATTTGACTGTAGTAAAATGTAATTATAATGTGCCGTACTGTATTCCAAAGGGTACATGTACACTCTTACCTTTCTGATTCCACCTTAGAGCTTCCTAAATATTGTCGATCAAATTCTGATGCCTAGAAAATTAAATTTAATTCATTTGAAAACCAGAGAATGTGACATCTAATGAGAAAAAGCCAATAATATTTCCCGTAATACATTAAGACAAGACTTTGCAAGGGAATAAAAACTTGCCATTGAAGTCTTTTGGTCATGTAACACAGTTTGTTCTAGTACTGTACATGTACATGATCATGACTTTGGTATCTTGCCCTAAGTTAAGAATTCTTTACTCAGTCATTAATTAAAAAAAGAAGCTTTGCAGCAATGTACCATCAAGGTAAAATAATTTTATATGACAAGCAATAAATTCAAATTAAAATGTTATGTTGTAATAGGGGCTATCATCAGTCTCTACAATGAATTTTCAGCATTCACAAATAAGCTACTAGTTAGTTGAGAGGTTCAAAACTGCATAATTATGCAAGCTAAGCTGTACTTGCAGATAATTATGTCCAGGATTGACCCTAAATAGCCTGCGAACGCAGACAGATTTCTGGTGGTCATTCCAGGAATACGCCTGCGTTTGCAGGCTAGACCCTAAATAGATGCACACAGATTTTAATAAGCATCACAAAGTGTCCCCTCGCTCTTCTCGCCAACTTCAACATCACTCATGTGTTGGAATACAGACAATTGACGTCACAAAGTCTCCCCCAAAATGTTGCTCCTCGAGTAAGGATAAACTGTTGCATTTACCCCAAGCTAAAAATAACGCTAGCCTTTACCCTTTTCCCTTATTGTTAGAAATGTAATATATAAAGTAGGTAACAGAGGCTTTGGCATGAGACACTCCGTGCTAGATGTGAAAATTGGGGGTGCATCTAATTACTTGCATTTCTGGAAAATTAGTGGTGTTTTGGCTTCTAGCAATCAAACTTTTAAAGCCAAGTTGAAGGAAGCCAATAGTCGAGCCAAAACTATCTCAAAGGTATCCTGTTAGCTTGGTTCATCAAAATAATAATAACAATAATAATAATAATGATAATAATAATAATAATAATAATAATAATAATAATAATAATAATAATAATAATGGCAATGGTTATCCAAATGTGATCTGAAGATTGGGACAGAAGCATTGTTATGTGCCGCACAGGAACAGGCCATCAGGACAAACTATGTAAAGCACCACATCGATAAGATCAGTGAAAGCCCCCTGTGTAGATTATGTGGAAAAAAATGTGAGAGCGTGCAACACTTAGTATGCGGATGTGAGAGATTGGCTCAGAAAGAATATAAGAGACAACACGGCAATGTAGCAAAGAAAGTCCATTGGGATTTTTGTAAGTAGAAAATGAAGAAGTTAAAGTTTTGTGGGATATCAATGTTCAGTGTGACAATGTGATAGAGGCAAGAAGACCAGACATAATTGTAATTGACAAGAAAGAGAGAAAGGGGATAATCGTCGATATTGCTGTACCAGCTGATGTAAGAGTAGGGGAAAAAGAAATGGAAAAAGTGGAAAAATATACCAGGACTTGAAGAGAGAGATCGGAAGATTGTGGAAACTCAAAATGGTAGAAGTCATACCTGTAGTGACAGGAGCCCTTGGAAGTGTCACCAAAGGATTTGATAGGTGGATTGAAAAGTTAGGGATACCATTCAATGTTGGAGTAATGCAAAAAAACTGCCTTGTTGGGAACTGCAAGGATACTGAGGAAAGTGTTGGAAACGTAAAGAAGAGATATTTCTGTTAGCCTTTGGTCATTTGTTATGACTTGCCTAACAGAAGAAAAGACGGCAATGACAACAGCCAGAACATGATGTTGAAAAAAAAAAATCATCATCATCATCAAAACTTATGGTTGCTAAGAAAATTGCTGTACATTTTTGTACCAAACTGATATAAAAGGGATGGAAAGTTGACAGAGAAATCTGCCAAGAAATGGATGGTATGTTACTTCCTACTACTGTGCAGTATTGTGTGTATAACCTCTTTTGAATTTTTACTTTAAAAGGAATGACCAATAATCATCTTTGGCCCTCCACAGTAAGAAACTTGATATTCTGCTTTTCAAGTAGATTAACAATAGCCAAAAAGCAGTTTGGCATTTGGTGTCCAAGGAAAGATTCAGCAGAATTAGGAAAATCAGTTAGTAATTTTAACAACCAACATAACAATGAAGGCAACACCAATAAGAAGCCCTGTTTGTGGGTGAATAATAATTATACATGTACAGGGGTCAGAATGTGGGAAGGTCTCTTGAAGCACTTTTTTTGGCATGGGAATGCTTAATACACAGACTATAAGTCAACAAATTTATATGGCTCACACACACACAAAGAGCAGGGCTCGAAATTGCGACCAATACAGTCGCATTTGCGACTAAAATATCTGGAGAAGTCGCAAATTTGCGACTTGTTGTCACCTTCGCTCTTTCGAAACAAAAGGGTTAGCAGTTGCCACTTTGCTGCTACTTTCGCTAATATAAATAAATAAATGACAAAATTATTTTGTTTCTCGCTTGAATTTTCTCTGAAGATAGCGTAATTGTTGAGTAATTTAGCTGCGATGTTACGTGCACAGCTCCATTCCTTCGATCATTCGCAATTTTCAGCGGTTTCTTTACACACAAGTATTGCGGGATCATATTTTTTTGCTAAACTGCTGACAACACAATGCAGCGCGGCAATTGTGTGACTAAAATTTGCAAAATAGCGACTAAATTTTTGTATCTTATCGCAAAATACCACTGGATTTTTTCGTTAAATTTCGAGCCCTGAAAGAGACAATCAAATTGCACTACTGTAATTACAATGAATACAATAAATGTCAAAAGCAGGTACATGTAATTTGCAGAGTCTCTGCATTTGAAGGCGAAAAGGAATATGATAATTTTACATGCACTAAGATAGTTCTTTTTTGCTAGTGATCAGTGGTTGGTTTGACGGCCCAATTTGCGCAGTAGTTCTGCATATCGTACTCATAGCGTTTGTTCTGCCAGCTGAGGAGTTCTGTCCTCCAGCGTGGTTCATGCAAGTTTGTTTTGGTATCCCCTCCCTTTTTATTTTTGTGTGTCTGTTTTTTAAATTCCAGGAGTAGGGGCTCACGGCTGGGTTGTTGTGTTGTGCCAGCCCCCAGATACAAGTTAAGTGATGCAGTTGTTAACAACTGTATATACCTGTATACATGAACAACCACAATACCCCAAGCAACTACTCCACCTAAAACTTTACTACTATGTGCAGTCCTGAATCTGACAGTACCTGATCAGATGTAAAGTGCATTATAGCTGCTCGTCTCTCACTGTCTCTCACTGATCTATCATCTAGAATTGAACATACATTACAAGATCTACAGTTGTTCCATTGTAACGAGAAAGTGGAGCATTTAATCTACGTTTTAGCAAAATGAAAAACGAAATACAGTCAACTCTCGTTATAGCGGGGAAGCTCTAGGACATCATTTACTATGGCGTCCATAATAGCGAGAGTCTGAAAAAGTGGGGTGTGAGAAAAAGAGTGCTGTTAACATGCAATAAATAACCTTGACTATGACTGTAAAAACGGATGATAACAAAGTTTGAAATCCGACGTTTCGGAGTAGTCGTGACTCCATTATCAAGGAATAAAATTATACCAGATAATGCAAATTACAGCATTTAAAGTGATTTCTGGCGTGAAGAATTAACAAAGGTGGGAAGATTATAAAAATACTCTTAAACAAAATAATAGAGTCTGATTGCATATTGAGATTTGGCTTTAAAGCTCTTACAAAAGCATTTTGTGAACTAAACAGTCAAATTTATTTCTGCATTTCTTAGGCACTTCAAAAGGCATCATCCCCTGCACATTCTTGAAGTGGGGGATTTTTGTTTATGTCCTTTTACAAGATAATGTAATGTCCGTGTGTGTAACCTACATAACCTGCATAACACAGGTCATATTGAAAACTATAAACAACACACTGCTAATTTAGCTCTGGTTCAATTTTCCGGCCCACAAACACAGGCTGGATGGTGGTCTGTACTTTTAGACTCAGATCCTTAAGTTCTTTCCTCACAATATCTGCTGAGATTTGATCTTTCAATGGTAAAATTACTTGAAGCATGTCATCTGTCTCTTTGCATGGTGACAAAAGCTGCCGCGGGACACAAACCTTTGCGTAAACAAAACTTTTGATGGTAGTGTTAATGACTCTGGTGTTGGGATACTTCACATGTGAGAATGTTGTCTTCAGACGGTCAGATTCATCGGAAAAATGTGACCAAGACGAAGTTAAACAATGTGCTCAATCAAGCATAGTTCTGAGTAAACCCTTCTTGTACCGATTATCAAGCGTGTCCAGGAAGTATACTTTTTGTGGGTACACATTATTCCTGAAATTCCCTAAAATTGGGAGGATTAACAAATCAGTTTACAGTTTACACCTGAAATGTCAATTGTGCTTGAAAAGTTTTAAAAATAACAATCCCCCATTAAGGTAATTTCCTTGAAAATCACATACTATCCAGATTTTTGTCAGACTTAGCACAATTGATACTCATGCACAGAACATTAAAAAAATAAACAAAAAGATGGGGTCACCATGCTTGTTTTTGCGTTGCATGCCCTTTATTCTAAGTGTTTCTTATGGTATCTGGCTAACTCGTCCCAAAGACAATTAGTCCCAGACGATTAGCCCCCAATGTTTCTCTGGCGTGCTGAACTATAGAAACTTGCTGTTTATGTTTTACCAGCATTTCTCTATCAATCAATCAATCAATCAATCAGTAAACTATATTAAAGTGTCTAAAACTTCTGGTCAGCTTGGAGGCCGACTAATCGGTAGTATTGATAGAGTGTTCTTTGATGTTAGGCTGTTAGGGATTGCTTGTGTTTCTTGCCGATTACCATGGCTTGGTATTTGCTTGTGTTTCCCACAAAGTGATTTGTGATCTGCTGTGTTGTTTATTTGGAGAACTTTTACTTATTGTTGACTACCTGTTTAGGTCAAACCCACGAGCAATGTTCAAACTCTCACTACCGGTACCTGTTGTATATTTCAAACCCACATGCAATGTGCAAACTTATGTTAATTTGAGGTGAGACATTTCATTCATTAACAAACACTTCACTGCAAATTGCACTCTCAAATCTCTATCCTGGTGATGTGCATAAAAGGGATCATTCAATTGTGGATACTCTATTAACTTATTCAGCAACTCTAACAAGTGAATAAAACCACAATCTACGTTACAATGTCTTCTATCTTCCTTATGTGTATTTCTTGTCAGCAACCAGTTTGATCCTGTCAAGAAGGCCTCCAGTGTGATGGCTGCCTCTGTTGGCAGCACCGCACCTGCAATACAGGCGTATCACAATCCGAAAACCAAGACGCAGTTAAAACCGTTGCGTCTATTGACTGGCATTGTTTGACATGCGACACCCCTCAGGTTGAAAGTACCGCCTTAAGTGAAATCTCCATATCGGCCGACCCTGATGTTGACTTCAATTCTGAGCAAAAAAAGCGATCAAGGTATTTTTTCGTCAAATTTTACACTTTAAGTGAAATAATTGAATTATTGAATTTCTTTGACTTGATACTAGATTGTGATAGTTGATAATCTGGTTATAAATTGTCATTACAAAAACCATACAGAAACTGACGTTGTTTATTGTCATCCTGTCAACAGATATCATTGAGTCCGAAGAGTTCAACCCCCCAGTAGACTCATTTGATCAGCTTATGGAGCCTTCGGCCATTCCGACCGTTGAAGGGACCAATGTAGAATCCACAATCGGATCAACAGTATACGAACATCCAATCCAGCTGACCATTGACGAATCCACCATCGAGGGACCAACACCCCATTTAGTTGAGAAAGCTGACCAGACACTGACTTTTCAGATCATGGAGGGTGCCAGCGAGAGAGGAAAGCGAAAGCTTATTGACAGCCGTGGATTCAGTTATAACGTCAAGAGGCAGTGCCTTGATGCAACCAACTGGCAATCACTGTTTGTCCTACGCTAAGATTTTTTTTTGTCATCACAATAATGGGTTTGTGTTTGATGGTTATCTAAACTTCAAATTGCCAGATCAAGTAAGTACTGGTAAGTAAGTAAGTAAGTAAGTAAGAGTTTTATGCATTTTCTGCATAGTATAAATCTTATAGATATGGATAGTCATGATCATGAATCAGAGTTACTAGGCTAAGCACATCTACATTCTTTTTTATAAGAATATTGTTTAACAACCCATAAATTGTTCTTATAAAATATATTCTTATAGAAAAAAAAAAGTGTATGTGCAATGATAGGTGATGTTCTGTTCAGGCTAAGAAATAATCTTTGCTCTCGACAAAGGTAAACAATAACTTTAATGATCTGACGAAAACTGCTAGTACACGCTTCGCATAATGACTATGATTCTTCGAACGAAAAGCACATGTTCTGGTACCCCATAATATTAACACAACAAATGTCCCCAGTAGGGTGGCCACATTACAAGTCTAGTCTCACAGGGGGTCGTGATGTTCTTCCACAGCGGGTCCTGGCCCGAACAGGTAATGCTAATTGCTCTCCTGTTAAATTTTAATAGGGAAACCGCTGCAAAGCCACCATTGTGCAGATTTCTGCAGTTACATCCATGAAAATTGGATCAGCAGCCAGAACTTCAGTCGTCAGGACCAACAATGACTTAGAGGGTTGGCACAATGGCCTGACCCATTGTGCCAAAGGACTATGGCAACTGCCCCTTTACATCTTCATCCAGCTATTACACCGGGAAGATACCTTGGTTAATAATTATACAGATCCGTCTTGTTTCAGACAAAAAGCTCAAGAGACACCAGCAGTGGGCCTACAGAACCACGCAGAGAAGACTCTTCGACCTCTGGAAGCAATATGAGCACCATCAAAGGAATTCGAAAGAGTTTCTAATGGCCTGTTCTCACCTTGTTCAACCAATGTAAATTTTAATAAAAATAAACAACCACACACAAAAACGGCTCCTTTAGGAGCCACCAACTCTATAAAAGTCAATAATGACCAACAGATGTACTTCTTAAAAATATTGAGGATCCATTACCAGAATTAATCATAGTAAAGTTGAATAGGCTTCTCTGGTAATCCTATTGCAGCAGTGCAAATTTTTTCATTCAGTCTCTCGCAGGGGAGTTCTAATTGCTTGGTTGTTCCCCTGGTTTCTATTGTATCTACATGAAGAGTGTTACATGATATAAATGGTCAGAATGCGATTGGAACTGTTGTTGTACCTTATTGGCCTTCCACTATTTTCTGGCCGCTAATTGCATCCACGAATATTAGCTTTGTATTAGATTATAATAATTATTGTGTTTATGCCGGCAAAGACGTATTCACTTGAGACTAGGTAGGAATCTGAACTCTCTTTTAGGCTCTGACCGTTTTGTGGGAGAAATCATTACCGTTAGAATGGATTTTACAAACGGCAGCTCTGATTAGGGTTGGCTGTACTATTTACTGCATTTAGCTGCATTTGTGTCAGCACTGGCCATTTAAAGGGCAACTGCACCTTTTCTGTCATGGTATGTTTGGCGACACTGGTTGCTGTAGAAGAATATATTGGGGCTT
>OX421447.1:31352052-31359552 GCA_949126865.1 Montipora capitata
TAGGGCTAATACGCTACAATTCTACCTTGAAATCTCCCCTTGCATACTGTAGATCGTTTTGTACCTAGTCAATATTTTGCACTGATTTTGTAATCCATAGACCTCACTCTGCTCGACTAGACTGTTTATTTCATAATGAATAGACATAGCAGATGTAGCGTTATTATAATCTGCGATCAGGCATCCTTCTTCCCCTTTTTTTGGTATGCTGGCCGAATTCCTCTCTCCTAATAAAAAGAATGCTTGATAAACGTTTAGAGAAAAGGTCATTAAATTTGCTTCTGTTAGAGAGCCAAAGGGCTTTTCCAAAAGTAATTCAAAACTCTTGTGCATGCACAACGTAAGCCACATGGCTGGGCCATCTGTAGATGTTGTGTTGTAATCTACGTCTTGCCCGGCTTCGTCTATTTTATCAAGCTTTGAGCATGTGCCGACCATGTGACTTTTCAAGGGGGTGGGGAGTGAGGCGTTGGGCTATGGGTTATTTGATTTTGGTATGATTTTTTTTTCCGAAACCTCTGGAGATAGAAATTTTTTCCCACATCAGAACTGTGCAAGAGTTTTTTCCCGCTTTAGATGCCACAAGAGATTTTTTTTTCAATGCAGGATTTTTTCCCCAGGCCTCCTTGCAAGATTTATTTCCATCGAAATCTGCCTCTTACGCATCCTGTGAGGGAAGTCTGGTGCTAGGAGGAGACGTTCCTGTTGTAATTAAATCTGGTGAATCGTTTGTGTAAAAAAAAAAGCTGCCCATTTGCTTTACTATTAATTTTGTCTCCTTATCTTATAACAGGCAAAACAAAAAATTTTAAACCGATTACCAAAATATTGCTCACGGGTGGTACGGTGGTAATATAAAGGATAACGCCTCCCAGCAGAAAAATAAAAACCATTGAGGAGACTTAAATATTTGCACATATACCTGATGTTTCAATATAGAGGATATAAAAGTGGCAAAGCATATCACGATCGCTTGACTTTTCTCAATCGACATATGGTAGTTTGGTTTAGCTGGAATTATTCGATTGGCAAATTTATTTACTTAATATTTATTTATTGACTGCCGGCCATTTAGTATTTTGAAACCTTGACCAGTTACCGGCTATATAGCCACAGCGTTAAATCGGATGCTTTTTAGTGCGATATAACAGGATTATTGTTGATTATGTGTGTATTATTACTTGCGCAATACATCGCAGTTAGTAGTTGTATTTTGTTTGTTATTACGTTGTTACGACAATTTTCTCTGCTCGTGGACATCTTTCATTAACCAACCCTTCTCCCCTCGCGTAGATTTTTCCTTATTACATTGTTACGGGTCATTCTCCACTCACAGACAGTTTTCGTTATTACGGGTCGTTCTCTACTTGCCGACAGTTTTCGTTATTACATTATTACGGGGAACTTTTCCACTCGTGTAGATTTTTCGTTATTACATTATTACGAGCAACTTTTCCACCCGCATAGATTTTTCGTTATTACGCTATTACATTATTATGGGCAACTGAAATTTTTCCTTATTACATTATTACGGGGAACTTTTACACTCGGATAGCTTTTTCATTATTACGTTATTACATTATTACGGGCAACTGAAATTTTTCGTTATTACATTGTTACGGGCAACTTTTCCACCCGCATAGATTTTTCGTTATTACGGGTCCTTCTCCACTCACTGACAGTTTTCGTTATCACATTATTACGCTAACTTCTTTGCTCATGGAAATTTTTCGTTATTACATCATTACGGGCATTTTTTCCACTTGTGTAGATTTTTCGTTTCGTTATTAGCAAACATTGACACCAATAGTGATCTTCCACTTTTTTGTCCTCTAAAAATTTAAAGTCATACAGTTTTTCATAGCAATACGTGTTGTTATACGTTAAGGAACAGTGCTAATAAGATGTCTTATACTCAGTGCAGGGAAGTTTTTTGAGATACTGAAGTGACTAAAGTGGGTCTTAATCCAGACAACTATGGACTCCATAGCCTGAGGTCTGGAGGTATCACTTCAGTCTGTATTCATTTGTAGTCTAATAGCTTTAATTTAATTTGTAAGTCGATGATGGCATAAGCCGTTACTTTATTCAGATATTTAGTCTTCATTGGAGTTACTTGATTATTTTGATTTATGATGAGTGTATTTTCGTATGCTGCATTAATTGTATGTATAGTAGATTCGTTTTTTGTATCCAAAACCATATTAATGGCAGCCATTTGTGATTTGAAATCAGATTATTCTTTGAGATTTTGTAACATTGTTACGTCAGCTCTCTATTGTACAGTAACTAGATATCTTTATTTTTCAAATTGTAAGATAATGATTTTGTAGTGGCTTTATTTTCGCAGATGTTTTGTAATCATCCATAGCAATTATTTTGAATATAGCCCCCTTATTGTAAAGTTCAATATGAATCCTTTTATCCTGAGTGTATTGTGAAAGCTTGTATTAGAACTGTTTGAATCTGCTTGTGCATCCATCCATTTGCATGCTTGATTGGTTGGTATTTTTTACAGGCCACAGGTCATTGTTTTACCAAATTCAATACAGAAAGTATCCTAAACACCCATAAAGGCTAACCTTAGGCCTTTTACGAACGTTTAGGATACTTTCTGTAATTTTCCTAAAACAATGACCTGTGACCTGCAAAAAATACCAGCCGCATGCTTGTCCTCTCTGTTGCTTTATTATGGGAATTTAAGGGGAAAATGTACGTTTGTTTGAGCGAAGTGTATTAAAATGTAATAAAAAATTAATAATCATGAATCTCTTAGTAAGCAAGTTTACACCATGGCTTTTCAACTAAAAAGAGGAAGCACTTACCAAGTCGACGTAAATTTGGAAGCATGTGCGCAATAAAAAGGCGGTAATCTGGTTCATTCTTTGTGACTGGATTCAACCTCAGATCTAGGTCCTGAGAAACACGTAAACATTGAAAATCAACCAGGTCCAGAAATAAGGGCCACTGTGTGACCAAAATTGACAAAAAATTGTGCAAATGACAGTTTCATGGAAATGTAGATGTACATGCAATTTTTAAATGGTGGACTCAATTAATTTGAACTATGACATTGAAATGAAAAAATTGAATGTGATTCAGCCGTAATTTCCAATTCTGTAACTGTTTGTGTATTTTTGCAGCAAAAACCCATCTGCTACTTCTCAATTCCTCTTTCCTGATGAATTTCTTCAACAGTTACATGTAGGGCAGTGCATACATGTAAATGAATATTATCAACTGATCAAAAGAGTCAGTGTGTAACTCCATGCTCTCAATCAATCATGCTGCAGCCTTCTCAAAATATTTTTGGCAAGCAGGTCATAAGGAAAGTGGAGACGGTTTCGTGCTAAAGGCACCCAAGCGAGTGCCCAAAGGACGCAGGCTTCTAGGGGCATGCTCCCCTAGGGAATTTTGTAAATTTAGACACCAGATGCAATTTAGTGCAATCTGGGGGATTTAAAATGAAGAAATTTCACATAGGGAATTGACACTTGCATGGAGTCTGATAAGAAATACTGGAATGTTAGTTAAATAAACATTTCATGTGCGTGACGCAAAAAAATATTGCGGACGCGAATTTGTGCGCCAAACAAGCTTTTTTCAAGCTTTTATAATATCTCCAGTGACTTTACGTTCAAGATAAAAATGTGTTGTGTCTGACATTTTCTGACTGGAAGGACACGGTCACGCTCTCTGAGGAGGAGGCTCATTGAACCGTTGACCGGCCAGTTTTGAGAAGGCTGATGCTGTCATGCTGCAGATTAGCACAAACCATGCTTCAAGCAACCAGAACCAGAATGTTCTGATGACAAACCTTTTTCTAAAGTAAATCCTCAACTTGACTGGTGGCTACACAGTTTGCATGTCAAAATAAAATGCCTTATGGTTTAATGTTATAAAACATTCTGTAGTTAATTAATAATAATAGTAATAATTGCTTCAATTATTGTCCAGATACATACATGTACATGTAAGTCTGAGGATCGCCTCTATCTCTTGACTATAGCCCCCACATCAAAAGCATTATTTTATTTCAATCATCAGTCTTTCAGGGGAACATGTGAGCCCAAAAAAATTGAACAGCTCCCCCAACTGACATTCTTAAATCATTGCAACAACATTGCATGCATCCCACTGAAGCCACCTGAATTCTTCAGGTGTCTATAACAGACCGCGCAATTGGTTAAATTGTGCAGATATTGTAAGTGAGAGGATTGCATTTCAATAAATTAATGTGTTGTGGAATGAGATCAATGGTTACATTAACATACAATGTACAGAATGAGATATACCTTAAGATTTGACAAGTTTCTCAGCCAATACAAGTCTTTCAGTGAAGAAATATTATTGTAATATCTGTTTGTTAAGGCAAACTTGCCATCATAATAACAGTAACATCAAATCAGTCTGTACAGGTAACTCAATCCTATCACCAAACAATAATTATTATGGAATAGTCCAGCAAGATACATAACAGAAAACATATATAACAGTTACGAAATCAATATCTATACATTATAGCTTTAGTTGCTGCTTGAGTAACTTGCTTCCATTAACTCAAGAGGTATGTCCAGAAATATACACAGCTACAAGAATAAGAAATTTCGCTAATTGGGCTACCATAGAGCAATTATTTTAACAAAAACTGCAAAAATTCCTTAAAGTGCTACTACGACCAAAAAAATAATTTTTCTTTTTCTTTGGATTTCAAAACTATGTTAATTAAACACTAAGTGACCCAAGTTTTAAGTTCTGATTTTAAAAAGACACCTGTTTATTTTAACTGGAATTTTGTTATTTACTGGTCTGCCATTACTAACTTTAAAATCTTCAGAGAGCTGGGTGGAGGAGAAAATGATGTCAAAGACTCACTTGTTTAAGAATGCAAAGCGTGTGTATGCGGCTGAATTAATATGCAGCCTTGGAGTTTTGGGCTTTCAGATTTTTAAACTCGTGTTTTGCATATATAATAAGTTGTACTCACACGCCGAAATTTTAAGCTAGTGAGTAAATGACGTCACTTTTCCCTAGATCTAACCCTCTGAGGTCCAATCGGTCAGTTTTGAATGTGAGTAATGGCGGACCGTGAAATCCAAACCTTACACTCAAGATAAAGAGCCTTTGGATAAAAATCAAAGCTTAAAATTTTGCCAATCAGGTGTTCAGTGAACACACTTTCAAAATCTGAAGAAAAAAAGAAAATGATTTTTTGATCATTATGATAGTAGCACTTTAAAGTAGACGTGGCAATGACAAATAATAATTATCCCGGAGATTTGATCACCTGTACAGGACACCGGGAGATTTGCTCTGTATCCGGGAGAGTTGGCATGTATGTGGACCACTAAATAGGAAAATTCCACTTAACTTTTGAAATTAAGGCTTAAAACGTAAGTCAATTAGTGTTTAGTTAATAATAATAATAATAATTTACATTTATATTGCGCAGATTACATGAATATATGATCACCTGCGCATTACAATGAAAGCACAACAATATAAAATGAAACCTACAATAAAATAGATAAATATAAATTTAAAAAAAACAAAACTAGATAATATAGCTAAATGCAAATATATGGATAATTAAAAATTAATTCCTATTAAATCGTAAGTATAGAAGCAAGCCTAAAAAAATGCGTTTTTAACATTTTCTTAAAATTGTTCAAAGATCCACTGTTGCGAATTTTACTGGGGAGCGAGTTCCATAGCTTTGGGGCAGCAACACAAAATGCCCTGTCCCCCAATGTTCTCTTAGTTCTCTCCGGTGGCAACTCAAGGAGAAGCTCATTGTTTGATCTCAAAGAATAGCGCGATGCACTCTTAACACCAATTAAATCATTGATATATTCCGGCCCAAGCCCATGAATAACTTTGAATGTAATTACTAATATCTTAAATCTAATTCTAAAATGCACTGGCAGCCAGTGAAGCCTGAAAAGCACCAGCGATATGTGATCAAAGCGGGAAACATTGCAAATAAGGCGCGCAGCTGTATTTTGGACTCGCTGTAACTTAGACAACTGTGTTTGCGGCAAACCATATAGTAAACTATTGCAATAGTCAACTCTACTAGTAACTAGGGCATGCACTAACTTCTTCTTTGATTCAGTTGAAAGATACTTTCTTATGCATCTAATGTTGTGCAGGTGGAAATAAGATGCACTACAAATCTTATTGATTTGTGTCCCCATACTAAGTTGTTGATCAAACCAGCAGCCCAAATTCTTGGCCTCGAGAGCTGGAGTAATCTGATGGTCACCAACAGCAAGAGAGCCTGCGCTGATCTTAGACAGTTGCTGTCTTGTTCCAATAAGTAAATACTCAGTTTTATCATCATTTAGCTTTAGCCGGTCAGTCAGCATCCATTGACGTATGTCTTCTATACAGTGTTGCATTGCCATAACTGCCTCATCCAGACTTGCTTGTGAATCAGGTTTAAATGAAAGATAAAGCTGAGAGTCATCCGCATAGCAATGAACGTCAGGTAGATGTGCTTTTACAATCTCAAAAACCTTGGATGCGTAAATGATGAACAAAACAGGACCAAGACAGGATCCCTGAGGAACACCATACTGCAAGAAAAAACGGTCAGAGAGAGTCCCATTGACCGAGATGTGTTGACTTCTGTTCCTTAAGTATCCTGAGAACCATTCCAAGACTTGACCCCAGACGCCAAACCTTGACTGAAGACTCGTGATCAAAATACCGTGATCAACGGTATCGAAGGCCGCGCTTAGATCTAAAAGAACCAGCAAAGTTACATGACCTTTATTCATATTCATAAGAATATCATTCTTTACCTTTAAAAGAGCAGTCTCAGTACTATGATGTTGCCTGTACGACGACTGCAAAACAGGATAGAGACCGTTGGAAGACATATGCAAAAGCAGCTGATCTAATACCGAGCGTTCTGTTAATTTAGAGACATGAGAAAGATTACTAACTGGGCGATAGTTTTTATACAGCCATGTCTCTTGAGCAGGGGATTTACTATGGCTTCCTTCCATGAATCAGGAAAAGAGGCAGTCTCGAGAGACTGATTGATCATCTGTTTAATTACAGGCAGAAGCAAATCCATACACTCCACCACCAGTGGAGTTGGCATTGGGTCCAAAGCGCAGTGCTTCTTAGCTCATTTCTTCACCAGCTCTAGGATGTCATCATCATTTAAAAGCTTAAACTCGCTGAATGATTCTCTCACAGGACGATCAAAGTCATATTTTGAGGACCCAGAAGAACCTCGTGTAGCAACATCAAGATCCAACCGAATATCAGATACCTTCTTGACAAAGAAATTCCCCATAGCGTTAGCCAGTAAATATTCATCGTCATGTGGTGGGAACTGGACTCCAGAATCCTGCCTCAGTAACCTCTTCGTAGCCCTGAAAAGTTTACCCTGATCGCCACTGTTTTCCTCTATAAAATCTTTATAGAACGCCGTGCGGGCGTTATTCAATAGTTAACATAGTTTTGAAATCCAGTTTTGTTTGCTGG
>OX421447.1:31362052-31367052 GCA_949126865.1 Montipora capitata
CTCCCAATGATGACTAAAATCATCTGGCATTAGACAGAGTAAAACCTACACAAGTCTCACTCTCAGAATTGAAAGGGTTAATTAAGCAACCAACCTGCAATTTGCCATGCAGTTTTAAAGCAATTTTCAATTGAGTGTCGAGAGTAATTAGCAAATTGCTTTGGTTTTGCATGACTTCAATCAGTGATTGGTTCAAAGTTCTCGCCCCACTTTTTCAACCAATCATAAATGAAACCAAAACCAATCGTAGCTCATGCATGCACATTTTCCCATGCTTTGTGTCGGCTGCGTGTAATTACTTCGAGTTTTGATTCAGGTTTACTGGATTGTGTCCCTCCTTTTTGATTGGCCAAAGTAATGTAATTACTTTTGTTTTGGTTTTAAGACATTAGATTGAAAATTGCTCCAACTACAGTTTGGATCCTCAGTCTCTGTTTACTTGAATCAAGATACACTGTATTATGAATTCATTCCTTTAAAAGTGTACCGGTAATAAACATTAAATAAATCTATAACAAATATAGTGGATACAGATTCAAAGATTCTAATGTTACTTGGCTGTCCAAACCCTGAAAAAGAAACCACATAAAATTTACTGTACTTCAATGATGGATAAAATGCATTACCAAGTTGAAATATGTATGTACACCATACATCATTTCTTAGTTTGAAGATACTGTACAGCAAACTCAAAATTGTACAGGTTTAATAACTTGGATTACAGATATAGAATAACAAAAAGCAGGTTGCCAGTCACAAAGAACTTTGTCCTCTAGGACACGTGTTGTTATTCTTTTTTAGAATAGAACCTACTGTAGATGAATCTGAAAATTGTTTTGACAACATGTAAACTCATTTCTAGTTGTGATGCATAATTTTAAGACATACAGTGTAAGTAAACTCAAAATACCTAACTCAATAGCAGTTAAACCAAAAGTTATTTAAGAGGAACCTAAAACTGCGCAAATGTACATAAAGTTTGTCAATTTACAAGTACTGTGCTAAAGACAACTGACATTATCATTGGTATTTTTGGCCACTGGATGTCAATGAACATATTAAATAAAAAACAATACAAACTTCAATCTCAGGTGACCATAAAAGTGGTGTTCCAATGTATTTTTTAGGGCTGTAGCTGGGAAAAACAGCAGTTTTGGCCAGTGACACAAGATAGCCAATGAACTACAGTGTATGTCTGTGAACGAAGAACAAACTTTAAACAGAAATGAGCAAAATGATCATCACCTCAGTTGAAGCAAGAGCATTACGTGAGAGATCCAAGGACTTTAGCCTGGTAAATCCAGTGAGAGAAGTACCCAAAAATGAAATTTTCTCATGAAAAGTGCCCGGCAAAGATAGAGATTTAACATCATCTACAAAATTAATTAAGAGTTTCAAGAATTAGAATAATTTTATTATAATTGTTGTAAAAGGTAAGAAAACACCTGACAATGCTCAACAAAGTACCGGTAACCAATTTTATTGGTTTGTGCAAAACCAGCCTACATGTACATGTATATATATGACTTTCAGGTCAGAGTCTTATCATTTACATCATCACAGCCGCACATTGTCAAGCAACGTGATACATAGAAATCATGTTTCTCTTCTTTTTTCTCTTCCATGCTTGTGTCTGGTCTTCTTCTGCCCCTCAGTTCTCTGATTCAACTGAATCCCAGTTTGAAAAGGAGTGTAGGAGCCGTGAATCAAGTTATCTGTTTGAATAAGCATATGTTCTCCAGTTTTCCCAAAAAGGTCATAAAATTATTGTAAGAAACCTTACCTGTTCCTTCAGTGTTCACTCAGTACGTGTAGTAATGTATTAAAAAATTTAGCTGCCTAGGTGGAAGGTTGACAAAATGTAACATGAAAATTATGTGCACCCTGCAAGCAGAGCCTCTCTAAAACTCACGAGAGGGTTAAGTCAGTCATTTTCTTCCATGGTCATTTTGTTCCAAGTCAGTTCGTTCCAAGCTACTGTCAGATCATTCCATAAAATAGTCAGATCGTTCCAAGATACAGTCAGAACATTTCACAAAATACTCAGATAGTTTGACTCCTAAACCCAAACTGCCAATGTTTGATTAATGATAGCGCTTTCTTAATACAATTGTACTGTAAGATCAGATTAGAAATTTTAAAAAAGTGCTGCTGCAATTTTGCCACAAAACACAAGTAAGCATATGTTATGTTTTCAGCAGTTCCAGCGGTTTAACCAACCCGAAATATGAACCTGCAATTGATACAAGAAGTACAATGTACTCTTGGAGGACACGCAAGACATTCCATGTCCCAGTTTACCAAAACCTGAGAATATTGCCAGCGTAACCAACAGACGCCACCAGTGGCTGAGGCCAAAAGATCCCACAGACTTAACTTTTGACCTTGATGAAAACCACATACCCGATGGTTTCCTGCGTGAGACATTGCAGTTCAGAACTGGAGACATCTGATGTTCGCGACCAACCAGCAGCTAGAGACCCTTGCCTGAGCAAAGTTGTAGTACATTGTACATCGACGCCACCTTTAAGCCTTGCCATTATCCCATCAGCCACCTGTTAACAATTAATGGCTCAGTGGTTCAAGTAACATTGGATTTTGAGAAGGAAGTCTGGGCAGCCCAGAGGACAATTACATGTATTCTGCATGCCAAACTTCAAGGATGTATACATGTACATTTCATTGGACACAGGCTCTATGGAGAAAAGTAATAAATAACTTATACCTTACAAATGTACATGTACATCACACTTACATGTACGGTGTATACTTTGCTTGATCCACTAAACATACAATCATACCTAGCAAGCACAAAACAAAACATGTAGAAACAGCAAAAATCTATCTATCAATCACAAATCTTGCCAGCAATGTGAGATTTTTAGCTCATTAGTCACACCAATTACAGGTTTTCGTGTGAAATGACCATGAATTATTACTCTAACCACTGTGTCAGAGTTCACGCTGGATTTTGTACATAAAATTCCAGAAGTATTCAAGGAGTTTTCAAAAACGAGAAATTGAGTTTTTAAGGAATCTTTGTAAGAAGATATCCTTGCCATACATCGTGTTGCAGTGTTTTCTTTGCTGAAAAAGCCTACCTTGATATTCTTTTCCACGTCCTGCGAGTTAAGTGAACGCACTGACATTCCATATTTTTTGCATTTAATCTTTCCCCAATAGTAAAATTTGGGCTCAATTTTTGAAATGTTTCTTTTAACCTAGCATGGTGCAATTTCAACAATTTTCACCCAAGCAAAAATTCAAGGAGTTTACAAGCAGTTTCCCACCAAATCCTTTTTTTTAAAGGGCTTTTCAAGTGCCCTTGAAGTCCAATTAAAATTCCAGGGCTTTTCAAGAACTTCAAGGAGTAGCATGAACCCTGCTGTGTGTATGCTAAATAAGTATATTTTCCCCCCCGGGGGACTCTCATATGGAACAGACGGGGATGCTCGTCGGAAATTTTGAATTTTAGCATGGCTCTAGCTTTTTGTGACCCCTAAAGGAGACCAATCTGGGCGTCGCTTAAACAAATTTTGACCCTTAAAAGAGACTGCTTAAAAACACACAAATATGACATGCAATGAGTTTTGATGATATAAAGACATAATCATCGAATGCTTTTATCTAAAAGTAGTTTTTAAAAGCATTGTCTTTAAAAGCAAATCTTCTGTTTCTCTTCACGTAATTCTTTGTTTCTTCGCGGAACCCTAAATGAGACCTTGGGGGCTTAAAATATTGGCGCTTTGCCCGGAACACTCTAAGCGAGACCAATATCCAAAATTTACACCCCTAAGCGAGACGACAAGCATCCCCGTCTGTTTCATATGGGAGTCCCTCCCCCCTTCCCGGGTTTTTTACATGTTTCCCAGGTGCTGGAGCTTGACCTTCAGACCCTGTATCACTGCAATTGTGGTACTTACAGCTTTGTGCAGAAGATGATGGTGCTACCTTTCCTCCCAGCAAACGGGATTTGCACCATGTTCAAGTGTCTCCAGGGACAAGCATCAGAGCCACTTGCAGAATTTAGCAAGTACGCGTCCAGCACCTGGATCAATGGAACCACCTGGACCCCTCCAATTGGACTGCCTTTAAGCAAGCTGTGCACTCAAACAGCAAAATCTAACCCTAACCATGTCATAAACTGCAGAGCATCTGGATGGGGCCAGCTGCCCCTGTACCCTCTTATTAAGTTCTTTGACAGGGAGGCCAGATTAACCTCTATCCAGATTCACCTCATGTCAGAGAAGAAGCTCAAGAGAATACAGCGTTGAGAGTACCGTAAGCTCTAGGAAAAGATTTTTGACCTGTGGGATGAGTATGAAGCTAATGAAAGGTCAGCCAAGTGTTTGCTGAAAGCTTGCTCTTACCTCAACAGACCACGAGAAGACTGAGCACCAGAACATCACAAATTTCAAACAAACGTCTCCTTTGGGAGCCACCAAATACAATAAAAGCAATGACCAACAAATCAAACATTATTAATTTTAATGTTTGTTTCTACTAACCAACATGTAACTTGAACGGCACATAAAAGTAAGATTGTGCTTTTATTCAAATAAATTCGATCATGAAAGTTGGAATGACTATTTGTGCAACAATCTGATTGTATCTTGGAATGATTTGACTATTTTATGGAATGATCTGACCATACATGTAGCTTGGAACAAACTGACGAACTGTTGGCCTTCGTGGAGTGTGGACGTACATGTATATTTATGTGCTCTGTGCTCCGTATACTTGTGTATGGTCTTTATTATCCTTACTTATTTCGATAAGTTAAATTATTTTACTGATTGGTAACAATGCCACCTAAACGAAGCGACAAGAAAACAAAATAATGTTAACTCGGCTACAGACCAAGAACAAGATGACATATTGAACAACCCTGCACAAAGTAAAAATGGAAAGATGATTTCAAACTGGTTAGCTTTCAGTTATCGTAGTGCTTATCAACAGATATTACAGCTCAAGTAACTTTGCTGAATCATGAATAAATG
>OX421447.1:31374552-31382052 GCA_949126865.1 Montipora capitata
AAAAACTACAGGGAGTAACCAAAACTACTAAACATGAAGGTAATAAAGTTTGGTTTAACTTATAACATAAACTTTGTAAACTTAAAGATCGTATCGTTCAGTTCATGAATTTATCTGGCACAGTCACAAGTCCAATCTTCTGGGAGCCCTGACTACACGCCCAGATCTTGTTGTGGTTGTATCAGCTGCACAGGCAGCTGCTGGAACATCCAACTTGATCGCCTCCGGAACTTGCTCGCTCGAAGCACGACTGCTAGGACCTTGCTTGCTCAAATCAGAACTGCTAGGGTGCAGCGGAGTAAGGTCCTTCCGGTTCCTTCCTATAGTTCCTCTGGGGCTGCTAACAATGTATGAACGAGATGTCTCTGCCTCTCGAGTTACAGTCGCTGGAACTTTCATGTCTTGAACCCAAACCTCAGTACCCACAGGAATCTTCTTAAGATCTCTTGTACCATGATGAGAATCAAAGTAAGCCTTTTGCTTTTGCTTTTGCTTTTGAACCTCCTCTTTACCTCGGACTATAGACAAATCAGGCCAACTTGGTTTCAGCTCCAACGCAGCAAGTGGAACTCTGGATCTTTTCTTTCGACCAAACATAAGCTCAGCTGGACTGTAACCATTCTCTAATGGTGTTGAGCGATATGCAAGCAATGCCTTAGCAGGATCATCCTCCTTCTTCAGGACACTCTTTGCAGACTGTACCGCATGTTCAGCCATCCCATTTGATTGGGGGTGCTTTGGACTACTTGTTACACATGCCAATCCCCATTCCTTTGCAAATTTGATGAATTCAGCTGAACTATACTGAGGACCATTGTCAGATCTGACAGAGTCTGGGATTCCATGTCTCGCAAACATAGATTTCAGTGCCTGAATAACATCTTGTGAAGTCTGGGATGATGAAAGCAAGGCCAGCTCAATGTACCGGCTGAAGTAATCCACGACAAGCAAATAGCTGAAGCAAATCCGTTCCGATGATCTGCCATGGTCTGTCTGGAACCACTGAGGAAATAAGGGGTTCCACTCGGAAAGTTCGATGTTCTGCACATTTGTGGCATCCCTGAACCATATCCTCAATCTGCCTACTAAGGCCTGGCCACCATACAGACATCTTGGCACGGCGGCGACATTTTGTGATACCCTGATGACCTCCATGCAAATGATTAAGAATCAATCTCTATCCTCATGCAGGATGGTATGATGACTCTGGAAGCCTTAAGAAGTAATCCACGAACTAAGGTAATTTCTCCTCTCTCACTCCAGTAGCCTTTCAGTGCGTCCGGAACTCTATCTTTTTCTGGCCAGCCAATTTGGAAGTAGACTGCGAGCTGTTGGCACACTTCATCCTCCTCCTGGCGCTCCCTTATCTCTTCCAGTCGTCTATCACTGGCTGGAATTTCACTTAGAACACTGTGCGCATACAGGGCTATTTCTTCTTCTTGTAAGCCCCACTGCCGCTCCTGGTTTACCGGAGCTCTTGAGAGGGTATCTGCTGTCGTCAAACTCTTGCCTGGAACATGGGAGATGGAATACTGGAATCTGAGCAGCCTCATTCGAAGACGCTGAATTCTTGGTGGCATTTCATTTAAGTTCTTTGACCCCAGGAGAGGAACTAATGGCTTGTGATCAGTTTCAATATGAAATGGCTTACCGATGAGGTAGTCCAATAACCTTTCGCATGCCCATGTCACTGCTAGGGCTTCCTACTTGACTTGGGCGTACCTCTGTTCTGTTGGCGTCAATGACCTTGATATGTATGCAACAGGTTTCCAACCGCCATCCTCTTGGGCTTGCGTGAGAACTGCGCCAAGACCAAATGAGGAAGCATCCGATGATACCCTTGTCTCTTTGGCTGGATCATAGAGGGCTAGTGTTGGCGCAGAGACTAGTGCCTTCTTTACGTCATCAAATGCTTTCTGCTGAGCCTCAGTCCACAGCCATGCATTGTTCTTACTCAGAAGATCTCTCAGTGACTTTGTAATGTCAGCCAGGTTTGGGATGTACTTCCCTACTTGATTGACCATGCCAAGGAACCGCCTTAATTGTGCAATGTCAGTTGGTTCCCCCATCTGTGTGACAGCTTCCACCTTAGTGGGGTCGATTTGCACTCCATCTTTGCCTATCACGTGCCCCAGAAATTCCACTTTATCTGTTGAGAACTTGCACTTCTCCAGGTTAAGGGTAACATTAGCATCTGCTAACCTCTCCAGTACTGCAATCAATCTCTTATCATGCTGCTCTTGAGTCTCTCCAAACACCAAGATGTCATCAACTTGACACTCCACCCCATCTAAACCTTCGAGGATCCTCTGCATCGCCAATACCGAAGGGTTATCTTGTGAAACAGTACCTGCGTCATGGAGTGATGAAAGTGGTAACCAACTTTGAATTCTCACTTAACGTCTTCTGCCAAAATCCACTGTCTGCATCCAGCTTAGACATAATCTTAGCACCAGACAGTTTGGCTAGAGTTTGTTCAGTCGTTGGCATTTGGTGGACCTCTCTCTGAACAGCCTTATTTAACTGGACAAAGTCACCACAAATTCTGACTCTGCCATTCCTTTTGGGTACAACAACAATCGGAGAACACCACTGGGTAGGTTGATCGATCTGTTCTATCACTCCCATTTGCTCCATTTGCCCGAGTTCCTCCTTCACTTAAGGTAGTAAAGGAATAGGAATACGCCTTGGTGTAGTCAAATTAAATGGGGTAACTGAATCATCCAGCTTGATCTCGTAAACACCATCCATGCATCCTAACCCCTGAAACAAGCTAGGGAACATCTTCTCATAGTTGCTGTCCTTGGCGTCAACAGCAGAGATTCTAGCAATTGTCCCGAGCCGGCTACACGCACTTCTTCCCAACAAGGACTGCTCAAGACCAGGAACTACATAAATTTCGTCAGCACAGCATTGCAGTGTTACTTTGCAAGGGCCATACAATTTCTTATCAGGTGGAAGAAGCTTCCCCTGAACTGACAAAAGACCATAAGTCTTTTCTGAAATGACAGCATCAGCCCCACTGTCAAGCTTGAAACTAACTGGGTCACCATTTACCAGAATTTCAGCTCTCCAGGGATTTGCACGCACGCTGTCTTCACTGATCTCCCCGAGAAACACACTGGTGTGTGGCTCTTCAGAAAACTGATCCTTGGTTACAACTTCTCCAACCTGCTGGGACAGGCAAACTCGGGCATAATGTCCTTTCTGGGAACATTTAAAACAAACAGAATTAATGGCAGGGCAATTTCCTCTAGAGTGATCTGCAGATGATCCACATCGTAAACAGCTACTGGGTTTTGACTTATCTCTAGCACCAGCGACACCTCTACTTTTCTTTGGTGGAAACTTCTCTGACTTTGCTCTGAATTTGGCTCCAATCGCATCGATTTCGGTGGACATCGACTGCTGACCACTTCTAATGACGTCTTGTTGTTTCTTGACTGACTCGCTTTCCCTGGCCATTTTAACAGCTTTTTCAAGAGTCAAAGTCGATTCCAACTGCATCTTTTCACTTAGAGTAGCATCCTTAACTCCAACAACAATACTATCTCGAATCATTTCTTCTTTCAAGGCGCCAAAGTTGCAATGCTCGGCCAAACAATGAAGCAACGTGATCAATTCCTTAGCAGTTTCGTCAGCTTGGGTTCGCTGGTTGAATTCTGCTCGCTCATAAATGACATTTCTCCTAACCAGGAAATACTGGTCGAACTTTTCCTTTACCTTGTCGTACTTTAGTCTGTCTCCCTCATCGCCAAACATAAATGTAGTCATAACATCGTTGGCGGCATCACCCATGGCGTAGAGCAATGTGTTTACTTGAACTTCTTCGCTTTTCTTGTGTAGATCACAGGCCATCCGATATCTACCAAACCGACGAATCCATTTCTCCCACTCGTCTGGCTTTTTGAAATCGAACATTTCAGGTGCAGTAATTTTGTTAGCCATGATTTCTCCGGAACAGTAGTACACTTACTTCCCGGGTTTCTTCGGCTGTCGCAGCGAATAATTTCTTACGTTCTCTTTTGAAAATATGTAGCATCGCTCGAGTGACCTCGAAGAACTCTCCCGTATTTTCTTCTGAGAGCCTCGGCTATCCAGCTATCTTCCCGTCAAAAGACTCAAACAACCACTTCTGACACCATGTTGAGTGAATTATCGGCGAGCGTAAACTAAAAGCAACACGACGTCATTCATTCATGAACTGAAGTGCTTTTACTCCCAGTCACGTGATCAGGTACAAAGTACAAACTATGACGATTTCAACATCACAACAGCATCCATGTACATGTGCACAGTGTTCCAGTTAATTTTTTTGGGCAAGGGGTCATGTAATTTTTCAGGGGGGTCGTACAAAGTAGGTCTGCCTGGCTTACCGCAGCTGCAGCACTACGTAAAGCTAAGCTGGTGGGTTGGGGTGGGGGGTTGTTGGGCAAACAGATAAAGAGTTGACTTTCTTGAGTCTAAATGTTTGACATTTGATACCTCAGAATGCCTTCTGGTACTATGGGCCATGTTTAATACAGTTTGTACACATCCTGAAAAATACATAGCTAAAATGAACAAACCAAATGTGGCATTTCTGTATACAACAAACACTAGCAGCTTATTTTTGCATGCAACAGTTCGGACTGCAGTGTAAACTAGTCAGAATCCACTCCACTGTCATCTGAGTCATCTAAGTCCTTTGGAAGTGCAAATGCACTTTCTGCTTCAATTAACTGATGTAAATCTGCTTCTTCAGCATTCACAAGAGACTGTTCTTCACACTGCATGTGTTCTTCAACCCTTGCCTCCTCTCCTTGCTCACCCACCCACCGCTCAGGATCACTGTCGACATCTTCAATCAAACTGGCTTGCACTCCTTGATCTCTTACTAAGACAGACACCACTTTCTTTGGTAGCTTGCAACGTGGTTTTGCTGCAACCCACATTTCTTTAGCTTTGTTTATCACTTCTAAGGCTTCTCGAGTGCCAGGTTCTGGACCATTGATGGACACTTGCAAGTGTGCATTTAGCATCTTCTGGCTGAGCCTGTTTTTGGACTTTGTTTTGATTCTCTTAAGGGCGCTTGCTCCTCGTTCAGGCCAGGCGTTGGTAATAGGTGCACTGTGAATGACATCTGCCAGTTTGGTAATGACCGGGAAAAAGTTCTCATGTGTGACGCTCCAAAAGAACCTTGGTTAGCATCCAGTCAATTGGCGTCTGTGTACTGCTCCCATCTTTCACATCTTTAGGCATCATCGCTTTCATTGTAAGCAGGTTGTGCTTGAAGTTTTGCCACTCATCTTTGAGTTGTTGGGATGCTTCTTTATCCTTGGGATAAAAATGAGTGGCAATCTTCTTCACTTCATCGTCCCCATAAACTTTGAATACAGGCAAGTCAACTTCAGGTACAGTCAGGGGATTGAACACGTGAAAGGCTTCTAGAATTCCCAGGCCACCAGAAAACCTGTCATCAATGTTCTCAGCCAATGATTTTGTGTACTTGTTAAACATTCCACTGAGGAACATCTTCTCAGCATCTGTAACTGTAAGCTCTGCTTGGGCAAACTTTCCACCTGCTGCCAAGTCCTTGGTTAGATCATCTACAGGGTCCACCAGGTCAGTTAGCCTTGATTTAGTGGCCAGAATGGACGGCTTAAGTACACTATAGCTTAGGGCATTTGTTTGGAAAAGTTTGCTTAAGTTGTCCATTACAGGCAAGACTGAGTGAAAAATGTATACATGTAGCATTCCAAGCATTCTGGTGCAGTGAAATTTCTTTAGAAGGCCAAGGGCTAATGGATCATCTTGTAGTGCTTTAAATGTGTTCACCATAGGCAGGTAATTATGGAGGACACTCTCCACCGATTGGCTAATTGAAAGCCAACGAGTACGACATGCTTTTCGGATCTTTCTTGACAACTTGTTTGTGTTCTTTTCACTCAACTCCAGTTGACGCAGTTCTTTCTGCATATGAATGAAGATAGCTGTGCGTTTAGGACTGTTCTCAAAGAATTTCCATGCAGTTGTAAGATTAGTGACAGTGTTCTTGACAGGCTTCAAAGAGTGATCAGCATACTGTTGGCAAGGGCAAGTTTATGACAGATACAGTGAAATGATATCAGAGTTGGCTGCAGATTCTTTAGTCTTGCTGCTACACCAGAATTCTTTCCGGTCATGACTGAGGCACCATCCGATACAAAACTGGACATGAGATTCATAGGGAGTTTACACTCGGCGAGAAGATCTAGCAACTTCTTTGTTATGCTTTCAGCATTTGGACCCTGCGGTGAATCTAGACAAGTGCCTTTGCACCAAAGAATACAGTCTTCGCTTCACCGTTACCATTGACATATTTCACAAACGTAATAAGCTGTTCTACTACTGTTATGTCCTGGGCCTCATCGATGAGAACCCCATATGCATTTCCAGTTTGGGGAACGGCACTTTCAAGAACAGCTTTGCCTATTTCTAACACCATTTCTTGAACTGAAGGATGAGAGCGATGATCGAATAGCCTCATGTCACAGACCCCTAGTCTCTCTGTTAGCTGTAGCAAGCCTTCAAACTTCACATTTGCAATCTTTTCTTTCATCATCCAGTAAATCACTTGAAATGCTTTTTGGATAAGTGAATGTTCCACTTCCTCTCTTCTGTCAAGATCATGTTGAAGTGTACTGGATCGAGACAACAATTCTGCTTTTCGGCATTGATCATGTTTCTTGGAATCTCCATGGTCTTTAATAGCATTCACCACTAATTTCTTGCAAGGAAACCCGGCCCATGAATCATCTTTACTTCCATGTTTCTTGCATAGTAAACAGTACATTCCTTCATTTTCAACATAAATCAACCACCAAAATTTTGTTTGCTCATCAAACCACTTGGACTGTAAAAGCCAATCATGCTGGAATGTTTTTCTGGCTTTTCCTTTCATCCAGACAAGTCGGTCGTCAAGAGATTTCTGGCAATTTGGTAGGCATGTGTATTTAGAATGGACTTGTTGCGTGTCAGCGAAAAGTTTGCCTATTAGACCATAGCCATGTTTTCCATCTGTACTTACGCTTGACGGGGTTGCGTTTGCTACGCGATGTTTACAAGAAGTAGTCGCGGTTTCGGTAGCTCTGATGGTGGTAGAAGTGGTTTTTGCGGTTGCAGCGCTTCCTTTGGAAGTGGAAACTTGTGAACTGGAAATTAACTCGCCTGGTGGATTATTGGGAGTTGCGAGAATGTCATCCGTTAAACTGATCTCTCTTTCCTCTCTAACATTACCTGAATATAACAGTAATGATCACGGTGACCATTCCATCTTTCAACAATATTATTTTTGCAAAAGAGGTCCGATATATTTCGCTTATATAATCTTACGATTTTCCTTTTTCATTTCATGTTAAAAGAACGTATTTATCAGATCGGCTAGAAGCAGAATGAATGAACTTGCAGGACATTTTGAAGTGAAATATAAAGTACAACTGTAAAAAGATTGCTACAGAACAAACTCACCCTGGTCTACGC
>OX421447.1:31387052-31389552 GCA_949126865.1 Montipora capitata
CAAGTACGCATTGCGGACCTATTTGTTATTGCTGGAGAGTGATTAGCATGCAAGGATAAAACTTTCTGCAAATTTAAAAAAAACTCTTTGCAGCAGGTTCTTAGCCACCTTCACAATTGAAACATTTTGAGGTGGCTCTGAATCCGCTCCAGATAATTTTTTCAACTTTTCAGAGAGTTTCGTCTTAGCCTGCTAATCACTTTTCAGCAATAAAAAATTGGGGTCACCGAGTTCATTTTGAGATATACACATGTAAGCGCTTAAACACAAAGTAAAGGTTGTTTTTAGTCGGTTCTTTTGTTGCCATGGTAATTCATTACATCACATTAATATGTGCATCTTGTTAAGCAATTAGTGGTGTTTCATATGGTACACTGTACCATAACATTGCCATTAAGTGAAACAGTGTTACCTGAAAGTAAGGGTGCTGTTCATTTGATTAATTTAACTGCCTTTGAAGTTAAGGCAATTTACCATGAAAAGCACAGAATCAAATGTGCTTTTAAAGAAACATAACAATATTTGCTCTATTCCTTATTGCAGGTCTTGTTAAGAAGAAGGAAGTTGAGAATGACAATGCTAACAACCACTCCAGTGCATCTAATGGGAAAGAAATTACATCCCAAAGAAAACAACATAGCTGCAGCCACAACCGAGAAAAAGCGGAAGACTAAAATGGAGAAGTCATTACATGTTGTGTTTCAGAAGTTCCAAGATGCTTCAAGTTCTGATTTCAGCAGGTAATACAACTGAATTCTAGGGCGAGTGACTTAAGTCTTAATTAAAGGGTAATAATAAATATGGGGCAAGGTCAGTGACGTATAGGATTTAATGGTATGTATTTCACAAGATGCCCAGTGTTCCACAATGAGCATTTCTTATTTCAAAATAAAACAAATTGTATAGAAAATATTAGTCAACTGAGAGAATAAGATTTTTTCCAGACATCACAGGGCTCGAGATTGAAGGTAGGCAACTAGCCACAGCCTAGTGAAATTTCAGTTTTGGCGGGTAGATTTTGAGCTTCCACTAGCCATTGGGGCTAGTAAATATTGTGAAGCAGTGGAGTTCTGGACGCAAATAAAAATGAAAATTATTTCTTATGGATAAGGCAAAAGAAGAGAATAGAAACTAACAACAGAAACTTTGAGTGGATTCTATGGAATTTACTTCCTTAAAAAATGATAAGTTGAAAAAAAAAATTGAAGAGGAAACCAACGCGGAGTACACTTTCCCCACCTCAAGTTATGAACGATTTAATCACACGTGAAATCATGCCGAACCTCTCGGCTGCTGTTTCCATATGCCTGTTTCCATTATGGGCATAACTCCGTAGCAAATAATCGCAAGACCTTCTGAGAGCTTGATCACAAACATTTTTTTTGCATAAATGGAGACACCTTTTACGTTCATCCCCGACCAATCGCCGATAATTGCTTATGATCGCAAACAAGATGCAAGAGATAGAAAATTTTCTATTGTTATGTCTTGTTGGTGACGAGTAGGATTGCAAAAGCGAGGAAACAACGATATGGAAACACAATCGTAAACTGTTTCTGATTGTTTGCGATCAATGGACGATATTTTTTTGCATGTGATATGTTTTGACAAATTAGAGGCAAGTACTGTATAAGTAATGAAAATGGCGTCAGAGTATGATTGTGGCAATGAGGACACTCCTCAAAACAGTGTGAATTTAATGAATATGTTAAGGGAATACCCCGCCAATTTATACCATTAGTAAAGTTCTTGATCACAAAGAGCCAGTTCCTACAGTATACAAATATAATTTGATACTGGCTATGCTTTAACCCGTTGCTTCTCCTCGAAAATGTATCGGAACCAGAATCGGTAACGTCTCTTGACACTTCCTCTCTGCCTTCTTCTTCGCAACAATTCCAACATAAGGAGAAGTTGACCACGACACATACTGCTTTTATTTTTGGGCACTTTTCTTACGATGTCACAAGATCAAGTTACGCAAAGCAATCACGCATATGGAAAACATGATCGCAAACACAAACACAAAAAGTGACAGTGTTTGTGATCGAGCCATCACAAACTGTTTGCAACTGTTTGCGACGTTGTTAAGTGTATATGGAAAGGTCACGTACTAGTTTAGAAATTGAATCCAAATATAATCACGATCAGTTCTTGGACCATTGCTTTTCTTGCTATATGTCAATGACATCCACAGATGCTCAAATAAATTAAGGTTTTACCTCTTTTCAGATGACACTAACATTCTGTATGCAGACAAAAATTTGAAAGATCTGGAAACAACAGTCAACAATGAACTTCAAAACCTTTATAACTGGCTAACAGCCAATAAACTAACTCTTAATATAAAAAAAATCCAACTTTGTATTATTTCATCCTTACCAAAAGTGACTTGCTTATCAACCAAAACTTTGCCTGTTTGATAATGAAAAGAATAAATATGTTCGTCTTGAGTCTAAAGTTTATATAAAATATCTGGGTGTTCTCATTGATCAGAATC
>OX421447.1:31397052-31414552 GCA_949126865.1 Montipora capitata
TCTTTGTACTTCAACTGGGATTCATTTAAACTTCTTGTACAGCTTTTAACTTCTCAGTCCGCAACCTTGGCAGATTTCTTGACGGGGTAGAACATACTTGTAAGCATTTCTTGAAACTGTTTTAAGAAGTTGACTTTTTCTTCGGCTTGAGGAACACAAAGTTGTAGTTTGTGTTCATGCAATGTGCACTAATTATATTTGGGTTTAGTCTCTTCAACTTTCCAGCAACTCCCTCCTCGTCACTACACATAACAGAGGCACCATCACTTCCAAAACCAGTAACCTTACTGATGGGTATTTTCCTTTCTTTGAGTGTTCTCGTCAGCCAGAATGCTGATGCAACTTGACAGCTCTGCTTCTTTTTCAGTGTTTGATTGAATCTTGTAGTTTATAGACCTTATTCCAAAATGGCCGTCATTTAAATGTTCTTTTGTTTTTATTCAAATTAGCCCTTGATGCCTCGTTCTTGAGCTGAAAATTCAAAAGAAGATTTTGCCTTGAATGAGGCATCAAGGCCTAATTTGAAGAAAAACAAAAGAATATCTAAATGGCGGCCATTTTGGAATAAGGTGTATTAGCAATAACATCAGTACGATATACAGTGCTGTGCAAAAAGTATGCAAACGAATTTCGACAAAATTTGCTTATTGTTCTCTCGAAATTTCGGTGAAATTTCGGTGGGGGAAGAAGTGTGATTTTTGGCCAAAATTTCAAAGAAATTTCGCTGAGTCACACGAAAATTCGCAAATCTAACTACATTTCGGTTGGAGTTCGTACATACTGAGACGAAAATCGTAAATCTAACAACGAAATTTCAGTTGGAGTTCGTATGCACTGAAATGAAAATTCAAAAACTTAATCAAAATATCGTAATCCTAAAGCCGTGGCTCAATGAGCGATTTTTTCAAGTTTTGTCGTGTCGCCAGCCCACGATGAAAATCGCAAGTGTAGCCACCCTTGAACTGGCAACACGACATTAGAAAAAGTCGTTGAAGAAAAAAAAACGGCAGTTCGAGGGTGGCTACACTTGCAATTTTCATCGCACGCTGGCGACGCGACAACATTTGAAAATGATGTTGCGAGCAAAAAATCGCTCGTGTAGCCGCAGCTTAAAACGAAATTTCGTAAAGTATTGGTTAGCGTTTCGCATTTTAATGAATGAATGGAATCAACAACTGTACTCTTCTCTCAACCTTGAGTGTATACACGACAAATAACATCATCCCCATAGCCATTTTAACATAGCAAACCTAATAGAAATGTTTATTGTTATAATTTCAATTAGTATTTATATTTTTAGAATTTATTTAATCTTAATTTTAAGTAATTGTAATGCAGTTCAGTCTACGGACTGCTATGTTCAATATTTTAATAAACTATCTATCTATCTATCTATCTATCTATCTATCTATCTATCTATCTATCTATCTATCTATCTATCTATCTATCTGTCTGTCTATCTATCTATCTATCTAACATCACCTCACGCAAGTACCATGCAAAGAAAAAATAAAATCGCTTACCATTCAACAAATTAAGTCAAGAGATTGAGATGTTGTAGGAGGGTAAAAAATCACTTGTGTGTCAAAGTTTTAGGGCTGTGCGATAATCCAAACTCGAGTTATTTTGGAAAACACATGGGGAATCGACATTTTCGTGACATGTTCGTAAGAACCAATCCAGATGTCACACATTTGACTGAATTAGAAAGGGATTGTAAAAATGCTTCCTTTACCATGACTAATCTGCCTGCTTAAATAATTTTATTGAAGTTCTCTATCATCAATAAGAATTTTAAAATCCCAGAGACTTTTGCTGAAAGCTCTCGTAAGCGACAACCACCCTCCATTGTTTTTAATTTTGGTCTCTCGGCTCACATAAGCGACCGGCTCTTGTTGCGACCACTCTCACAAATTTCCGGCTTGGTCATTTATGAGGGCTTCGACTGGCCTTTTTCGAATGTTAACTAAAATGTACTGTAAAAGGCAAATGCTCACTGTGAACTTTCAATAAGCACTCTCGAAATTTCGCTCGACTATTCGGGCAGCTGTTGCGAATTTTCGTTTTGATTGAAACAATAGGTGTTTTGAAATTTCGAAGAAGTTCGAATGAAAATTCGTTTCGCCCGAAATTGTGTTATATTTCATCGAAAAGTGCCGAAAAGCGCGAAATTCGTTTGCATTCTTTTTGCAAAGTACTGTATGGCATTAGCAGCACAGTGCAGTTCTTGAACATCAGGACAGTTCAAAATTTCTAGAAATATACCAAACTCAAATACTTATCTGTAGAAAAACCTTCTTTAGTGAGCCAGTATGTGTTCTTGAGGGCAACCTCAACTCCTTTTTCTTTTGCTTTTACAGCAGATTTGATGGTCCTCGTAAAACTGCTCTCCAACAATTTGCCTTATAATGCAGCCTGGTGATCAGAACTTTCAACATGTCTACTCAAAGTGCTGGTTCAAAAATTTCAATTTCCTGGGGTAAATGAATTTGACTTGCCTGAACACAAATCTTTCTCATCGGCATTATATGTCAGCCATTAATATTTCGGTTAATATCTTTTGATGAAATGCTTTTATTCATTCGAACAAGCAAAATGTTGGGGTGTTCTGCTGACTGTGAAAACTATTAACTGTAGATTTTCAGAAGTCTGTTTGCCACCAAGCAGGAGACAGGCTTGTAGGTGGCTCCTGTTTTGGTTCAAAAACAGGGGTGAGGTTTGGTATGCGTATTGCCGGCATAACACTAAAAACGACACTGGGGTGCAGCCATAGCTTATATGGCTTGAGATTACATAAACTAGGTGCAGCAGTGTGGGGCTCAAGTGCATACTCGGGGGATTGTCATCTGGTAGCTGTACTTCCAAGAATTTTCCAGGCCAAACAGTCTTGAAAGGAGTGGGAGCATGAAGTACAAAAGCTCTGGGAACACTTGGGAGGGGACTTGGTGGGGCCATGGATCTGTTTGTGTAGATAGAGCCGTTGCCAAGGAGCACCTTTTTCTTGAATGGTTGCACGGAAATATCATTTGCCTCCATAAAGGGGGTCCTGGCGAGTACTTCAACATCAATGGGCACTGCAATTGTGGTATTAAGTGGTAGTCAAGGTACACCAAATTCCCGCTGGTAATCTTGTGTTTTTTTGGCTTTGTCTTTGTTCACTTCTTCAGTGTCGCATCACAGGTACAAGTGTCAAATATTCCTAAACCTCCGGACTTATAATGGTACAATGTACAGTACTGGTCAGATATGTGTTAACTTCACATACGCAGTTTATACCACAGGAAAAAATGGCAGATTCCCATGTTGGTAATTAAATGGGTTCTTACTGGGTTTTTTTAATAATCCCAAGCAAAAACCCAAACATTACCTAAATTGGGAGCGTGAGAGTGTTCCCAATGTCGATCTTGTTGGGTATTGTAAATTCCCAGTTTTAGGTATTCTATAATACCCAGAATTGGGAAATCACTTTAAAAATGGGATTTTATTGGGAAAATGTACGGAATTTATGGAAATTCCCAATTTGTCAGATTGGGAATTCAAACTGTTTTACATGGGTATTTTTTTAATTACCAATTCAAAACCCAAATCTAATTTTAAGTGGGAATTCAAGAATCTACAATTTCTAGCTTGTTTTGGATGGCATCCCAGTTTTTTAATATTTTCTACTTTCCCACCACTGGGAGCTGTGATTGTAATAAAACAGGCTTTTCTTGGTACTGACGCTATCCCAACAGTAAGAATATTTGTTATTGTAAAGTGAACCTTCCTCAAACAAAGAGATTTCCCATTAAACTTTTCACATCAATCCAGTATGTTTGAGAAAGGTTTTCAATAATTATTGATGTCTGTAAGATAAGGAGGAAACCCTCTTTATGTAAACCAATAACACCCATGTGTAATGTAACTACAACATTTCCATTTTATTACGAAAACCTTGAATGTCATGTACATTGAAAAGATTGAAAAGATGTAACTAGGCCTATAATGCAAAATCAACTGACAATAATCCAGTACACATTTTACAGCTATAGTCTTGAAGTTAACTATAACCCTGAAAAAACTATAGCAGGGTCCTAAATTTGCTATCACAGAGTTGACAAATCTAGATTCTTCAATATCTCAGACCTCCTGCTCGGTTAATAAGGGCAATGTTTTAGGCAAACACCTAAAAGGAAATGCCAGTAAGATTTCTGGACTGCAATGCAGCCTTAATTCTGAAAAACTAATTAACTTCAACTTAATGTCAATATTTATTAGTCAATATACTCTTCCTGGACCACCATCAGTGGCAAGTCAAGTTATTGCTTAACTTAAACAACAACAGGGCTGACTGGTCAAATAACAGATAGCCATTGTAAGCCAAAACACAAACCAAATTTTGGAAATGGTATGCACAGGTAACTCTAAAACACCAAAATAATCATCTTTCGTTTCTCGTTACTCCTTCCTATAAATTTGGTTCTCAATGCATTTTTCATTAAAGATTCCCAATAGCTGATTTTCTATTTTGAGCACCAAAAACTATGAGAATTATATCAATGGTGCAGAAGTACTTTCAGTCTACAAAAACTACAAATGAAACTTCTGTTAGAGTGCCAACTGCTTTCCCTGGGTAATTTTTGGTGAAATACCCTGCAACCTCATCTGCTTCCCCATAAATAAAATATGTTCCACTGTTTGTATCAGCATGGAATTGGGTATCTATAACCAAAACTTTTCCAGTACCTTCACTTACAATTAAGACTGACTTTTTGTGGCAAGTGAAAATTCTGCCCCCTTTTTAAGGAAAACTGACTAAGATTATGGCAGAAAGTGCAAGTAAAAGGATCACTTGATACCCAAACTGGCTTTGTTTTTGAAATGTGCATATAATCTTTCTCTTGGTTTTTTTTGAAATATTTTACCCACATCAAGAACAACAAGAACTACGCCTGGCTTATCAACATATCTATCATAAGTACTACATACCGCACACCTGTGGCTCAGTTGTTTGAGCATCGGGCTGCCATGCAGGAGGTCATGAGTTCGACTCCGGCCAGACCAACCCTCAGGTCTTAAAATAACTGAGGAGAAAGTGGCAAAATTAACTTCTTCCAGTTAACTTCTTCCAATTTGCATAAACCAGCCAGTTGCTTAACCAACTTTTCCAGTCTGTTTCTTGCCTCCGGATTGCTTCTAAATGTTGGTATACTATTACCAGGGAACTCATTTTCTGTAGCTCTACGGATGCGTGTTCATCTGATGATGATGATGACGATGATGATAATAACAATGAGAAATTGTGAAGGTGGAATTTGAAACTGTAATAAATTTCAGCAGCATTAATTCTCGAGGCAAGAAGAATTCACCTTTATCACTTGGCGGCCATTTTGGAGTCCGTGGGGAACAAAGGCTTTGTCTTTGCATTGTCTTTGCCGTCCAGCCTCGCATTGAATGAGAGGTTCGACGGCCAAAATCTTTTGTTTGGACATTGAGTGATATGGGTCTATTGCATAATGATAACTAGCAGTGTCAAAGTACCGTGGAAAGAGCAAGAACATAAATATTTTTAAAAATATTACCACATATTAGCTTCAAGTACTGAGAGTTCCATGTACAATTGACCAGACAGGTCTGATTTGTCTCAACCCTAAGCAGAAGGATGGCCCCAATAAAAGAATTCAAGTCAAGTGGTAGCTTGGCGTTGTGAAATGTTTTTTCTTAATGTTTTGCTGGAAAAATTTCTGATCTATCACAGTAATAGTCTGTATATCATGCTTACACTGTAAGGTAAATTGACTTTGTAGCAGGATCAAGGGATTTTATATCTGGAAGTGTTAGTTTTCCTTTTCATCTGCCATCCAGCTGTCTATCTGCCACAGGAGCTCTTTTTGTGACTATTAGAAGAAAATGGAAAATGTGAGGACATCGACAGTTTAAGCTATACAAGTATGAAATTCAGTTGCATGTTGAAGGCCATAATCAAATTAAAAGGAGCTTTTTAAAAAAATATATTATGCTCTGGGGTAATCACTTTCAGAGCGTGATAACTTGACAGGTGGACAGGTGAATTGAAAACTAAAAAGAAAGATTTCTCACAGTTAATAATTTGTAATCAAATGCTGAATTCGCTTAAAGATTTTAAATAAGTTTATCTCATAGAAACCATTTTTGTCGCTGTGTTTGCCTCACAGTAATCTAAAATATTTAAGACTTTAGCTTATGCTCTGAACTGATGAAGAAAACTTTTCTTTCTTCCCAATGGTGTTAAGGGCAAGTCTTTCCATCAAATTCTCATTAAGAACATGTTGTGAGAGCAAAGTCGTTCCTGTTATTTCCTCTTCCACAAATCTCTTTGCAATGCTCTCATCGTTGAAGATGCTCATGACCCAACTCCTGATTTCCTCACATGTCAACTCTGAAGTAAAAACAAAAACACCACTATCAATCGAGAATTACAAAAGAGAATCATTCCACATTAATTTCGAACTTGAAAACTAAACCACAACTTACTTTAAGAAAAGAACGAGAACAAATCCAACCTTCCTCCCCGGCCATGTTCAACTGAGAGCGAAAAGTGTGCGACAATGTCTTTTGTAATATATTATCTCTCTTGAGTGGCTAATTTTCCCGCCTCAGGTCTTTAAAGGTTCTCATTGGTTGCATTTAGAAGTCACGTTTTGGGTACATGTAATTTATAGCTCGTCATAAATTTTCACTGTGGGATCAATTTCAAAATGGCGGCCGAGAGAGCCACGATCAAGTGTGCCAGTAAAAATTACGTGCATACATACATATTTAATTCGGGTTCAGAGTGTACTTTGTGTATATCCTTTGAAAGACAAGGAAAACCTCCTTTAACGTAATAACTAATCAAGGAAAACTGGAGGTTTGAAGGATTACGGCGTTTTGCGCGAATGCAACATGGGATATTTGAATTTGTAACTGAGGATTAATTTTGGTTGCAGTGATTGCAATGGCATGCCCGTCTCAAGAGCAACTGCATTCAGGCATAAAAAGCGTCTTGAACCAAGCGGTTTAAGGGCAACTGGAAATTTAAGCTTACACGAAGGGAGCAGAAAAGGAAAAGAAGAGTCATTATCTAGCACAGGTGTACAAACTGTGGACCAAGATCACGAGGTGTTTGATTACTCATACCCTTGACTGGATGCTATGCTATGCTATGTCCAATATAGATAAACTGAGTCGGGTCGTCAATTGCTGTTGACAGCCCGACTCACCGGATGTCAAGTCGTGAAGTTTATAAAGGATGTAAGCTTTACTGCGGGAAATTGAACTACCTGGGGCAGCTTCAGATATCTCGACGGATCATGACGACCCGTCATTTGAAAAGTCAACCCAATGATTGGAAGTGTCAGGTGGTGAGAGAAAGAAGAACTTCGATGAACAAACAGGCTGTGCTGCTCAAAAATGTTGTACGCTTCGTTCTCAAAGAGTAGCGACTAAATTATCGATATACCAAAAGACAATTATAAACATTGACTAGAACAGCATTCATAAATGTTGTGAATGTGTCCTTAATACCCTGACAACATGCTGTTCAGAAACAGAAATAATGACTGACTGTAATAGCGCTCTGAAATTTTGAATGCTTCATTCTTAAACCATAGCGAAATCGCCGCACACTTTCTCAAAACACCCAAGCATAGCGAAAATCGCCCACAAGCTTCCTACAAGTATCCAAAAATGGTGAATGGTTCGTTTGTTCGTAGCGCAATTGATTAATAGGGACTTTAAGATACGGCGACTACGGACTACGGTTGGACGTAAGCTTTCTTGCTTTGTAGGAATGGGCAGAGTACACAATGAGTGGCACAAAAATACGAAGTTAAGATCGCACACTACACACACCAGACTACGAACGAGTGCTTGGTGTAAAAACACTGCTGCTTGTCTCTATTTTTGCTATTTTGCGTCCAAAATGTCTTTTGTTAAGGTTCAAAATGCTCTGGTTTACTCATTAGCGGACGAAATTATAGATGAAGAGGAATTTGTAATTTTGTTTGATGTGTGTAAGTCCTCAAATTCAGCATATCCATACTGGGAGTATGATGCTTTTTGTCTCGACTCGTTTTATTCAAGTGAATGTTTGACAGAGTTTAGAGTGAGCAAGGAAGATCTTCCTCGTTTGGCCGAGGTACTCAGAGTGCCTCCACAATTCAGATGCCCCCAAGGAACTGTATGTAGTGGAATTGAGGGTTTGTGTCTTCTGCTAAAACGCTTAGCATATCCGTGCAGATACTTCGACCTAATCTATCGCTTCACTCATCCTGTTTCCGAGCTTTGCATGATCTACAATGTTGTGTTAGACTGGATTTACATTACCCATGGCCATAGACTGACATCATGGAATCAGCTCTTCCTTATTCCAGCTTGGTTAGAACAATATGCTCGAGCTATACATCAATTGGGATGTCCCTTGGCCAATTGTCTTGGATTAATCGCAAACCTGTTTGGTCCTGTGGAAGGCCGCCGACATGATGCAGGAATGCTCAATGAGTCTGGCCTTTTGAATGCATTACAAACATATACACACACCCCCACCAGGAATCCCCTTTGCATTTATGGAGACCTGGCTTACCCTCTACGCCCAGAGCTGATGTGCCCACACCGACAGGGGGACTATGCAGGTCCTCTAATTCCGCAGATGAGAGCTTTCAACGCAGTGAGTAGTGTAAGGATCTCATTGGAGTGGTTGTTTGGAGATATGTCAACATATTTTCAGTTCATTGACTTCAAAAAGAATTTGAAGATTGGCATGAGTGCAGTAGGAAAGCAATACATAGACTGTGCTCCGTTAAGAAATGCATTGACTTGCTTATATGGAAATACTACTATTGAAAGCTACTTTGCATAGACATTTCGATGTCTTCTAAATTAAGGCATTTTTTGTTCAATCATTCGATAGTCGGTGAAATGGATGTTTGAAATCCATCAAACTAAATTTCATGTAATTATTAATCATGAAATTACAGTAAATAAAGTAAATAATGTAAATAAAGTAGAGGTTAAGTGTACAAGTGGTTATTGGTTATTGGTTCTTGTATAGTAAAGCCCCTTATTTGAAATGATCACCAGCACATATTATTTACTGTAAACAAATCATTGTTTTAATTAAGTTCAGGCTCCTCTTGATTAGATATCATGTCATGTTACGAATAAAACTGCATGGTAACATTTAAAGCAGTTAACAATGACATCAAAGACAGTTAAAACAGTCAAGACTTGTTCATCTTGGCCAGCGAAGTCATAAGGAGAGCCTGGGACTGGGCCTGAGCTTGCATCTGCTGCTGCAACTGCCTTTGTTGAATCAAAAACTGCTCTTGCATTTGTGCTTGTCTCTTCTGTTCGGCCTCAATTCTCTTTTCTTCCATGCAAAGCTGTTCCCTTCAGAAAGCCATTTCTTCTTTCTTCATTTCCATTTCTGCCTCCCTTTTTGTTTTCAGGTATTCTAATGGGTCAGTCCCACTTCTCCCGCTTCTTCTACGCTTAGGCTTGGAGGCTTCCTCCTCATTACCATCTTCAGCTGTTTCCTTTCCCCATGATGTCATTGCTCTGTTCCTAATGGTCAAGGCTTTAGCTCGTTCATTCTCTGATTTTCCTTTGTCACTGGTGGCACATGGAGTGATGGCGTTGGAGTCAATGACTTCTTGAATTTCTTCCAGAATCTGGTCCACTTTGCTCAAGTCATCACGACTAATGCCACTCACTTTCTCCTCCTCCTGCATTTTAGCATTGAAATCACTGAGAAGCTTATTGAACCGCTCTCTCACTGATCTTTGGTTCCTTGGCATTACAGCAAAGTCAGCATGGGTATTTATTGCAGCTGCATGCTACATGTAATAAAGCTTGCATCATATTACTTTTGTATTCCAACAAGCAAAAAAAACATGGTGCGGGTGGGGTTGCTGAATACTTGGGGAACTTTAGGCGTCTTAATTCCATTCCCGAGTAAGTCGACACAATCTGTCTCACAACTTGTTTACTTACCACATTGAAGATACATGGATGATTGAATGGCAGCCTTGCAGATTGTGTCATTGAAATGGAAATTTTTGTAGCGCACTTGCCAACTGGCCTAAAAAGCAACAACATTTCATTTTTAAAATTAATTTCTTACTTTCTGTTCATTATGAACATGAACGTATAGAAATGACTGCATACCTTGTGAGGTGGTTCTGCAAACTTCTACAAGTTATCCAAAGTCAATACCATAAGTGTAATAATTATTATAAAGCATTGGTGCTCGTAAACATGGGAATGAAGCCCTAAGAGTCAAATTCTGGCTTGCAAACTTTCAATCCATGTGAGAAAGTTGATAATAAAAGGTAGATATGTATTGCAGCTGGTGGTCAGTATATCATTATAATACCTCATACCCTGATTTGGAGGCAACAGATCAAGCAGTACACTTGCCTCTGGTAACTCTATGGTGCCTATGTGGAGCTATGTAATCGATAGTATAATCATTACAACCTGCTCTCATTGCAGCTGGGATCATGACGAAATCATAACAAATTTATAAATACAAATGTTCATATTCATATTCAGGTTAATCATATTGGTATAAGTAGTTGAAAATGGGACAAGCAGTCATTACCATTGGGCAGTTTTATAATGCATTTTGAAATTCCCATAAATACATATTCATGCATTACCTGTAATGCTCGCACTTGAATGCTCAATTGATGGCCTGCAGACAGCGATTGTAGTTATAGTGGTTGTTAACTGTGTCCCTGCCATGACTAAGAAGAATAAAACAAAAAATTCAAGTCAATGTTTACGATGAAATGAACCATTTATCTCATATTTTCTGGACCAATAGTAATGGCATAGCACAATGCCACAAAAATTAGAACTGCCCATCCTGTTTCTATACGCATATCTATGTCAAAGCTGTTTTCTTTAAATATTTAATCTAACCTCTTAAAATTCTAGTCTGATACTACATGTGAGAAACTAACTTAAAATAATTTATGTTGATTAAAATACCTGTATCAGTAGTAGGTGTGCATGTTGAGGTGGTTGGAGTAGCATTATCTATCCCAGATACTTAAGTTTCAAGCTCCATCATCATCATCATCACTGTCATCAACTTCTCTTGGAAGAGTTGCACGGCATCTGCGACCGGGGCTCTGTTCAACTTCACGTGAAGAGCTTATAGTCCCTTCATTGCTTTGGATAGCATTTCCACCATCCACATGATCAGAACCACCTCCCATACCACTTGGCATTGCAACACTACTGACTGTAACTGATGGACTCAAAACGTTGGTGGTGTTAGTCCCACTGGCCACAGTGCTATTTACAGTAGTGTGTATTGAGATTGAATTTGTGGCAATTGAGGTTACCGCTATAGAGAGACTAATTAGCACACTGCCAGATCGAACAGCAGGCGCAGCATTCGTTATGGAGATGCTAAACGAGGTCAAACCAGTCACTGCAGCTGTCACCATAACATGTGCTGCATTGCTGCTCCTTGCACTAGCAATAGCAATGGTGCTAGTTGATGAGGTGCTTGATGAAGTGGAACTAGTCACTGAAGCTGTCACCATAACAGTTGTTGCATTGCTGCTCCTTGCACTAGCATTAGTAATGGTACTAGTTGATGAGGTGGAACTTTTAGCTATAGCATAAACGGTGCTATATTACTCCTCCCTGCACTGGCATTACTAATAGTGGTAGTTAATGTGGTTCCTGTGGAGGTTGGCTAACCTTGAAGCGTCCTTCCCCTAGAGAGTCTGTAGAGTCTACTTCATTGATGTTGAACTTGATCCAGTACTAGAATTCATGGACCTTGTCACAGATGGTCTGCCAAATCTCCTTGAACTGGATGGTCTCGGGGGTATGAAACTGAATGACCAGCCCTTGTGGATTGATTTTTTGTCCATGTAAAATACTCTATTGGATCATTGTAACTTTACTGGTGCAACTTTTGTGGTGAACATAATTTGTATATACATCATGTTTTTAATAGTTAGTCAGCAACGTAGTAATTATTATGTATCTCATATATACATATGTTGATGACAATTAGAGGTGTTTTCCGTACTTTGAGTTTACATTTTGTTTTTAAAATTTAACAGTTAAAAAATATCGATCAGAGTCAATAATTTGATATAGAAAGCTGCCAAAAGGAAGCATTTTCTGCATTACCTGTAGGTGAACCTTGCTGTATGGCACTCTGGTTCTAATAGGAATTAATCAAACTTCATCTGATAAGTTAGAAAATGCCAATTATTACGTACTTAGAACTGTCTTCAATCTACCTAAGTCTATTAGTTACAAGCAGATCTTGTTGCAGTATAATTTAGATTCCATTAAGCATAGGCGCCTGGTCCAAGCTCTGGCACTTGTGTACAAAGGCTATCCCAATTATATGAGTAGTATGTTTAGAATCAAAAACTGTGCTTACAATCTTTCGCAGCAATGGTAGCAGACTCGATCAGCTGGCCCCCAGTACTAGTTTTAAACACAGATTTTTTTCGTATATTGCGTGCCACCTCTGGAACAATATACTTTGCATGTTAGGGAATCTTAAGAACTTTGTGGCCAAACTGAAGAAACTTAAGTTGAGCCAGGACAAGTGTCGTTGTAATTCCTGCTCTAATTAGATGCTATTTTAAATTGATAGTATGGATAGATTCTTAGTTTAGTATTTTCTTTATTTATTTACTATTGTAGATACACATACATTTTTGAAACGAGTCCTTGTTTAGGCTCATCAATGTCACATGTTTAAATAAAGTTTTTCAAATAATTAACCCATTGACCCCTACGTGTGAGGCTTAATATATTTCACTCTGTCTACTGCCAGACGATTTTACTTGTCACTGGGGTCCTTACTTGGGTGTTTGAGGTGTAAATGGGTTAATAACATTATTATTAGTATTATCTTCTTAAATTATTGGGCAACTTCACTGGGCGTCCGTGCCAGCGAGCAATACCTTACCTCCATGCTGACAAAAGCGACTCATGGTTTCACCACATTTTCTTCACAATGGTGCTCAGCACGCCGAACAGTGGTGAGGAGCTCGGCAAAAATTATGTGAAAAGGAATGCCAAAACAAACTTACTAAACAAAGTAGCACCTTACAAAACACACTGGTCTGCCAATGGGAATGTTTTTGTGTATTTTGGTCAGTGTGTAAAATTCTGGTATTCGCGGTGGGTTTTGGGCTGAAGAAAGCCATTTGTAAGTCATATTGTGAATGAAGGGGGTAGTTTCTAAAGAAACTGTGGTGCTGCGTCGGTGGGGAAGTAGTATACAAAAATTTGGTTTTATCAACGGAGTTGATAATGTAAATTGGCCATCGTACAGAGATTCTATACCGTGGCCAATTTACATTATCAACTCCGTTGATAAAACCAAATTTTCATATCGCTAGTGTGTCCATTATTGAACAAAGTTTTGACTATATTTCCAACTTTTACCACTGTCAAGGATACTATCGGTGTTTCAAGAGGTTTATAGAAATTCTCATTGGAGACTTGTTCTAGCCCTTCTTGTATTTTCTGTCTAGTATCCATTATGACAGTTGTGGTCCTTTTGTCCGTTTTTTTAAGGTTGATCTCTTTGTTCGTGCTTAGGGTTTTAAGGGCTTCCCTTTATTGTGCTGAAAGGTTATCTTTTTCGTTTGAAAAAGTGATGGAGGCAATCTCAAATTGTGTGCATTCCAAATAGCGTTCCAGTGCCACTGATGGTTGTGGTGGCGGTTGCCAGTGTGATTTAGCGTGGAAACAGATGGGGTTTGCCTGTTGAGTCAGCAAAGTTATATTGTGAGCGCATAGAGCACGTAAAGACTTGACAGTCTTTAAGTAGGCTTTTATTTGAAGCCGGTATTGGGGGAGTTGGTATGAATTTGAGACCTTTTGCTAACAAAGCTTCTTCGTGATCAGTAAGTTTTTCGTGGGACAAGTTCTTTATGAATTTTTCATTGTTTGTCCTGGGTTGTTCGACGTTCTGATTTTTATTTGCTTTGCGCATGGTTACTGGCAGCTGGTTTGGGCCTGCTACCTCTGAGATAGGATCTGCTAGTGGCGTGTTGGATCCTCCATTTGGCTTGTTCCCGTTTGTTCTTACCAGGAAACATGGTGGCTAGCGTCTCTTCAAGGTCTGCAAGGGCCTTTGTGTCAGTGCTAACGTTTTTTTTTCTGTTGATGGATTATAAGCTGTAGGAGGTCCTGTTCAGCTCTGGAACAGATCTGGTGAAGACTGGTCTGGAAGTCCTTGTCTGGTCTGAGGTGTGGCTTGAGCCGGTATTGCAGACCAATAGGGCAGGTTCCCTTGCTGGCATGTTCTTGAAGAACAGCAATGGACTTCTTTGTCTTGGCGCGCCTTGTCTCGATATACGCCATCTTGTTACTCAGATTGTTGAAACCCCCTTCCGTCTTGGGACGTTTGGGGTATGGCTGTGACGGCTGTGTGTCGTCTGTTGGGCTGGCTCGTTTGGTGCTTACTGTCACATTTGACCACGTGGAGGCTGGTCGGAACGATGGAATTTCGTCCTCGGAGTCAGAACGGTTTTTCTGCGGAGATTTCATCAGCGAGATAGGCGGAGGGCTGTCTGTCATTTCTGTGAGCATGGCGATCGTTGTCATCAGATTTGGCCATAGAGTTCTGATAAGAACTGTTTTGTTATAGCAAGGTGAGTTTCGGAAACTTTAGTGGCTTCCTTCGTCAGTTGCTTTTACTAGTGCTTGAGTGGTTGCGAGTAACGCTGTCACTCGACCCTTACTGTATATAGCTCCTGGTTGTTAAATTAAAGTGAAGAAATTCTTGGTCTAACAAGATAGTGTTTCAGAGACTTGTCCTTCCGATAATCAACCATTGGGGGATTTTGTGGTATTTGCGAGCATGGCGATGATCTCGTTGTCATCAAAGTTGGCCATTGAGTTCTGATAAGAACTGCTTCTTTATAGCAAGACCTGTTTCGGAAACTGAAGTGGCTTCCTTCATCAGTGGCTTTTACTGGTACTCGAGTGGTTGCAAGCAGGAGTTTGACCAAAGTTACTTCAGAGTGCTCTTTATATTGGTTTGAAATTACGCGCAACCAAACATGAACCAATGGGAACTCGGGGATTTTGAATCCGTTCTTTTGTAAGCCGGTTATTTGCAAGACAATAGGTGACAACGGAACACGTGTAATTATCATATTGTGTTGTTAGTCAGTTTTCGCTTGCAAAATAATGCATGCCGACCGGTCACAGATTTCGAATAAAGACTTCGCTTAGGTTTCAGAATTCTTAAAATTTCAAAACAGTCATCTGCATCCCTAAAGTTGGAAATAAACATTTCAGTGTGTGAAAGAAAAAGACTGCAACTTGTTCTGTAGTTTCTGTCTTGATTTGGTTCAAGTTCAATATTATACAATAATGACATTAGTAGAATTAGTGGGCCACAAACTTTCTTTTCATTGTTTTCTTTTTTATATAACTTTCTACACGATGTCTGAATTTTGGCATCATTTTACAGACCTGAATTGTCAGTCTCTCAACCTTAACACATGTCATCCTCTTTACTTTTGTTATTACATAATAATGTTTTGCCAAAAGCAGTTGTGGAAGGATATGTAAATGTGTGAATAATGACAAATGAGAAATTATACAATTTTTTTTTTATAATACTCAATTAATCTTGATGTTTTTGTATCAATAGATGGATTTCTAAATAATAATAAGCACTTAATATATTTAGCAATAACAATGGCTGTACACGATTATTTACAATGTAGTAGAATTTTATCATAAATAAAAAAAATACGGGCCAATCCTATGAATAGATAAATTACTTGCTCTGCATGCCTCTAAGGAGGAGAAAAGGCACTGACCAACGCTGTAATTGCTGCTGATTCTTGCGCTCCCCACGCCAAAGATAACTGGACAATTCTCCCGTTGTCTCTAAGCTCTTGTTTGGTGCTCAGACGGGCATTTTATCAACACCAGGGTCAAGCAGAACCACATTGAAATTATATGCATTGTGCACCTGACTTGGCCTGCTACTGCCTGACAGTGAAAGACTGGTACTGTCAAATAATGACATTATCTGTCCACTGCCTGCCCCTTGTAACCCTGGAGAAACACCTGCAAAACTATGTCGTACCAACTGAGCTAAATTCCTAGTCACTGACTGACCTTCAATTTCAAATACAATAATATTGGACAAGTATAGATTATTGCAGTCATTCTACATTTATTACCCTGGGTAAGGGTAATGAAAAATTGTGTGTGTTATTCTCAAAAAAGATACATATGTATTTCCCCAAAATAATAATAACAAATGCTTGACTCCATGAAAACATATAAAGCATGTGCTGTCAATTTAACCAGATGCATGGAGACACTGTGGATACATGTAGTGTGGTTCGAATGTTCAACTTCATGTCACATTCATTGAGATTATTATAACGAAAATATGAAAAAAAAAAAAGAAACTAGTTTGAGGAGCAAAATGAGAAACCTTCTCCCAAAAATATATACAATGCTTTTGACAGATACCATACAAAGATGGAATTATTTTGGGCATGTTGGGTTTTGAGTCTGGTTAAGTCTCGTTACATGTTAAGATGATACTTAAAGAACTGCCCACTCCAAGCAAGGATTCTTATCATTATGATTTAGATTTAAGAGACACCACATTAGTCACCTCGTCACCAGAAGAACCACCTGAAGGCATCACTCTGGGTCCTTGCTCTTCATCAGCTGGGTTCTGGTTGCCATTAGCACCACTGTGTCCAGTCTTTTAAACAAATTGCGAACCATTAAATGAAAATGTATTGACATTGACAGGCAAAATCCGAATTGTTTTCTTTTTCATTATGAATGTAGCACTTGTGAGATAACAACTTCTTACCATATGAATTAGTTTTCCTTGACAACTCAGAATGAAAAGCATTTTGATTTTTTATGTAGTTCTTTTCATTTCTTTCTCTTTTCTTCCTCTGTCTTTTCTAGTTTGAATCAAGCCTATTATTAAGTCATAACTATAGAAAATCAAAGATAATAGCTAGAGTGGACCAAGCTTGCAAACTACTTTGTAATTTGCTGCATATAAGAGTAAAATATAAATTTGACCCACTGTGTTCTGTGGACTTTCTAGCTGATGAAGGTAACTCTTCAAGTGAGAAAATACATCATCATCCAGGATATGAAGATCCTAAAAAGCATGACAATAAATAGGACGAAAGAGATGCATACCGTCACTTTAATTTTGTTAATAGATAATTAACTCTATTTCGCACAATTGGCTGATTCCGGTTGTCGATTGTTTATTTAATTTTCCTTTAAACCACCTTTTTCCTCTAACCTGTATATTTCGATCAAGGTTATTACTAAGGTGTTCATCATAAGCTAGAGAAAATCAGAGATTATAGCGAGAGGTAGTGAGGGTTATTCAGTAGTGCCCCAAGCTTGAGATGTATTTTCTAAATTGCTCCATTTAAGTGTAAAACGTAAATTTGACCTACAGTGTTTCCTGGACTGACAAGCTGATACCAGTAAA
>OX421447.1:31424552-31429552 GCA_949126865.1 Montipora capitata
GAGATGACAAGTTTGGCAGCCTGTACTTCATTCTGTGATTTTAGAAAAGACAGGGACTGAAACTGCAGAACAGAATGTCGCAGCTCAGGGGTCTTGATTGTTAGTTCACCCACTCGAAAAAATCCATAAAAAGCCACAAGAAACATTGTTTGGAATAATAAAATCTGATAGGCGGGCGTGATGGTGTGACTTAAAGCCAGCACCAATTTATGTAATATTGAGCGAGTGATAGACAACCGTATGTCCGGTTTCGAGCAGAGCCTGCTTTGAGCAGTCATGATCTTTTGAACAACAAATGATTTGGTGGGATCGGAAAAAGATCCGATTTTATGGACATAGCTCAAGGCGGAAATGTAAGTCGAAATGGTAGAAGGTGCCAATTTCATGGCCGACAAATAGGCCACAAAAGGTGCTATGTCACTGGCACTCAGTGGAAGCTGTGGAAAAGACGGCCACAGTATCTGATGGAAAAATCTAAGAAATGATTCCATGCTTGTTCATACGTTTTGCGTGACCCCGGTGATATAGCGGAGTGCATTAAGCGTTTTAACTTAGCTTCCAATTCTGCGGTAGTAGGCTGCTCGGAACCGGGGTGGGTTGAACGTCTGCATGTGGCGCAAGAAGCTTGAATTTGTCTACCTGTAAGCAAGAAAGTAGATCACATTCTTGGTTTAAAATGCCTGGTATGTGTTTAGATTTGAAAAGAATGTTATGTTTGAGACAATTTAGTACGAGTCTGCGCACTAAGACCATGACTTTTGGTTCACGGGAGGTCTGTTTGTTGATAATATCGACCACAGTGTGATTGTCCGAAAAGAAAACATTGCAATGCTTACACATAATGGCGCCCCAAATCTCAGTTGCCAAAACAATGGGAAAAAGCTCTAGTATGGTTATATTCAGAGATTTCCAACTATCTGGCCAATGTCCGAAAAAACCAACGTTTGCCTAGGACTGCAGCGTAGCCTAGAGAGCCCGCCGAGTCTGTATAAAGTTTAATGTTACTGGATGTGAGCCACGTCAAAGAAAAACGAATTCAGAAAGTTGAGCCATAACAAAATGTCCTCCTTACACTGTTTCGTGAGACGATTGTGATGGTAGGGCTTACGCACACCTTTAGTCAGATCAATCATTCTGCGGAGAAAAGCACGACTGGGAGGGATAACCGAGCACTCAAAATTCAATAACCCAATAAGTGACTGCAGTTTCTTGAGGGTTACACATCGTTTGTTATAAAATTCCGCTAACAACCCTTGGCAACGTTCGAGCTTATCCTCCGGCAAACGGGCATGTTGATTGTGTCAATAGCACATCTTGGATGTTGCCACTGCCCACATGAGTTGCACTTTATCACCCCAGATTGTTTCTTGGAGGAGCACAAATTACACAAGTCAAGAGAAGCTTGAGACTTGGCCTTTCTCTTTCCAACTCTGGCTGTAAACAAGGATAATATCACTGATTAGTTAAGCTAACAACCACAGTTCATAAAATGTTAGCAATGACAAACGTTTGCGAATTTTGCCTCTGAAAGACCACAACTTTATTTATGATTGTATATAATTTCCACAGACCCTCTTCCCATGAGATTGTGTCTAAATGCACACAACCTGCTTCCAGTTTTGATCAATGTTTGGCAGTGGAATTAAGGATAGGCATTGCCCGTCAATAGATTTTCTGATTCTAATAGTTGTAATCAGTAAAATCTATTGACGGGTAATGACTATAATTATTATTTGTAATAAATCATAAATTAAAAGAAGTACATTTTACATGTAACACCTAATGTTGTATTAGTTAATCAAAGTACTGTACATAGTTCTTATTTGGTGCCTAGTCCTTCATAATTAGTGTTTTTGGGATTGGAAACTGCTTCTAATGTAAAATGTTCTCATGGCCCCATTTTTGAAGTTTGCTTGTACTCCTAGTTATTTGCTCCCATTCATTTGTTGTGTGAAAAATAAAATAGTTGAAACGGTTTTTTTCTTTGCTTCTGTCAGTAGCTTATTAAAAATAATATGAGGTGCACCAGTTCTCTCTTCTCTTTGAGAACATATGTTTGGGTTCACATGCTTCACTTTTTCTCTTTTCGTTAAATCTTATAGCGCCAATTTTCAGCTATAAGCAGTAACTGTCTTTCTTGAAGGTGTCAAGGAACTGCCTGACACTCAGTCACTTGGACGTACGCATTATGGGCAGTATTCTTCTGTACTTAAGAGTACATATGCACATTTACCTGAATTTGCTTTCCTTGGTATGGATGATAATGGCGTGCCTGCAATAAAAAACAAAGGCTATTTTAAGGTACTGATGTTTCTATGCAGTATCCTTAACATGCAACATAATAAATTTAGCAAGAAAGAGCTGTGCTAACATGAGATAGATTTTTGTTACTGAAAACATCTTCAAGTATTATACAAGAAATGGGCAGGTAGTATGTGGTACTATCTTTTAGTAAGCTTAATCTTATGCTATTATCAAACAGAATTATACTAACTTACTCGAAGCTGTTGGTGTTACATCCAGTACTTGATCTTCAGCATCGGACTCTTCAGTAAAACCTAAATATAGGGGAAAAGTGATGCAAATTAGGTAAAATAGTGGATAAGATACAACATGTTTTCGTTGATCATAAAATTTATGTTAATATTTTTAATTTCCAATATACGAATGACAATGGCATTAATATGTGGATGTTCACACCTTTTGTATCCATTAATAATATTGTTACATGCTGTTAACAAAAGCCAAAAAGTGTACTGTATTTATCATCAGATAACTTCAAACTGTTTTGTAGTCTTCACTAGAATTCTCATACTTTCAGATGATAAGTTCTAAATATGTTTTCTTTTTGCGATGCAACATTTTACTAGTATGCATGGGCAAACAATAAAGGAATCAGTGTTTTAAATTAACATCTCCAACTAGTTAATGTCATTTACCTGACTCTTGTAGTGCTTCGTGATTGTCGCCTTGGTCTGAAATCATAATAGACGGTAGAAGTACAGAACTGATTTTATGTTATAAATAAGAAGTGCTCTTACATTCGCATTTGTTTATTGTTGGTACTATTTAAAAACTGAATGCTTTAAAAACAAAATATGACTTGAAGATTTCCTGTAATCAATAATTTCAAGGGTATAGTATGTCCGATTTACGCTTTAAGGCTGGGTTAAATCCTCTCTGAGAACGTCAACAGTTTTCATACCTTTTGACAAATTCATCAGTGCTTGAGTAACAGCTGACCCTTCCTTTGCGGGTAATGTATGTGTGCCTTGCCTCATCTCCACAATCACTTCTTGCAAGTCAGCAATCATTTCCCTTGCATTAGTTAGTTCATCCTCCGTCTCAGTGCATCTCTTATGCTCTTCTCTCAACCTGTCTTGCAGTGCAGACACAGCTTTTACGTGGGCTTTTAACAGGGCACTTTCCTTTCCCCTCCACTGAGATGTTTTTATAGCTAATTCCTTAGCCAGTTCGTGGCAGTTAAAGCACCCGTCTTTCTCTTGTATGTCTTCATCAGCTATGGAGTCGGACCTGCTTTCATCATCTTCCTCAATAGCAATGGCAAACCCTGAGAGAAGGACAATGTTCTATCAAATACTATTAAAAATACTGATGAAAAGAGTAACTAGTTGTCTTCCCTAGAGTGAATAGCCTGCCTAGGAGCTATAAGCAGTGTCAATAAAGTTCAATAAGACGTTTGTCTAGTATTTGTTGCGGATATTACCTGAGCAAATAGCATACCCTAACCTTAACATTCAAAATTAATGCATACACCATAGTGGCTTCCTTTTGACACGTTAACTTAACTAATATGAAAACAGAGAGATAAAATTGTGTACTTACAACAGTCAATTTGTTTTAACTGTTCTTCATTGACTGCGGTGCGGGGAATTTTAATAGAAATCTCCCTATGTCCATTACCAAAGTCACTTCGGAAGTCTGCGCTTGCCCCATCAACTTCACTACAAAATTGAGCAAAGTTGTTAGCAGAATAGGGCGTTCCTGCCTTTGCGAGGATGAGTGAGAGCTCTGACTTCAGGACATGGATTGCAGAGCCCTGTGCGGATATTCTTAGGCTTATGCAAGGCTTCAACCAGTCTTGGACCTTAAAAAATAAAAATAGCCATCTATGAGTAGTGCCTATCATTATTTTGCGAGTACAATTATATTACAGTCAACTCTCTCATTGCAACCACTTCTCGTAAGCAACCACCTCCCGTAAGCGACCACTATGTAAATAACCGTTTTGTTTCTCAGTTAAATACTGTATCAAAAAAACTCTCAAACTGTCCACTACCCAAATTTATTAAGTGACTGTGACCACTCTACAGACAAGAAATTTGATGTTTTCTTTTGTTTTCATTTTCCAGTAAGCGACCACCCAACATTATCATGTATGTTCGTTAGAAAAGCATTACTCAAATGTCATATAAGCTCAGTTTTGATGGTGCAGAGTTGGAGTGCCGACAGATAACTGTTTACAGTTACATGCATGATGTCATAGAAAATGTTTTATAAAATAATTAGGATAGTATGGGCACTCTCATTGGTCAATAGCTGTGTTTAGATGAGAGTATGTAAACACGGCTGTGACATCTCACGAATTTTGATTGGTTATGTATTGTCAGACGTGCATTTTGGTTGGTTGGTAGGAAATATGAGTGTGTGTCAACAAAATCTGTTTCAATCAAAAAGTGACAAACACAGCATTTTCCTTCATTTGTTGAATTATCTTTGAGAAATATTTTATAAAAGAAATAGACAACTGTTTTCCTGTGTTTGCATAGCCTGATATAAACACTCGAGGGGTTGGGAGAATTCGAGACAGTTATGCAAACCCTCGACTTCGTCTCTGGTTTGCATAACTGTCACGAATTCTCCCAACCCCTCTCGTGTTTGTATCAGGCTATGCAAACACAGAAAAAAGTTTTCTATTTCTCAAACGGGAACTCAAGCCTATTTTAAGAGAATTTTATATCAATAATTATATTACCTGG
>OX421447.1:31447052-31474552 GCA_949126865.1 Montipora capitata
AATAATCTGTTGTTGTTTTTAATATTCGCTTGCGCACTGTTACGCGTGACGCGCCATTTTCTCACATTTTTATATTTTTGGAGACAAAATTGTTTAAAACATATTGTTCGGACCCAAGCTTATTTTAGCTCACTGTTTTCCGTAGTTCAAATGCAAGGTTTGGAGGTTTCATAGTCACAGGTTTTTTTGATGCGGAGATATTCAACCAAATGTAATCGCTTCTTGTCACTAAAACGATTTGTACACCTGAAGCGTGCTACAGGTCATATATATATTTATTATTATTATTATTATTACAATAACTATTGCCTTTGCCTACACCTTACTTCAAACATAAGCCCTTGGACTTTGTGGTACATTATTATTATAACTGTTAAGGTACAGTTATGATAATTATCTGCAGCTAGTTACAATACTAGCTAGTGTAAATGAAGTTAGGATACATGTGTATAAAACACCTTTCGCTCATTTGTTAAGTGAAAAAGATGCTACACTAACCCACAACAGCAAGCACTTTCTGGTAGTGAAATGCTGACAATCCTCCCGATAAAAGCATGATAAACTGGAAGAAATTTGCCCCCGTGAAATCTTTTGTTGCCCTTATGAAGCCTGTCCAGCCAAATGGTTGTAGGGGTAAGTTCAAGCTGAGTGGACTGATCTTCAGGTATTTCTTCAGACGTGTCTTCTCACTGATGGAGACTGGTACTCCATTTAAATATGGTACCATCCATATCATGTCCTGCTGTTCCTCAGGAATCAGCACCCCATATGTGTCCAACTAAAATCAAGAGATATTTACATTATTAAAACGGGGAACCCAATAAGTCAAAATTAAGATCAAAAACCGATTGTCGACGCGATTGCAAAAATTTCACTTTCCTGTTTAAAACCAAGAAAAATCAAGTATTCCTCGCTGAGCCTCGCAGTGCAATAATTTTGCGGAGAAGTCTCAACAATTTTGTTGGGTTTGATTAAAAACGAGATACAAGGAATTTTTTTGTGTGTGTGACGGATGTTGCGCGATTACAAATGTCGCGCACCTGACCGTAACACCCTAATCACAGGCGCCCCAAGCTCAGTGTGAGCATGGCCAACAAAATATAAGGATTTGTATGAGAATCCCGATAAAAAGCTTAAGAAGATAATTATGTGAAAGAAGTCTCAATTAAAAAGCCTAACCATATTGCCATCGTGGATAGCTTCCTTCCTGTGTGGTTGTTTTCCAGATCTGACGCGATTTGAACCGTGTCTCAATTTCGTGGGAAATGGCTCAAATTGCGTCGGATCTGGAAAATAACCACACAAGCAGGAAGCTATCCACGATGACAATAAGGTTAGGCTTTTTAATTGAGATTTCTTTCATATAATTATCTTCTTAAGCTTTTTATCGAGATTCTCATACAAATCCTTATATTTTGTAGGCCATGCTCACACTGAGCTTGAAGCGCCTGTGAATTGGGCCTTTCAAAAGCGTTGATTTCTCCTCGTAATTTGTAAAAGATGTGATGTACATAACTGGAATCAACACGGTGGATCAAATAGGAATGCTCATTGCGATGGGATGGGATCCTTGTTTACAGCTGTATGTAGCTACTGAGATTGCAAGGAGTTTCAATGTGAAAGTAAATGCTGGTGTTAGAACTCGAAGAAAGGGCCGAAAATGACATCTTTGGAACAAAGCACTTCTGCAACTTTAATAGACAACGAAATCATCCAACTACGCTTCCAAGAACTGTTGACAATTTATCGGTGAATTAATTAATCGAATACGGCGCATTTTAAGCCTTAAAATGATACCAATTTGGCTCAGGAAAGTCTTCCAAGAAAATAACTATGATTATTTCAGATGATCATTATTTTACGTGTTCGCCGACTTCTGGTTACATTCTGCACGTTATGAGCTGTTAATTTGCGTGCTGTTTTTTTTAATAGAATGGTCAATCGATGAATAATTTTATCCACTACAGGAAAGGCTAAGCTTTAAATAGATAGCACACTTGCCCAAAAAAGTTCTGGCATGAAATAATGTTTACTGTGAAAATCTGAAAACCGTGAACACTAGAAATATTTATGGAATGTTGTGTTTCACGTAAAAACCCAAGTACGCGTGAGAAAACTAAACCGCAAACAGAAACGGTAATAAGGTTGTGGTTTCATGTTGCTTTTGATTGGTTGCTGAACAATGGAAAATGTCAAAATCAAATCAATGTGTTCACGGTTTTCAGATCTACCTGCTGTTCGCTCTCGTGTGCATTAACACCCGAAGGCATACCGCGGATTGCATGGATACCTGGGATGATCCCCCGATAATCAAAAAACGAATTGACTGCGCATGCTTCGGTACTTACAAACAAATAGTTTGCTGCTCGCCAGTCAACTATACTATTGTCGAAGTGGAATGCCTGCTTCAGTTGCTCGTAATTAATGTATTCCCGAAGCTGTGAGGAAAGTTAATCGAAGCTGACGAATTTTCACGTTTTTTTGAAGCAGCTGCAAACCCATTTTAACTTTCGCAATCTCATCCCGAGTTTGCTTCAGCAAAAATGTCAAAATGTAACTAATCAAACTACTTTGTCGTACACGCAAATCGAAACTAGGAAATAATTGGACAACTGAAGAAATTGTACAAAACGACCCAAAATAAATAGTTTCCAATACATTGCGGGGAAGGTATGGAAGTGAAACCCCCGAAACTTCATTTCCTTCGTATCTTCAAAACCAGGACGTTTGCAGGCTTGAAAATTTCCAGCAAGTTTGCTCTTTCCTATCTTGAAATCACAGTAACAGACTAGCTTTTTGAAATAAGCGGGTTGTAGTTTTCGAATTGGCTTTTCTGACCTGAAGAGTTTTCAGCATCTTAGAGGAATGATACAGTTAGGATTTATATAAATACATATATGAGATAGATAGAGATAGATAGATGCTTTATTGTCTTATAACTTACAGCCATAGGCTGAATTACGAAAGACATCACAATAAAAAGGACATTACAATAAAGACATTACAATAAAATAATATATAGAGTATAACAAATAAAAGGGCAAAGAGAATAAAATTGCTGCTATAACTAACTAATTAACCACTACTGAGCGCTGAAAACATGACTAAAAATGAAAGAGTTTTTGCATCGATCAGTCTTGCACAAAGGTAGGGCAAAATCCCGATTCTTCCTTAGAAAGTAATTTGGTGGGTTCTTGGGAGGAAGAAGTTTGTGAAGAGTGTGCCCGGAATCACCCACGACTTCATTAAAAAGCTTTGATGAAATCTCTTCTCTCCTCATGAAGAGGGTTGGCAAACCTGAAAATCCTAGGGCCTGATTGTATGACATACCAGGGTAAACAATTCGCGATGCATGTTTTTGCAGTCTCTCCAGGTCCTCACTGAGGTAGCCCGAGAGGGCTCGATGGAACACGGGACATGCATATTCGAGGATGGAACGAATGCATGTGATGTAAAAAAGCATTAACTCCTCAGGCATAACCTGTGATCTCTTGAGTTGTCTCAAGAAGTACAACCGACAGGAGGCCTTCTTCACTAGTTCTAATACATGGACATTCCATTTTAGGTCACTACTAATGTTCAGGCCAAGCAATTTAGCACTGGTCACCTCCTCTAGGGGCTTTCCGTTAAGCAATATGGGATTAAAGGTCGAGTTACTGTTCGCAAAGCTGATCCTTAGCTCTTTACATTTAGCTTGGTTTAACTGAAATCCCGTGCTGCTTGACTGTCGCGAGAGATCATCCACTACTCGTTGGAGGTTGCTCTCACAACCCTTCCCAACTGTCTCTGAGATCGAAGTGTCATCGACATACTTCCACATGTCAGCAGGCGTATCTAGATCGTTAATCAAGATCAAGAATAGCCACGGGCCCAATTTGGTCCCTTGGGGAATGCCGGCTGAAACAGAGCGCCACTCAGAGTAACAATCATGTGTAAGCTTTACTCGTTGTTTTCGATCCATGAGGAAGTCCACAATCCAGCACAAAATTCGCCTTGGGATATCATATGGAGATAACTTCCGTACTAAGACGTTGTGATCGATTAAATCAAAGGCTTTCTGGAAATCACACAACACGACTCTGGCTGTAGCTCCGTTTCCGTCTGTACCAGCATGCCAATTATGAGTCATGCTAATTAGTGCATGAGTGGTACACGAATTTGGGATAGTCCCAAATTGTCGTGGATCAATTTTCTTTAATACAGCTGGCTTGACGTATTCATCCATGACATAGTCTTCAGCGATCTTAGATAGAATTGGCGTGAGAGATATTGGATGGAGATGTTTGTTGACGTCTTTAATTGGAGTCTGTTGAGGAACCGGAACGACATCTGCTTCTTTCCAAGAAGATGGTAAACAGTTCTCAAAGTAGGAGATATTAAGAATTTCAGTGATTGGTTCCGTCAGTAAATCAGCATTATCTTTTAACAGCCAACCTGGAATGCCGTCTGGTCCCTGCGCTTTGGTGGTATTAAGTGTAGACAGCTTTTGGAGAACGGACAACTCCGATGCAACCGGAACTCGCAGAGTTGTCCAGTGATGGAATGCTACTATCCCAAAAGGGATTGTAGCTAAGCGGCTCAAAACTCTCGGTGGGAGCTAGGAAAGCTGTGTTAACATGGTTTGCCAAGTCGGTAGGTGATAAATCGCTAACGCCTTCTAAGTGGTGCTGGATGGACTTCAGCACGTTGTTCTTCTTGGTCCCAGAGGAGTTAGTGACACCACCCAGTCTCTTTATTTCCGCCCACCACCCAGCCGGGGAACACTCTTTGAGGTGTTGGACTCTGCATTCGTAGTAATTGGAGCGACACATCTTGCGTTCACGGTTGACACGATTTCGCAGGAGTTTAAACTCGGCATGGTCTCCTTGGTTAAGGGCTCTCTGACGTTTCTTTATCAGTTTCTTCAAAGTGGAATTGATCCACGGAGGCTCATTTGGATATACAGTTTTAGATTTTAAGGGGAAAATAATGTCGAGTCCAGTCTGGAGAATCGTTTGGAGCATTGATACTTTTCTTTCACAGCTTTCTTCAGGTGCAATTTTAGCTGCAACATCAACCTGTTCTAGGTATAACCGCATTGCTTGACGATTACTTGGCCGTAGGTCCCTTGAGATCACTGTTTGTTTTAATCAGGATGTTGAAACTCGCTGCTTTGGCTGCATTTCGACGGAGCTGTGATCGGAGAGCCCGAGTGCAGAGCGCTTAATAGGAGGAGCATAATAGTCCTCCAAGTTAGTAAGGACCGTATCAAGAGTGTTCTGTCCACGCGTGAAGAACTGCACAATCTGTTTTAGGTTAAAATTGGATTTGAGTCTTGTGTCGTTAAGTTTGTTCAAATCGCACAAAAGCACAAAAATTCCACAGTTCGGGTATCGCAATTCGAGATCTCCCAAACACTTTGAAAGGTAATCCAGCATCGTGGAATTTACTGCATTTGGCGGATGGTAGACAACTCCAATAACAATATTTGACACGCCTCTAGGGAGTCGAGTTGGCCGGAGTTTGACCCGTAACACCTCTAGTACGTCACTTTCGTCTTCGAGATCTTTCAGAACACTATACGGAATTGTATCCTTGACGTACATACACACCCCGCCATGGATAGACACTCGCCTGTCTCGTCAGATAACATTATAGCCATTAATCGCAACCACAGAGTCTGGAATGTGCTGTTGTAGCCAGGTTTCAGTTATGCAAACTAAGTTGCAATTCGCATTTTGGACGACATGACTTACTTCATCCACCTTCGGAGAAAGCGGCATAACGTTGGACAGAAGCAGCGATGGGACGAACTGTTTGCTTTGTCCTTCTGTTGCCTTGGGTCTGCACTGGTTGGTAGCAATGAAGGCACAGTTTGCTGGGTTGTGACCACGGAAATCAGTTTGTGTTTTGACATGGTTGACTTGTCTTGCTTGAACTTGTGAAATGTTATAACACTGCGTAATTTCTTTCCCTCTTAAAAGTCTCCCAGCTCTTCTACCTCTATAACGTGGCCAGTGGTTTCTTCCGCAAGCACTTAGAAGTGATCTGAAGTGGGTAAAAGCCATTCTACGTTGTCCAACTACTAAACAACAGCAGCAATGTATTTCCTTCTACCACTTTTGCTCAATTTTTCGGCTAATTTCAGATACCACAAGTGTATCTGGCACTTCGTTCCATGGTCAGTTCGTTCCAAGTTACAGTCAGATTCTTTCATGAAATGCCCAGGTAGTTTTAGTTTGACAGCTAAATTTGCGATAACAATTTTAGACAGCTTACACCAAGTACTGGACTGCTGGACCGCTCCCTCAAAAACGTGTGTGCTCGATCTGTGACATGGACAGGGAAACCGAAATCGCTGCTGAAATTACTCAGAATTCAGGCCGGATCCAAGGTTCATGTTCTGTGAGAATGTTTCTCATGTAATTTGTAAAATTTGGGGTAGACGGCGAATTTCGCCAGCTACTGGCTCTTACTGTAAACCCTGCAAACTAGCAATGTCGATTTGCAACTGCTTTCTTTATAAGACCAAGTAGGCTTATTCAAGTAAATTCGATGAAAGTTGACTATTTTGAGGAACGATCTGACTTGCAGGGAACTGACCATTGAACGCCGAACCGGAATTAAACCGACATCAGCTTAGACACCTTTCTAAAACCAATACTGAGGAAAGTACCTCACTTTTAGAGGGTTTCATGTATAGAATTTTCCAAGAACTTACTAGCTCCAATAGGCACATAAACGATGAATTGCATACTTACATGCTTACTGTATCACCGCTAAAAGTAATAACAACGCTAAATGTAATACCAACCGTAAATGTAATAAAAATTAACTCTAAATGTAATACTAACCACAAATGTAATAAAAATCAACCCTAAATGTAATAAATTACCCCACCGTAAATGTAATACAATTTAACGCTAAATGTAATCAGGTGACCGACCGTAAATGTAATACAATTTAACCTCAAATGTAATAACAGTGTTGAAAGCTCCTTTACGATTACCGGTTATTATTTGAGTGTCGGTGATTTTTTGTGAACATTCCCGAGGTTCTGCGTACTTCCGGTCAAAGCTTACTGGGAACGTCTGAACTTCTAAAGATTTCCCAAAAAATAGCCCTTCTGATGGTGGAGCATTTGCAAATATCATTTCCGAAATTCTTTACAGCGGATAGCGCAAGTACATAGTGGAAATAGTGGGGAAGCCTGGGCGAGAGAAGGCGTGCACTCAGTTGTGGGATCGTTTGGGGCCCCTGGTTTATACTCTTTTTGAAAGGGGCCCGCTATTTTTTAGAGTCCTTCTGGATGTGTTTGAAAGATTTGGTGAGACGGTGGTATGATAAAGCATAAAAATATACAGATGGTACAGATGATATAAAGACAACTTTAATAGCAACGATACTCATGCAAATATAGTCACAACTTACTTGTAAATGAAATAAACGTATTCTCACTATTTGGTGCGATTACTCAACGCTTGTTCGTAGAACACAGTAAGAAATATTAAAAAATCTACATTTTTCAAAGCTTTAACCAACAGTCTATTAAGAGTTTTCAGATTTATTCTATCAATATATCGATATATATATATTCTATATCGATTTGAGTCAACAGACAAACGGTAACAGAAACTTTCCGGCATGACAGTTCGGATACTCTTTATTTTTTCCTTCCATTTTTCCAGATGATGTTCTGAATGTAGAACCATCCTACGATCCCAGTATACAGAAGTCTCACCCACGCATTTATCCACTGAGGGTGGTTAATTATGTTCTTAAGTGCTAAAACAAGGCCACTCCCTTTCCCACGTGTTTTAGAAATCTGTCGCATGCTGTGGTAACCTACGCATGTATCCCAATCAAAAAACACTCTTGGCAGCCTTTGAATGAATGAGCCTGTGAGACTTCTAAATCGTTTGTTTATCATGCTTAAAATGTTAAAGGTGTCCACAATGTTTCTCGGGCTTCCTGTTAACGAAAAAGTAATAATGATTTCAAGGACTTCATTTGGAAGGTCCTCTATGGAACGAGGTTCTTCATTGTTTTCTCCGCTACCTATCTCATGTGCAGCCCATTGAGATTCTTCATTCGTAGGCTTGTCACAAATATCTTCATCTCCTACTGAACTGTTACCGTAATTATGATTCAGTGCCGTTAAACAAACGTAATGGATTCCTTGATCTTCCGCAAAGTGTCCTAGTGTCAGTGAGGCAAAAGGAATGGAAAATTGAGGAGATATAACAGTTTTTGCGTTTGGACCCAATGTCGATATTATTACAATCTCCACGTTGAAAAGATTAGCGACAGCTTGAAGAGTGATCTGATCTCCGTAAGTTCCATTTTGGGCGATGCTAGTGAGGTATTGAGACCAAGGCATGCCTACGAAAAGTTCAAAAGGAAATCCATCCTGATTGTTTGGATTTTCAGTCAGATATCTTACTATTTCTCTCCGCAAAGATTCCTCGGAATGAAAAATGCCAATAGTTTGGAGTAGATGGGCCAATGCTGAAAACTGGCAGTTGCCGTCTCCTGGTGGATTGTATGTGACATCAAAGCCTTGTTCGCTGAACGGTTGATGAAGGTCCTCAGGCGTCATTGCGATGTAGTATTTTTCCCGGTGAGCTGCTTTCTTTGCTTTATGTTCCTTCTGTGTTTTTGAAAGACTCATCTGTCTCCTCGCGGCTGCCCGTTTGCGTTTTTCTTCAACAGCTGTAGCACTAGTCATATCTTCGACTGAAACCCAGTCACAGCAAGACTTTTCTGTTGTGGGGGATTCGTATGTTATTTTGTATTTTCCAAACTGTACATTTCGTTTTATAATCGTTCCGTCAACAACAAATCGCTTTTTTGGAATACCGCGGGTTCTTCCTGAAAATGGAAATCGAATTAGAACCCGTTCTCCCACTTTGTAAACGGAGGGTGGGTTGCCTTTTACTCTCCTCTTAATGTATCGCTTGTCCCATACGTTGTTGGACGCCCTAGCTTTGGATCGAATTTTGCGGATACGTTCACCATTGTTTCTGAAATCGGAGGCCCTAGGAGAAATTCTAGCTGCAGATGAAACACTCTCTTGGTAGGATAATCCGCCATCCGATATCTCGGATAAAGCATTAGACGCTCGACCGTAAAACACCTCAAAAGGCGATTGTTTACCTAAAACGTCCATCAATTCCTCGTTTAGGACCTTTTGGTATTCCATTAATTTTGAGACCCAGTTCACTCCAACCTTGGAAAAATTAATAAGATCAAAATTTATCTTTTTTCGTAAAGATCTATGAGACCGTTCCACTTTTCCCTGAGACTGGGGATGGTACGGGGACCCTCTGATTATCTTCACTCCTAGCGATTTGCATAGCAGATCCACGGCTTGTTTGAATTCTCCTCCGTTATCTGATTGGATCACTCGTGGAGGGCCGACCTCTGTGTACAGCTTATTAAGCTCTCTTGCTACTAGCTTGCTTGACTTCCCTGTCAAAGGACGCAGCCACAAATATCGACTAAAAACATCTTGAACTGTTAGGATGTACTTGTACGTTTTTCCGTTCTTCGATACAGCTGATTTTTTCATATCAACCAGGTCAATTTGATGTCTTACCTACAAACAACGTAGAAATGAAATCTTTAATCGTATAACATGCTTTGCAGCGATGTCACTCTACATGCAATCAAAGTGCTCAGACTCACTCATTCTCATCAAGGAAGAGCCCAGGTGCTATTTTTGATTTTGTTAATTTTGGAAATTTGTTTGTGTATTCGTCTTAGGGTTACTATATTATACACGATCACATCAGCTACGCTGCAATACTAATCCTGTCCATGTAAAAGACATTATTATGATTATTATCATAGTAATAGACGAGCTGAGATGCCCCTGTCATATAAACCATTTCTCACATTTCTTTCCAAAGTTCTTCACTTGAATAACCCCTTAGAATGCTTAAATGAGTCGATTGACCCCAAAGAGAATGGTTTTAATTTAAGGAAAAGTTTTGGTCATAAATGGGGGTATGGTTTTTGCACTCTAGCCTTGATATGGGTATCGTTTTAAGAAGAAGCCACTTTTTTCATCTTTCTCGAAAAGAAAATCAACAAAGCACTTCACAAATTATGTTTACGGTAATGTAACATTGGTCTGGAACTTATTATATAACGCTGGTCAGAAACAGGGTTTTGATTTAAGAGTCAAGTGATAAATAGGGTTTCAAATTTTTGGTCAGGTTATAAATACCATAGGTAATATCGCAGATTTTGGTCATAAATAATGTAAGGTTTTGGGAAGCGTGCCGTTCATCCCCACCCAAATTTTCTTGGAACCCCCCCCCCCCCCCCCACCGGCACAATGGTTGATTAGGGAAGATTGGTTTGGTCTAATTAATAACATAATTTATCAATTCTTACTTGGACTGTTTTTGCTCTTATGGGCCGCTGTATCGCTTTATTTTGAAACCGTGCGTTCATCTTCTGGCTGAGTCGACTTTTGGACAGCACATTCTGGACGTTTCTTTCACTGACACCTTGAAAGCGCTTGATCAGTCTTCGGTTCAGCTTTCTTGAGCCGGCGCCTTTGCAATGCCGAAATTCCTTTTCAACCAAAGCACTCAGTTCCGACTTCTTTGTAACTTCTTTGCCTTTAAAAAATAGCCTTTTCCTGCCGTTAACTTCAGAGATAGAAAACTGTGACTTGGCTCTCCAGAAACGAACACAGGCTGCCTTTTGGCTTCGGGAGCGATCTTTCACAGGCACCACAAATTCTCCACTCGTTAAGGCGAAAAGAGTTGCGTAAGTCTCGTCGTCCACGGCTGACATTTGACGAAAACATTTCTTATCTTCTGCCCACGTTCCAATGATGAAAATAAAAAACGCTAACAAGGGACATTTTACAATCATTTTGCTTACTTTCGAAGACCACGACAAGAACCACGTGAAAATCCATACAATTCCAGACAAGCGTCTTGAGAACCCAGTTGACTGAGTTTGTGGGCGGAGTTTGTTTGCGAAGCAGGAAAAATTTTTCAGAGTTTTTTCTCGAAACAATTTTTTCACCAGAAGGGCACACTTAAAGAGCTACAAGTCAAAGGGAATTTGTTCGATTGCTCTCAAATTTTGACAGTACCTAGTTTTACATATAAACAACAAAACCACTTCTCCGAATTTTTTATTTTGAAATAACTTTTTTCAAGAGCGATTTTTGTACGATCACTCCACAATTTTTTAATCCTATTTCAAAAATGTTCTGTAACTTTTCACTGAAATTACACATTAAACAAGCGAAAAACAAAATTTGCTTTGACATGTAACTTTCAAAAGGTGGTTCGGGCGCTCGCATTTAGAAGTCGTGAAAATTTCGGCAATTCATTTGTTTTCAAAAGTTTTGGTATAGTCTAATAGCCAGTCCTATAAGCTTTAATTTGATGTAAGGGTTTAGATATCTATAGTTTAAACCCGACGCGCTACATCGCTTGTACGCGAGACACCCCTGAAGGTGCACGGTAATCTGCCGGGGGGAGGGAGGGGGGGGGGAGCACTGAACTATTTTTTGGGTGGGTATATGCCGCCCGGGACTTCAGAATTTGGACCCGTTTTGGAAAGAATTTGCCCCACATTTGATATGGTTAGCCAAAAACACACACAATCATGCTCGTAAGCTAACTATGGGCAACACAGGGTGTAACAGTTTTGAATCGTATTTTTTTGAACCAATCTCTCCTTGCTTACAAAAGTGGAGATTTCGTGCATTCAAAATATTATACCCTGTTTAGGAAACGTCTCTAACTCAGGAGCTCCAGAATCATGACCCCGTTAGGCGGCGCATACCCCTATAGGTATTGTATTGGAGTAACCCCCCAGGGGTAATCTGCGCCTAACGGTGTAGTTAGTAAAGGGGAATAACCGTGATTGGGTATTCCGATAATCTATTGAAGTGATATCATATCACTGATGATATTGATGCCATTTACGCCTTTGCCGCTCTTAATAACGTGTTATTACATTTAAGGTTAAATTGTATTACATTTACGGTCGGTCACCTGATTACATTTAGCGTTAAATTGTATTACATTTACGGTGGGGTAAGTTATTACATTTAGGGTTGATTTTTATTACATTTCTGGTTAGTATTACATTTGGAGTTAATTTTTATTACATTTACGGTTGGTATTACATTTAGCGTTGTTATTACATTTAGCGGTGATACACTTACTCCATCGCTGCTTCTGATCACGTCCAACAAATATCCATTGATCCTTTGAAACTCCAATGGAAATTCCACAAAACCAAAAATGTTAAAAGAAAAGTGTGCAACCGATTTATATGATTTTTCTCCTCGTTTGACGTGAAGTGGGCGCTTCCCATCTTTCCCATTGCGGACTGACAAAGACTTCACTGGCGAATTCTTCAACTTGCTGTGTGGCTCGAGAAAGTAAATAAGTCAAGTAACAGCGAGACACTCCTGGATAACTAAGGGGCAGCGCCTTATGTAAGGAACCACAACGAAATTTGCGTCTGTTTTTCTTTTTGTTTGTGACATAACTTCATTGGGTTCATTAGGATGTTACAATTGAAGCTCTGTTACCTTTTGGTGGTTGATTACCGTATTCATTGTGTGTGAATTCTCATCCATTGTTTAGGAAACCTTTGGGCTTCTTTTCTGTGAAGTAAAGGACTAGAAAAAAAGTATCCGGGATCAGGATAAACTAATAAACAGGGTTCGTACACTTTTTCAGGCCAAAAATTCAAGGACTTTTCAGGGACTTTTTTAAATGACAATTTTACCTCAAAACCAAGAAAAACGTTTGTGTTAACATCTATGTTTTGGTTTACAGATAATGCAGAACATTACTAGTTTTTTACAGTGACCCTTAGAGTTGTTTTAGCTTGTTTTCAATTTCATCTTCCAGCAACATAATCTGTCCGCAGTTCTTCTCATTCCATTAGACTTTGCAATTAATGTTGCCGCCTAGTTGATTCAGCTTTGTCAGCATAACTGTCAGCAGAGCAGAATGGTTCACTGCCTCAAAGTCAATCTCCAATCTTCAGTGTCTCAAAGTCAGTCTTCCAATCTGTAAGAAATTCTTCATATAATTTTCTGTTACACGTCTTTTAAACCATTGAGCTCTTTGAAATGATACCATATACATCTTTTTATTACCATTGTTACTAGAACTATATTTACCTTTTTAATTGTCTTTGTCACTGCGCAAAAAAGATAGCAAAGGAAATGTGGGTGAAGTGCATCATAGTTAGTACAGACAGGTGACATGTCACAAGCAAACTGTCTGAAAGACCTACGTGCAGTTTTGGTTGCTAAGGTACACAAGTTTATGCTATCAAAGAGGCATGGATGCAAGTGGCAAAAATCCTGCCGAATAAGCAAGGTGGCTCGTGTCAACCAGTTCAGAGCAGATGCCAAGGAAGCCATAAGGCTTCTTACTGGCTATGGAGGACAACAAATTTAACCACTGGAAGGCGCACACAAGATAAGTTCCTGTCAAACAATGAACCTTCCCCCCCCCCCCCCCCAGAAGCAAGGGCCATTGGCCCACCAAAAAATCTAACGTTTCTACAGCACTGTGAATTGGCACTGAAACAGAGCAACTTAAGAACATCATGTTGCTCATTATGATTAGGTGGACTCTCCAGTGTTATGGCAAGATAAGTAACATGATATGTTTCCACTGGAGCTGGCAAAACTAGAATGAGCGGAGTAACATGGAAACGCAAAGGAAACGCAAAGACTCGTTAGTGGTTTTCTCCTAACCCATTCAAGAGGAAATGGAAGATCGCTGAAATGCAACAATGAGTGGGATGATTGGTGAAACGGGTAGAGGTGAGTAGTCATGGAGGGGTGTAGTTATCAACTGGAGATTATAATATTGTGAGAACATGTACTGAGCAATAGAACAAGACAGAAGGCAAGAGGGACTTATGGAAGGCTTCTTGTGGAGGTCCACAAGGAGCAAAGACGACTAAGTTAAATGACGTCACCAAAAGATGCTAGACAACATTCCTGCAGAAGGTGGGCCCTTAAAAATTAATGCTAAGGATCCATTTCCAGAGGGAAAAAAACAGGCACAATCGACATAATTTTGTAGTAACTGATGGGTGACACCAGACAAACAGAGAAAGAGACATGACTGAGAGAAAGAGAATGGAGACTTTTCAGAAATTCATTTGCAACAGGATATTTAGGGAACAATAGTGCCATATGGGGACACGTCAATAATTGGATTAGGTTAAAAAGAGTGGCCCCATTAGAACATCATCTCAATTTGGAATTCCAGGTTGTTTGCGTTGCCACTTGGCATCCAAGAAATTATATGCAACACTATCGAAACTCTGCCTAATGGGAATAAAAACATTCAAAGCTTTAGTAATAAGGAGCGGGCGCGGCTCAGTCGGTTGATGCATTGTCGTTTAAGCCAGGGGTCCTTAGTTCGCTGATCCTCTGTGACTTCAACGTCTATTTCAACTTTTCTCGGATTCATGTAATTGTACCAGAGAGAGAGGAAGAAAGGGTACGTCATCCTAATTTGCCGTTTTGTAAACGAGCGATGCCATTGTCTTTCCAATCGACCAATTTTACGTTATTTTTAGTGTAGAAGTTCATAACAAACACATGCAGCTAAACAGGATAGTTACAAACAAGCGATGCCATTGTATTTCCAATCGACCAATTTTACATTATTTTTAGTGTAGAAGTTCATTAGCAACACATGCAGATAATCAGAATAGTTATATACAAAACATGGAAAGGCACTTGGAACAAGAAGAAAAATATGGCAAACGTGGCTAGTGCGGCATTATCGTTGTATTTTTTGTTTCTTAATATCCCTTAGTACACCAAGTACAGCTAGTACGGCACTGTCATTGCATTTTTCGTTTTTCAATATCCCTTAGTACGCCAAGTACGGGTAGTACGGCATTATCGTTGTATTTTTTGTTTTTCAATATCCCTTAGTACGCCAAGTAAGGCTAGTACGGCACTGTCGTTGCATTTTTCGTTCTTCATTATCCCTTAGTACGCCAAGTACGGCTAGTATGACAGTATCATATTTTTCGTTTTTAACATTCCTTCAGTGCGCTAAGAACGGCTATTACGGCAGAATCATCATATATTTTTATTTTCAACGCTCCCTTAGTAAGCCAAGTACGGCTAGTACGGCAGTGTGGTTATATTTCTGGTCTTTAACATTTCCTGAAGTACGCTAGTACGCCACTGCCATTGCATTTTTGGTTTTTTAGCAACCCTTGGTACACCAAGTACGGCTAGTACGTTAATCGAAGGATGAACTGAAGAAAACCTATTTTACCTTTAAAAAGGTGATTTTAAGAAAACCGAAAAGCAAGAGGAAAAGCAAGAGAAACACTCAAGGAAGTTAGTCAGGCTTACTAAGTGGAAAAAAGGGAAAAGGTTATTCTACACTCCCTTAGTACGCCAAGTACCGCTAGTATGCCAAGTAGTACATTAATTGAATTAAGGATGAACTTGAAGAACACCTATTAAAGGTGACCTTAAGAAAAGCGAAACTGAGGAAAACCAAGAGAAACATTCAAGTACGTTAGTCAGGCTTATTAAATGGAAAAAAAGGAAAAGATCATCCCTAAACTGGGCTGCATGTGAATGCAGGAGGAGAATACGACCATTACAGCTTACAGTTGCAGTTAGGTAATGTAATTAATTATTTATACTCAACCAGATACTGCATATCAATTCGTCATCAACAGCTTCAAAAAATAGCTCAGGAGCAAATCCCGTCATGACTTTGTGCCACGGAGAAAATGGACAGATAAAAAAAGGTATCATCTCAGTTAAAATAAGCCATTAGCTGACAAGTTAACAAGTTACGGTGCCATATCATGCTTGTCATGCGAACAAATATGGCTTCACATGCGTGGCCAATCTTCGATTAAAAATTATGCAAAACTGAGCAAACATATGTCAAATTAAGGAAGTGAAAAACATCAAAATAAAGCGAAAATACTTACCTACAAATTACGAATAGAAACAAGGCGAAAAAAACAAGCTTTAAATGAAGCAGAAACAGAACATACCGAACATGCACTATTTAACGATGTTCTTGACTTCGTGGCTCTGCAAAACACTAATGTTACATACTTAAGCCATGGCAACTAACATTTTTCAGAGTTTTATTACATCAGTCATGGGTTTCACATTACTTGACGTTTCGACCTATGACGTTACTTTTCGACGTATTTCGCGCCATAAGCTTGGAATTACTAACTACGCATTTATTTCTTATCAAATTCATTAGGGTGGTAATACGTCTAGTGCTGACATCTAATGTGTTCCATAGTCGATTGACACTTGCAAAAAAAGTGTGTAGACCAGAGTTGGTACGAGAAAGGGTCATGAATAAATTGTTATTTGTTGACGCCCTTGTATTTTGTCTATGCTTATCATTAACATAGGAGATATAATCTTTAAAGTACTGAGGGCAACAGCCATTAACAATCTTGTTCATTAAACAAAGCTTTCTCATTCATATGACATCATCAATAGGTAACCAACCTAGCTTACTGAAATGTTCAAGGAATTATCAGAAAGACTATCATCTAAAATTAGCATGGCACAACGTTTTTGAGCTCTTAATAATCGAAGTAAATTTTCATTTTTGGTGTTTCCCCACACTGTGCAACAATATTCAAAAAAGGGCCGAATTAATGCATTGTATAATAGATTTCTTAGCCGATGCTTGAGATATGTCTTAGCTCTCTTAAGCAAGCAAATTCTAGAATTTAATTTATCGATTAGGAAATTGATATGATTATCCCACTTCAAATGATTGTCTATCATAACGCCTAAAAGCTTTTCATCCCTGGCTTCTTCAATTGGAGTGCCACAAAGAGATAGATCAAGAGATGGATTACCAGAGTGCAACAGTTTTTGTACACTTCCTATTATCAAAAATTTAGTCTTTTTTCGTGTTCGGAACCATCTTATTTTAGAGATAGCCATCTACTAGTTCTGTCAAGACTGTCTTGAAGACCAAGCTGAATAAGCAGTGGGTCACTGTTAATCTCCCATATTTTAGTGTCATCTGCATATATGTCGACATTTGAGTTGGAGATTCCAATTGAAAGGTCGTTGATGTACAGCGAGAATAGTATTGGGCCCAGAATTGACCCTTGCGGAACTCTTCGGGCCAGCACCAGTGCATCAGACAGTGAGCCATTAATGCAGCAGCGTTGTGCTCGATTACTAATTTAAACCATTCTTGAGATGTATTGGTGACATGGTATTTGCTGATTTTGGATAGCAATAAATCATGATCTACAAGGTCAAACGCCTTGCTTAGATCCAGTAGCACTGAACCCACAAGCTTTCTAGAATCCATAGCCTTAAGCCAGTTATCGGTGAGGTTCAAGAGCGCAGTTTCACATGAATGGTGTGAATTGTTTGAAGTGAGGTACCCGAGATACGCTTTTGCCACATGCCTCTCGAGAGGTTTAGAGATAATTGGCAAGATTGAGATTAAGGGGTAATTATTTCTGTTGTGAACTGAGTCCCTCTTACAAACAGAAATCAGTTTACCTTGTTTAAAATTAATTGGAAACGTACCTCTTGCGATACTTGAGTTGTAAATATGGGTAAGAGAGGGAGCAATAACGTTTAGTGCCAGCTTTAATGGTTTTATTCCAATACCATCGAGACCAGTTGCTTTGTTATTTGGGTTGCTCTTGAGGTCCTCGATGAAATGCTGCATGCTAATTGGCGGGATGTGGAGCACGGTTGCTTCGCTAATGTGGGACTTAATAAAGTTAACAAGATGGGCATCTTGTTCATTTGAGTCTATGCAGTCTGGAACAGAGATATTGGTGTGTTGGATGTTGATAAAATGTTCATTGAAAGCATTTGAAATTCCCACAGGGTTACTGATTTGCTGGCCATTCACTTCAATAAAAGAAAAATTGGTTGGTCTTGGCTTGGTTGGAGCAACTTGCTGTAATATTTTCCACAGTTTCTTCGGATTATTCATGTTTTCCATGATCTTATTTCTCATATATGCTGCCGTAGCATTCGCGATCTTTTTTACCTCCTGGTTGCGTAAATTCTTATACATGTACATTGACCTGGCGAGAATATTTGACTTCGCACTTGATTTAAACTGGTCTCTCAGGTGTATAAGATGCATGATCTCTTTGTTCATCCTAGGTGACAGGCATTTGCGTTTTACTCTTATCTTGACAATGGGCATGTGACGATTCACAACATCATTGAAGATTATTTCCCAAGTAGCCAGTTTTTCATTAACATCATCAAACACCTCAAGAAGAGACCACGGAACATTTTCTAGATCATGAATAAAATCATTAAGGTTAAATTTTTTGAGGTTACGATAGCTAATCTTGTCATGTTCACATTTCGGAGGTTTCGCCCCACGAAATTTGTGTACAAAGCATACAGTGATCAATTCAGTCTTTTCATTTACATTCACTTCTCATTTTTTCGAGCAATACGACCAGCGTTTACACTGCTGGTTTTAAAGGCGTGCATCAATTGCAGTATTAAACAAAAAACAAAACTATAAGGGAACCAAATTCAGCAAATGGGCAGACCACGCATGCAAATTCTGCTTACAACTTGCAACAGGAGGTGAAAGAAACCACCGTGCGTGGGTTCATATTCTGAACACAACAACTGTTTGCGAGAGTGCGTCTGTCATGTACTTTGTAGTCGTGGTCTATTTTAATGCTGTCAAGCTATTGTTCAGAACAATTACTCACCAACAGTAGCTACAACAATTTGCAAAAGTGGTGGAGACACTTCACCTTCCTTGGGGAGTTATTAATTACCTATAATTACCTATTATCTCTCACACTGCAGACTTAAACAGTCAACATTGAAAGGGGGAGAGGGGAGGGGAAGTGAGAAAAGTTTAAATTCTAAATATGGCGGGTATTGGAAGCTAGACAAAGTGTTTCTTAATGAAAGTGTCTCAACAATTTTGCAACTTGTTGTAGCTAATGAGGTAGACACGTATATCAGTATATGCATATATTTATACACGGTAGTCTTATGGTTATGTGCACATGCGAGTATAAATATACATGTACGGTAGGCATTTTGTGCAGGTTTTTTGGTTAACGTATTTCTGAGCGGTACTGTACATGTAAGGCTTGTGTTGATGGAACCACTGAAAAGTTTGTGTTATTTCTAAATCACTAATCTCTTTAGCTGCTATTTTCTAGTTAAATAAATTATTTGCAGGACAATACTAACGCAATCATGTCACTATGGCCTCTGCCTGGCATGTGCCTTAATAAAAAGCAAAACTTTTCCTTCCAGAATAATGAAATAAATATCATTGGCGCATCTTACAAACTTTAAATGAAAATCTTGTGTTATCATTATTATTATTATTATTATTATTATTATTATTATTAATGATAATAATAATAATAATAATAATAATAATAACAAGAAGAAGAAGAATGATAATAATGGTTCATTATCAGTATATCCAAAATACATGAGCTCTTCATCTGATAAAAGTATGGTGCAACTAAAATCTATCTAACCTTAATATTAACACAAATAACATACATTAAAGTGCACCTAACCCCAATTTTTTTTTTCACTAAAATGGATCCGCTTACTTTTTAAAGTAATTCTGCGAAAAAATTTGTGAATTTGGTTGAATCCTCAATTTTCTATGGCCCACGGAAAGTCAAAAATTGCTAAAAATCGGCACCATTTTGTTTCGCGACTGAGTTCTGGGGAGAATGGGTCCAGCGGCTGTTGTGACGTCTACCTAGGAAGGTTAGGTGTTTCGCCGCTTGTCATTTCACTGTAGTTGCCGTATTGCTTGCGAAGAATTTGCAGCTAAAATGCCTACAAGGTGTGTTGCAGGCGGTTGCAGCAACACCCCTGACTTAGAAAATGGAATAGCACTCCACTGTATTCCATATTTGGTGACTATCGGCCACAAGCGAAAAAAAGACGAAAAAAGTGGATGGACATTGTAAAGCAAAAACGCGCGAAATGGGAGCCTTCAAAGAACTCGGCCATCTGTTCAGTGCACTTCAAGCCAGAGGATTTTCAACGTATGTTCGCAAGTTTGCCTGAGCAAAGCACACTTTATATCATCTGTCTAAACAGGGACGACTTTGGGGTCGCTGCCTTTCCAACAATTCATGCCGTGGGAAAAGTGATCAAACCACCACAGTCGGATTAGATTATGTTGAGGAGATATTTGAAACCCATTAAAAAGCATCTTTGGGGGACCTGAGAGATGCTGCCCAAAAGTTGAAGGAGAAATCTCCTGCCCCTATGAATGAAGTGCTACAGAAAGAACCCAGAGATGAAGCACTCAGAAAGAGAGAGGAGAGGAGCAAGATGATCGTGAAATATGTTCCCCCTACCACACTGGTTAAAAATCCATCAAACAGTTATTAATCTCACTCATATGATGTACCATAGTAATCCAAAAAAATGTAAGACACTGATGCAAACAGTTTTTATTTCAAATTGCTATAAACGAGTTGTACCCACTAATGATCATTCATTGACCTCTAGAAAAGGAATTAAATAACATGGCAGCAAGTCAAGGGTAACAGTAGCACTATTCTGTGTAAATTGTCATTCATATTGTCGTATGTTTTCCTTTAGTCCATGAGGAAACTCAACAAAGATTAAAATCAAAGGGGCGTGACAAAAAGTGTACCATATGCAAGAATCCCGTGAAGGGTCATAAGAATATTGGTGATTGCCCGAGGAATCAAAAAAGGAAAAATACCACATCAAAGAGAAAGAAGACAAAGGAAAAATAGAGAAATAACACTAACAATTGGGCTTTTACTGTTTATAATTTTTAATAGTCCTGGGTGACGCCCATATAAAAGGCAAGGGGCTGCTCCTTTGGCTTCAGGTCCTCCTGTTGAAGGTCGTCAAGAAGTAGTGAAATATGTACTGTATTACTGGTACAGACTGATCCTGAAGGTATCATGCCAAGTATTCCCATCATATATATACTATGCACAGCTCTCTTTGGGAGTAGGGGTGGGTGGTCATTGCATCAAACGTGACAAAGTTTAGTTTACAGTAAAAGAATTGACAATACAATTTCGGACAGAACTAGAAGAAGAAAGATTTATTTAGTCTTTTATCCCTCAAAACGAAAGTGTTTTTCCTGGCAATGTAGCAGGAAGTTGTATCATTACTAAAGCTCACTGGAGTACGTTTATGAACATTCTATACAAAGAAGGGAATGGATGAAGTGGTACATGTATACAAATTCTTTGCAGTCAAATTGTTCCAAGCAAAATGAATACTCATGTTTTCAAAAAAGCGCAGTTAATAGTGAAATAAATAGTTTCTCATTATGATAGTTATTTTAGTAACGGTTTTCGACACCATCTTGATGGGTAGGCAAAGCAGTCAGAAGTTACCATGTTCAATGGCAAAATTGAAATCCCATCCTTTGTGGGGGGCAAGAGGGTTCTCCCAGAGAGATTGTGTGGGGGTGTGTGGCCCGCTCCCAAAACCCTTCCACTATTTATGACCACAATCTTCTATTTTTTTTACCCTATTTATGCCTGTTGCAGCTGGCACAGTTGCCCTAAACATAAGTTATGGGGGCTTTTGTTGACAGTGTTACTGATAATGATGAAAAAGTGCTAAAACCAAACAACCAAGTCTACCTTGGCAAATTTAAAGACAACTGCATCGAAAAATGAAAAAAATTATTTGCCATTGGATTCCCATACAAACACTGTACTGCTTTGCTCGTCAATGGCGTCAAAAACCGTGATAAGGTCTCTTTCTTTCTTTCTTTCTTTCTATAACATTTCCCAAATTTTTTTCCTTTTTCTAATTGAGTGTTCCATTTCGTCAGCAAAAGTTCGGTATTCGATTTTGTTCTACAAAGTGATCTTTTAGTAGCTTTTTGGCCTCTTTCTTTTTAACTAACAATGTGTTTGAGTACATTTCGTTTTTCAGAGGCGTTCCTGTTCTTTATTCTGGAACGGTCCCCTCTTGAAAAGCGAGAACAGATTATTCCTTTTTTTTGTGTTCCTTTTGATGAAATCAGAACGAGCTTTCATACAGTATTGTGCAAAAGTAATGCAAGCGAAATGCGCGAATTTCGTTCTTTTTTCCCGTGACTTTTCGATGAAAATTCGCACGAAAGTTCGAGTGAAATTTCACGGCATATCAAGCGATAATTCGCTTAAACAAAGGGCGATTTTTCTTCGAAGTTTCATTAAGCTAAAAAAAATTCGTGAGCAAAAACGATAGTTCGCAAGGCAGTGACCTCACTCCCGAGTTGTTCGAAAGGTGGATAACACTATCTGCCAGATAAATCACTATTCGATTTGTCGGGTGAACGTCACTTTAAAAAAAAAAAAGGCTAAGTACTGACACTTCAATAAAGTATTCATTCATTCATAGAAATATGTTAAATACTTCTTTAGTAAACTAACTTTATGATTGTACCTGTTACGTTATGGTTGTCCATAAGTCTCTTGGCTTGTGGCAAAGCAATTCGCGGACTCGCGACATCAAATTCCTCCATGTCATGTGGCCTGGGAACGACTCCGGGCAGCGGGTATTCCAATGACGATGAACTTGTTGATGGCACGAACAGAGGCTGCAATTGAGGAGTCTGTGGCGCAGTTGTAGGAGCACTGTGTGAAGCAGCTGTCATCATATCTAGAAGCCTGTCCAGCTTTGCTTCTTGTCGGGCAAACGAGCACTCAAGTCGCTCTAAAATTTTCCTTGTCAGTCGGAGCTCTTCACTTGCAACCTCCATTCCCTGGAAAGTGTCGTTCTGGTTCAACTGCTACAAGAGAACATAACATTATCAGCTTTTGGGGAATCGAAGATACATGTAGAGCCCAGTTTCAACATACTAAGAGTACACAATAATTAAGAGACAATTCAAAGAATAAGGCTTAGATGACTTTTTTTTATAGGAATTTCAGATGCGTGATGTGATTGAAAAATGGAATACATTGTACAGGCCGTTTCATACACAAATAAATGAACACCTTTACAACACAAAATTACTTAGGAGTATTGTATGTTATGCCCAACCAAACATTCAATAACTGACGAACAGTCAGAAATAAATAATCTTACAATAACTGTCTAATTTCTTGCACGCTGATTAGCTCATTTTTATCATCAATAAGAGCAGATGGATAAAATTTTAATCTATGTGAGCTTTCAAGTTCAACTTTCAGCTGTCAAACTGTCAACTTTTTAACCAATGAGATTTTATGGACTTTTTAGGTAGATAGTGAAAAGGCGAGAAAAGCTGTTGACAATGTCCGCGTCATTTTGAGTATTTACCGCGGTTCCACGGCCACTTTGACAATGTTGTGACGAAAATTTATCCTCAATTAGAGGGCAGACGCATAAAAAACTGATGTCAATTTGTTAATTCTGCTTCAGTATGTACACAATCCCTCAAAAGAATTTTGTTGTGACTTACATTTGTCGTGTTATCAACGGTGCTGGTGGCTTTTGTGAGTAAATCTCCAAGATCCAGGCCACCGTCGGGTTCGTCGAAGAAATCTCTCGTTGCATTCTTCTCTTGCATTGGGTGTGCTGCAACAAGGGAGGCCAGTGGACTGTCATCATCAGGCTCTGACTCGAAGTCCGACGAAGAGAACATCTCTGCCTCCAGGAAGGGCGATGCCATATCTATGATCTAACAAATTTATCTGTAATTAACAAATAGCTTGTCAAACTACTCACCATAAGTACGCACCAATAACCTGCTTTGCATTTCGTTACCTACAATTTGGTCAATGGAATTATTTGGATTAACCTCTAATTACCAAACTATCATCATCTACTGGTTTCTAAATAGTCAAAATAGTCTTTAGGCTTATAAGCTTTTTATTTGTCCAATGTCCACAATGAAAGTACGCAAACTTGGATGACAACTAACACACATCTTAAAAATAAACAAAGAAATCTGGAACATGGGTTACACAACACTTCTTGTGCCTACTCGATCGATTAATTGTGCAAAGCACTCCGAAGGAAGTCGAACACTACCATAATAATGAGTTCGTCAATCATATAGTCATAAAATGCATTCGACTTAAGGACGGTGCCTACTAATTCAAAGGTATGTTTGCCCCGATTTATGATTATGCAGAAAAGGTAGATCTTAACAAGTGTTATTGAAATCGAACAAGAAAATTGGGGGTAACCACGCATTTTTCAAAGATAATTCATGGATACCAAGAGTGCTTACGGAGATCTACTTTCTCTGCATAGTTTTAAACCGCACAAAAATACCCCTGCATTAGTAAGCATCACTGATAGGAAATCCGAGTATCTCGAGTTGCGCAGAACGTATGCGCAATAACAATAGTAGGCACCGTCCTTAAGATTGATTTTCTCAGAATGTAGAGAATCGGAAGACAGTCACGAAAAATCGATTTTTCTTTCATTTCGCCACAACATACCTTTGAGTGAACTTATTCAAGGAAAAATAGTTTAAAGCTCCCACGATTTATTTTACGGGCGAAATTTAGGAAAGATCAAATTTTGCATATCATGGCGGCTTTCGCGGCTTAAAATGTTCAAAATTTCACGCTTCTTTACGAAAACAGTGGGGGCGTAAAAACGATCCTTGGCACAAACATGAAACTTGGCACAAATATTATTTCATTCTTATACTTAAAATCGTACAATTAGTTTCTTGAAGTTTTGTTTCTTAAGCCCGGTTTACGCCGGTTTCTCTACTTGTCGAGTTCGCCACACGTTTGCTACCCACAGGCCGAGTTCGCTACTACAGCTAACCGAGTTTGGCTCGGGAGTGAATGAAAGAACAATAAATAATCTATATGTGCGTGCAATCTTAGGTCTATATATTTTTGTTTCGCGAAGTTGTAGTTTTATCGATAGTAGCGTGTGTGAATTAAATACGTAGTGAACATGTAATGAATTTGACAGGTAGCGAAACCGTCTGTTACCTTAAACTCGCATAACAGCAGGAGTCCAGAAAATATATTTTGTAGAAGCAATTATTGGTACATACCTGTCCTTTCAGTTTCTCTTTCTGTTTGCATTTTTCTTTGGTGGCCTTCTGTTGTCCTGGTCGGCTTTCCTTGCTGACCTTTGCATTCTTTTTTGCTGCCTGCGGAGACTTTATGATCTGGGAATTAAAACAAGAAATTTGTGTTAAAATCAGGTTTTACAAAGTGCATGTTTCACAAAGTGCCCTAAGTTACATTAATACTCACCAATTTTCTCTTTGCTCTCTCTCGACGTGGCGGCAGGACATTTTCAGATGCCCGAGTCTCCTTCACAAGTCACCGGGTAGCAAGCCACGACTGCAGAGTGTTCTTTTTTGGTTTTACCCCAGATTACTTTAACTTTTTGCCCCTGTTTTAACGGGGAAGGATCAATAACAGCTGAATGGTAGACTTCAGAATATTGTCCTCGACTCCAGTTAACTCTAACGATAATGATTGCGAAGTTATATTATCAGCCCTTTTATAGTTCTCTTTCAAATAAGTCGGATCGAAAATATTTTAATTTGATTGGCTTATGGCATTACGCAAACTGCGTCTGTTATACAACTAATTAAGTGCAAACAATACAGTCGATTTCTGCTCGGCCGCCTGCGCACACCTATTGATATTAAAATTATTATGATATTAAGTAGCCGAAAGCATTATTTGCTGATGTTCATTTGGAGTAATCATTAGTGCTTTTATGTCAGGTTAGCGTCGTTTGAGTGAATAACTTTTTTTGTTACTAAGCCGGCACTCAAGCATCTCTAGTAACACGTTTTTTCACTTAGTGGATCTTTAGAAGGGAACTAATAAATATTACACTCATTTTAGGGGGTACATTAAATAGAAGCAATGTGAAAAAAACAGAGGTGATTCATTCATAAAAAGAAAGCACGAACTCGTCATTTTGTCTATTTTATGTCTGAATAAAACACAGGCAGCCCAGACATTGAATATGACGTGACATTAGGCTGTTGGCGGTTGAGCTACAATTTTAGCCGCACAGTTAAGACAATGTATGGGAATGCTTTGAAAATTGCTCTAAATGCCACGTGTAGAAAATAATTTAAATAAAAAGAGCTTGCTTTATGTTTTTATTGTGTTGTTTTGGTGTCTCTGTGTTCTTGGAGGGACCAGAGAGTAAAACTCGCCTAAATAGTTCAAAACAATATTCAGCGTCTGGGCCGAACATAAAATCTTCGTGAACAATCGCGCGAGAATGCGTCCATAAAGATTAGAAGAACAAGTATTTAGTGTGATGTTAGGGTCTTATTTTTGCTTAAAGGAATGTAATGTTATTGTTGGTCATTGACTTTTATCAGATATGGTGGCTCCTAAAGAGCCATTTCTAGCGACCTGCAGTGCAATGTTGAATCCATATTTGACGAAGAAGGGCGCAGTAGCTCCTAATAGAGCTGTTTTTTATTAATACTTTGTAGCAGCACCTTCAGCCTCCACCACAGGTGGAATTGCCTTGTGCAAAACATGATCAATATATTTTGCACACTTCTCTGGCTTTATTTTCTTCCTCCAGAACTTCTTAATTCCATCCATGAGCTCCTGTTTGTTCCTTGGCTTCACTTTCGATTCTAAAAAGAACTTCAACAGGACTTTCTGGGGGAGTACGCCACTAGTTCATGTTGTGTTCCTCGAAGAAGGCCTGCACTCGCCTGGACGTATGTTTCCGGTCATTGCCTTGCATGAACCGGTGATCAGGAAGCATTTCTCGGATACAGGGCACCAGGGTAGACTCCAGGATGTTGCAGAAGAGATCAGCATCCATGATGCCGTCAAAGATGCAAATCTCTGTGGCACCATGTCTTTCCAGCCCAAACATCAACTTTGAGAGGATGCTTTGGTTTCGGCTTCCTCTTTGTAGGCTTGTCAATCTTCCTATAACATGTGCGCCGATACTGCTGGAGGGAAATGGAGCACTCATCACTGAAAATTACATTGTGGAAAGTGTCGCCACAATTTGATTTTAAATCACAGATAAAGGACCAATTTGTTCTGCTCGTGATTCGGAACTCCCGATCGGAACAATTGGCTCCACTTCAACACTAAAGGACCATTTTGTTCCGTATTTTTATGAAAAAACGCGTTCCCATTTTATCAAAAGGAACACATTTTTAGGAACAATAATTCTAATATCATCCATTTAAGGTCCAATTTGCTCAGCTCGGGATTCGGAACTCGGAACAAGTGGTTCCCATGTTATAGAAAGGAACACATTTTTAGGGACAATAGTTCTCAAATCTTCCGTTAAGGTCCAATTTGGTACGCTCGGGATTTGGAACTTGGAAGAGTTGGTTCCCATGTGATAGAAAGGAACACATTTTTAGGAAAAATAGTTCTCAAATCATCCACTAAGGTCCAATTTGTTGCGCTCGGGATTCGGAATTCGGAACAACTGGTTCCCTTTTTAACAATAAAGGACCATTTTGTTCCGTATCTTTATAAAAGCACGTTCCCATGTTATCAAAAGGAACACATTTTTAGGAACAATAGTTCCCAAATCATCC
>OX421447.1:31479552-31497052 GCA_949126865.1 Montipora capitata
TTTATTTATTTATTAAGCGAACACATACATGAAAAGGTATGTGATTCTCTGCATAGAAGCTAGTGGCAGCAAACAAAATCAAGTAACCTTGGTCATCCACTTCATCAACGTCTCCTGCCCATCATTCCTTCTAATTATTTTGGTTAAGAATGAGTCGGCGGCAATCACTTTCTTACCCTATGAATTGGAAAATTTTTTTTGGTACACTCGTTTCAAAAAGTAATGATGGACTCTTGCTTACTGCCCATAGTCAGCTGTTCCATGTAGTAAAATTACCCAACTAGTGGAGTAGAGCGCTAATGCTGGTAATAACGACAGAAAGCCTATAAACTTACCAACAAGTTACCATCTCGCATATATTTCACTCTTTAATACTCGGAGCTTACATTTTTTTTCCCAGATTCCTCTAGCTTTTTTAAACATGCATTGATCACCTGGATTGAATAGAGAGATATGATAATATTGCCACCATCTCGTGCGTCATACTTTTAATCGTCATTTAGGGTAGAAGTTTCCTTGATAGGTTGATCAGAGCTATGAAATGAAATGTATTAACAATGCACGACTTTAACCTGTATGCGTTGTTTTTTTGTAACTTGCGTTAGACAGTTTGTAACTGCGTTATTTGCACGTTGAAAGATTTAATGTGTCCCTCAGCTGTCACTTATAGGTCGACTATTTTCCCTGGTTATTACATGCTTGAGTCTCACTGAGTTACTTTCAATCTAAAGAATAGTGCAAAATATGGGACCCGACACACACACACAAAAAAAAATTCGAAGTTCTTTTACAGGGCACCTTCGGACAAAACAGAACTGTTAATTTATCACAGCTAACAAAGTTTATATGCTGGATAACGATTTTTTTTTTCGGGATAAATCTTTCTCTTCTTAATGGAAGGCCACCAATTTAGAGGTTTCACTTTATTTACTAAATCTGTGACCAACCGGCGTATTACCTTGTCGTTTAACCAGCCTTCTTTATAGTTGTTAGAGTGGCTTTTCATCATTCGTTTGTCTTCGTCTGACACCACTGCTTGTAAAGTTTTCAAATCCCCCACTGTTATGTCGCCTTCGTATTTACACACCACTTTATTCAAATCAGCATTTTTTTGCAAGTCCCAAAAACAGTCAACCTGTAAAATAATCACCATTTAAAAAGTGACTAAAAAGTAATAATAATAAACTTACAGAGTCTCTTGGTGTAAATATCACGCAATTTTCACGTAAGATTCCATTGGCCTTACAAGCAAATCTACCACACTTTTAGTCTTGATTGCTGTCTATTTATGGTGAATATTTTATTTCACCACAACGGTATAATACACAAGTTACCTTCTCCGCCATGCGTAACATTTGGTTGTGTGTTTTGTGCTCTGCCAATACTTGTTTCATATCCGGGACGTCATAACGGCCAATTCCTTGCCATGTGACTGTTATCCCTCATAAAAACCAGGGCTTTTTCTACTTCGTCATCATTTTTCATAAATTCGTAGAAGCCGTCGGCTCGCCTTAGGAATCTGACCGTTATGACATCCTCTCCTGTAGGACACGGCCTATGTACATCAGACTGCCATAGGCTACTGCTATCCATTCCTCTTTAGACTCCTGAGAAAAGAAACGTACCGAAACCAATTGATCATTTTTTATGTACTTCACAATAATTGCAAACATGTTGGTAACAGAATAACCCTTGTTGACCTCCCTTCACTCCGCAAAATAGTCTTAGAAACAAACATCTCAGAAACGATCTCAATATGTCTGCAGATATTCTAAAAAAAAAACCGTCTAAAATATCTAAATATCCCGATTTTTCTCACAATAATTGTAATAAATGTTATAATATCAAGTTAAAAGAAACAGATGTATTAGTTATATCGCATAAGATATCGCATTTTTCTAGATATCCCAAGAGGGAATTATTTTATTTAAGTATTCTCGTTTTTCTGCAAATCGTGAATTTTGCTTGATTATGATAAATGTTTTGTCAATGTCTTCAATTCTGGTAGCCGTTTCTTTGTGGTACCACTATGCGGCATATAAATGTGAAATGAAATGTTTAAAACAGTCGACCCTTGATACCTTTTTTGCGGTAGTCTGTGGTAGTTTATCCGGTTGTTTCTTGGTGCGTTTCTTAGTTTTCTGCAAGGAAAATATAAAGTATATTACAGTTTTTTCACCCTCAACCAGGCTTCCAGTTCAGAAGCTCAGTCGTTTCTCGTTTTTCTTCCTTGATTGTTTTTACAGCACTGGCAGTATCTTAATACAAAGAAACTAAAGCACCAGCTAAGTTTACTTTACACCCTTCTGAGTTTCTCTGAATGGGAATATTACTTATAGACCAACAAGTTGTCAGAAAGGCAACTTCTAAGTAAATACATCTGACATCAAAGGGAATAAAAGTCAAGCAATAAACCATGCATAAGTTATATGACGAAATGCCTGCTTAAGACGTTGGTTCTTCGACTACAATGAAAACAATGTGAAAACACCCTTCTGAGACTAACCTGTTTTAGAGAAGCACGCAGCTGTGTTGCTGTTTCTTTCTCCTCAGCTAAAGACTGCTTTAACGTAATGATCATTTTTGAATCACGCTCCTTCAACTGTGCTTTCAACTAGAAGTTGTCATGACAATAGTGCTTATGTCGATGTGACATTTCAATAGGTTATTTTGCAAATCGTTCTATTAATTGTTCAAATAAGAGCAATGGAAGATTATAAAAAGGGTAAAACATTTCAAACTATTTTTCCTGTTTGTGGTTGCAGCTTTTAAGAAGCTAATACCTACTTTGCCACGTCGTCCACCGGAAGTAAGTCCAATTTTCATGAGGTTCGGATTGCCGAAAGTTACTTCCTATTACATGCGATGTCTTTAGTGACAGGCGTTCCTCAGTCTTTCCTCATGGTCCTGGCAAGGCAAGGAGTGTCGAATTTTTTGATGCTGTAGTTCGTTGTCTAGTTCTCGACTATCGTTTGTGGGATTTTGTACAGTTGTTGGTTTTGAATCAGTTTTAAGTCGTCGCAGCTATGCTTTGCGACTTGCTTTTCAAGCCGGATTTGACATCGCATTTTTTGCGTATATTATTCTGCATTACTTTGAAATGCTAACCAGACAAAATCTCGAGCTTTATATCGGTCATTTGCTATTGAAAATTAACTTGGTTTTGCTTTGAAAGCTATTGAAAACAAGCAATAAATGAAACATAAATTCGATGAAACTACATGCACTTTTCAAAGTGGCAATTTTTTATTTTGAGAGATTGTAACTTTTTTTGTCAGTACCATTCTAGTTTCAGCACTCCCTTTGAGAGGGCCTTCTTGTTATATCATTATAGGCTTATCGTCATTTTACCAATTTGTTGTTCCTTCTTTCAGCTTCGATCTGTTCTTGAAGATCTTCTATTTTTATTCTCTGTAAAGAGAATTTTTGACTCATAAACAAATTGCAATCAAATACATGTACAACTGTAAGAAGTGACGTGCCTCGGACAACTTACAAGCGTTTGTCTCTCATTTCTCCTCTTTTCACTGTCTTTCTCTTCGTCCGCGGTTACAGTGGCATCCTAAGCAGAAGCAAACAACAGTTGCAGGCCATAAAGAAAAACTCTTAAATCACATGCATTGTCACTGAAAGCTCCAGTATTGCTATTGAAGAGTAATTACCATTGTGGGTTTTATCAAGTCCGTTATTTTTTTCTGCCCTGTCTCCAAATCCTTAAGGGACGTCATTACTTCCTCCCGTGTCGTTTTTGCTGTTAGCCACTTGAAGAAGTATTTATTGAGGTTGTGGGCTTGCTCCAACCTTAAAACCAATTTCCAACTTTCTCTTGAAAATCTAGCCACATATCTTTCTTTTCTGAAGTCCTTTAGCGAATAAAGAAAGAAAACTATTAAAAAATGGTTGTTTTTGGAAACTAAGAATGTGCAAAACTAGGTACACTTACGTTGTTTTTGTTCATATGTTTCGTGCGCTGCAAATACTCACGCAGCTCTTTGCCCAAGTGCTTGTCAACGCCTACTTCAGGCACTTCGCACAATTCTTTTGGCACCTTCATATGGCCGTAAATAAAGGCTCTTATTAATTTCGCCAAATCCATAAAGCTGTCGGTAAATGAAGAGTTTGCGGCGGGATGTGATTCGGCCTCTGCTCTCTTGGCCGCTATATCGCAAAACAGAGGGCTATAGAGTTCAGACATTCCAAAAACTGTTTTTAGAAGAACTGAAACAGACAGACTGTGTATCAGACCTGGCTGGCTGAAAATGGGTATGGGATCTTACCCCTTACCCTCTTTTTAAATGCTTGATTGGTTGCCTAGTTACCTAGATCTAAGACGCACGAGCATTAGTCTTACGTCATTCCGAAAACATTGCCGGAGTCGTCATCATTCTTGCGAAATATTCACCCCTCCTTTCGCTTTAAGCATTCCTGCGCAAACCTATTCCCACTGCAAACGTGGGCGTATTTCCTTGCGCAACCTTTTATCCGCCTTCTTTCCCTCTTCCTTTGACCCTCTGATGATAACGGATCATTTCGCATCACCCTTGCGTACATGGGTCATTACTGCAATAGGCTTAGACACATTATGCCTGCATAATTTTGGTAATGCTAAAGTTAAAGAATCAAGCATTATGCCAGCACAATGAGCGTTTTGTAAGCATAATGCTACATAAATTTATCTTTCATGGCTTTCGATGAAACGTCTGTTAGAGAAATGTCTCTACACGACAATATCGATTGCTAACCCAATGTATAGATGACAATTGAAATATGTTCCAGAGAGCGAAGGATCAGAGAGGGATCCAAGAATCGAATTCCTTTAGTGCTGTTTAGAGCTTGTTGTTGTTGCAGCTTGCATTGTACTAGAAAGATAAAAACGTTGCGTTGTTAACCCATGGAGGTACCTTGTCTGTGCAGGAGCAGGAAAAGGGCTAAAATTTGAGCATAATGTGCCGACACCAGCATAATGTTTGGCTATGATTTTTAGGGTGATGCGCTGCTCGGTTTTTGGCATAACGAGTCTAAAAAAACATGAAAGGCTTATCAGGGATCTTGGAAACGGATATTTACTTTCCTTCGTGTTACCCCATAAGGCGCAAACAATTTATTTTCAACGGTAGGATATTGCCATTCGTTTATTTTTGCTCAGCGAACAAATAAACTTCCTATACACATATCTTTAAATAGTTTTCAAAAATAATCTGCTAGAAACGAGCGATTTTCTAAAGATAAGCAACACTGTGGAAGCGATCAATTTATCTGTAACAAGCTAGCGTAATAGACTTTAAAAAGACGTCTTGTGCACATAGACTATAGAGAATCAACAATCCTGTCTATGTTTGCCGAAAAAGAGGAGTCCATTTGTTAACAGTGGGGACACATAATCATCCTTTTTTTATTCTCGGAATCTGCCTTTTGCCCTCCTCTGGTTTTGATCATCCGTGGAAAGAGACGAAGCCTTCCTTTTGCGATCCCTTTCTTCTTTCAGATACTTTTCTTTTCCCTCTAGCTTTTTCCTTAATCTGTAGGCACGCTGAATTTCTTTTCTTTCTTTTGGGGGTTGTTTTTTAACACCTTCCCTTTCTTTCTTCCTCTTTCGATACACTCTTTGGATTTCAGCGCGCATTTTAGGTGGCATTTGCCTTGAAGCAGGGAACGATAACATCACATTGCGGGAAATCCACAATAGTTGAAATGGTGTAACCTGATGTGACTTATATAATTGCTTGACATTCGGAAATAATCTCCGTTACGATTTTTGTTACTTGCTGCAGTTGTTGGTTGTTTTAGTGAAAGATTTCAATCTGGTGAATCTTGGGGATTGTTCATAAAGTAACGCAACAAGTTTCTGTTTCATTGAAAGTTGCTTGCAGTGTTTTCATCAGGGAAAGAAACAACTGAACAGAGACAGAAGCTCATGAAATGAGATACTTGACAATGCTTCATCAATGGAGTTGGGGCTGGTTGTACCAACTTTATCAATAAGACGTTAAGTAGGGAGGAGAAAAAAACATGTTGAAATTGAAGTGACTTAATACCGTTAAGGTGTGGTAAGCGGATAACAATAACGAGCCTGGAGAATAGTAACGTCAAAACTTTATTGAGCACTTATATTTACAACCCTCAATCATAATTTCTGCCCTTCATTCCGTCACGTTCACGGTCTTTCATTCCGTTCCACTGCCTTTTGCTTTATGGATCTGTCAAGAATCAAATAAAACATTCAGTGGATTTCTCACGAAACGCAAAAATAATTTTTTAGTGGACACAAGGAATATAATGGAAAGTTACCTGTGGTACTAGAAGGCGTTTCTGAGTTTGGCTGGTTGCCAATCATGGTGTCCGTATTGGCTGACTGTCTTATAAACTGTACTGCCATGACCACCATGTTGTCCCTTACAAGTTGATAGATAACATTACGTAAGTCCAAATGGGCGAAAATAAAATTTTGGGGAAAAAGTTACTGAATCATTACTTACCATCTGGTAAGGTAATCCATCTGTGGCCTGGCCTAAATCTAGGTACAAAATGGAAAAGATTTAGTACATTGATGATACAAATTACTAAGAATAGAGCATTAGCTTAAAAGTAATGCATTTCATAAAAAGAACTCCCCCCCCTCCCTTCCCCTTCTCCACAAACACGTGAGATATTATGCGATCATGTAAGAGTATAAATACACATTCAAGAGAATTATACTTACAGCATCTAGTTGGGCCAAGCGCCCTTCCAGATAGGCCCCCATTTCTTACAAGAAGGAAGGCACTTGCTCGTCTGAGAATGTAAGCTGCATGATGATAAGAATTCATGAACACCAAAAGAAACAAATGTTACATGTTTGAACACCGATGAAAAACAGTTTTTCGATCACTGCCGGATATTTGTAGGGAAGAGTAACCTGCCTTACCGATCCGACATTATTCCTCTTGGAAAACTGGACGGTAACTTTGAGTCAGATTCCTGAAACTTGATACTCAACAGTGCGGTTACTGGTAACCCTTCTCGGTAACGGAGGTTTATTACCAATTTACCACACCACCAAGTTGTTACCTCTCTGAACTCAAGTCTCATTAGGATCACCAAATGAGTATGTTGTTACAATCAATAAGCGATCATCAGTATTTGCGGTCCAATTTTTTTTTCAGTGAAGAAAATGATACGCAAATCTAATCGGGTTAACATGTAAGTGCATTAATTAAACTACTAGCTGAAAACGCAACCCACAGGGACGATAAACCAAGCCAAACCAAAATACCATACTACTTTGTAAAGCTCGTCAAAGATCTGAGATAATCTCACAAAATGTTTTTTGGTGAAATTTTCTCGCTGAGTGTCCAGCATTATGAACAAATGTATGTAATGTCTTATGACAACCTTAATAGTGTATTCAATTTCAGTAACCCTTTTCGGTAACGGAGAATATAAACTCCTTAATTCACCGAATGTACCCATTCTGTTTTGCACTTAACCCTAAATACAAGAAGGTAAATAAAACGTTGATTCTCTACCACAGTCTATAGCTAGATACCACAGATTCGGGCAGATGTCAGCATTACAAAAATTACGCCTTGTAATTAAAATTAGACCCTCCATGCGTAAAATGTGACGAATGGCGGTGCTTCCCTAAAACCTTTGCGGGGCTTTCAGCAACGCTTTCCAACGACTGTGAATTGAAACCATGGAAATAGGGGTGGTTTATTATTTATTTTCCGAGTTTAGTGATTCATAGCCACTTCGATCTATCCGATATCCGAGGTTCTTTCTAGACACTTTTTTAAATAGGCTCCACCGTTTGGAAAATTAACATTACATTCGCACAGTGGCCTTTCTGTTTAATGACGAATAATTCCTTTTAATTTATTCGGTACATTGTGAAACGGAGAGCAGACTGTTTGCCCACAGACAAAATAGTCCGCTTTTGGGCCAATCCCAAAGATACATCTGGCAACCACGTGAGGTTAGTGCGCCAAATTCAAAAGCTGTGGAATAAATCGTGCGTAAACAATTCACTGAACCTTATCTGAGTCATTTGTTACCACTAGAACTTGCTAGCTGTAATGTCGTCTTTCAAGACTTCATCTTTTTTGCTTTTTCTTGCATTCATGCTGATTATTACAGCAGCAGTATTAATACTGCTTCGCCATTGCAATAGTCGCAAGAATGAGGAGACAATGAATTTAGTTTCTCAATGCGTGACTGGCGGTATGCTGCTGCGGCTTGTTGCACCGTTTGCGATTGCACGAAAAGCTACGGACCGTCTGTTGGAGAATAAAGGAAGAGATGGTCCAGACCACGACGACCATGACAAGAAAAGGCCTCGCAACCTGCCGTTCCCATTTTTTATTTTACTGGAAATCCAGGACTCTGAAATGTCTAAGATGTGTTATCTGTTGTCACTTGTCAGAGAGGAACTTTCAAATTATGCCGAAGCTTTGAGTCCTTTTGGCGTTAAAGCACAGGACACAACACTCGCTGATTTCTGTGAAAGTTGCGACCAAACCAGGTGAGTGGAACACAAAGTAAAATAATACACTTATCTCCTTAAGATTAAGATTCTAGATTCATTAATTCAAACCGGTCAGTGTTACTGATTTAAGTACTGGCGTCTTTGTTGTTTCAAACTTCATTATAAAGGAAAAGGAAAGGAAAATAGCAAGCATGCCTGTTTTGAGACTTCGTGGCGGAGGACGAAAGATAAACAAGGTACAGAATTGATAAGAAACGTGAATTGACAGTGAGTAAACAGCACCCTGATTTTTTCCCCCGCTGGAGCGTTAACTTCCTATCTGATGCCTTTTCCCTCCGCTACAAACAGGGAACAGAGCGAAAAAAGGAGGTGCAACCATGCCCCTGTGGGGGAGCATGTAACTGTCCACTTGTTTATGTTGATATGGAAAGCGACAATGATGGGGAAGTAGAGGAAGACCATACAAGCTGTGAGGTAGAAACAACTTTTCCAGAATCTTATTTCTTTAAGTATCTTCTTTTTTTTTAGTTTTTAATTTAACAAGTACGTGTTGGCTAAAACAGTACAGAACATTTCACAAAGTAGATACATGACAGAAATTTAAGTCTCTACATATATGGTTATTGACACACAAAATTGAGGGTAGAAGAGATGACATTTTCTCTGTTAAACCATTTAATAACCTCCGAAAAGAATGATTGAACCCAATTGCAATGGCAGAAGGTGTGGATTATGGAATCATTCATTTTACAATATGCGCACTTTATGTCATCTGTCTTACAGTGCGACACACCTTACCGTGGCCACCTCATAAAGTTTTTTTACATATTGTCAGCCAATCAGGATGTGTGAATTTGATTGACAGTCACGCCTCCTTGCAAAGATCACACAGTTGTAAGTTGAACACCGTTACATGGGTTGTTGAGTTGACGTATTTACACGTTATTTTCAAATGTGAAAGAAATGAGTCTTCTTTAACAGTTTTATATGAACCTTTATTATTATTATTTTATTTCTTTATTTGTTTTATCAGTTAGTTATTTATTGTCATTGTTCTTTTTGTTTGTTCTGTTGTTAAATTTATGCATCCTGCATAAGCACCTTATTTTACACTTCACCCCTCTTTCCTTTTCACCGAAACAGCTTGAGGAGATAAAGAAAGAAGAGCGGCAATGCTGCTGCCATGGAGCATGTAACTGTCATGTTTATGATATAAGGAGTGACAGTGATGACGAAGAAGAACAACAAATGAACTGGGAGGTACTAATGTTTTGTTGTTCTCACGATAATTTAATAGCAAACTTCAACACAATTAAAAAGACTGGTAAGAACTGAACGATTTCAAAAGACAGACCAAGCGCAGCCTGAAATGCTGGAAAAAAGCTTTGATGAAGAACGTCAGGTGAGCAGTACACTAAGTTTTAGAACCAAACTTTCCCTTGTTGTTGTTGTTGTTGTTATTGTTCATGATGTTATGGGTTTTGGCTTCTTCGTCTTTTAATTTTATTTGCATATTTGAAGATTATGAATACAAATAAATGCCGAACAAACCACCACGTACAAAAGAATATATTCTGATTTTGTCGTACTTAGATTTCGGACCGTTACTTATGGCAAACATAGCCTGACTTATTTAGGTCCTGTCATCTGGTCAAAACTTGACAAATTTATTCGATCGTCTGAATCATTGGACATTTTTAAAAAGCGCATCTAAACAGTTAATTTCAAACCTCTGTTGGATAATACTTAATATACCTTATTCCAAAATGGCTGTCACTTAAATATTCTTTTGTTTTTCTTCAAATTAGCCCTTGATGCCTCATTCTTGAGCTGAAAATTCAAAAGAATATTTTGCCTTGGACGAGGCATCAAGGTCTAATTTCAATAAAAACAAAGGAATATCTAAATGGCGGCCATTTTGGAATAAGGTGTATTTACACTTACATAATTAATGAAAGAAACAACCATTGAACAGCTATTCTGGGTTGTATAGAAGGCCATTTGCATGATGGCGTCATTTGGCTACCAAGACTATAGTGCTTTGTGAAATGCCCTTTTATTCTGATTTTCTACCTCTCCATGGAATAAGCGGAGACAGTTAGTAAAATTTGCCTGACAATTGCAAACACTCAATGCATTCTGGTCTTACCAGTAAATTACGCCACCATGAAAATGGCATATTGATGGATTTATTCTTTACAATAGCAAAGTCAAATCTCATTTTCATTGCTTTACAGGAAGACGTGGAAATGATCCCCGTTAAAAAAGATAATAGTACTTTGCGTGCTTCTAGAAAAGGGAACAATGCTTTCCATCGAAGGTGTACAAGAAACAAGGCTGCAGAGGTGCTGCAAAAGGAAATGTCTGAAGAGCACTTTAACTCTGCAAGATTTGATGGAGGCCAGAAAGGAGTACTGGGGACTCGACCGAGAGGATCAAGGGCAGTGGCTTCTACATTTCTTCTCCTTTGCGCAGAAAGTGCAAAATGGAAAGAGAACACTGGTCTACCTCGTTAATAAAAAAGAGGTGTGCCAAAAGGCCTGGATGTCTAGCCATGGGCTTTCATACGGAAGGTAAAAATGGTGTATGGAATATATATTTTGAACAGTCCTTTCCATATCTAGACCTAGGTCCATACGAAGCAGTTGAGCTTGTAAATTCGTTGTGAAACAGACATGGTTATCTTTATTCGCATTTCTCAAGTCAACTTTCTAGGAGCAAAGAAGGGCAGGAACTCCTTTTTGATCACTGATTCAGGTTTTCATGCACTGCTATCTTTATAGATGTGTAGTAAACAAATCAAGCGAAACCTGGAAGTGACTTGGTATTCTTCTTAAGATTTCACAGCTGGAAAAACGGCCATATGTTTCGTGGATTAACCAGCCCTATACATGCTAGAAGGGGATTGGTTTTAACAACAAAAAGGTCAATGGATGCGGAGCTGTGGTTTGCAGAGCTGGTAAGCTCTCTGGCAGACGGTATGCCAGACATTAACCGTAAGGAGCTTCCAGCCTGCTTGACTGTCTATAAAGTTTACCAAATGTACCAGGAGGCAGTGCAAGAAACGGGAGGAAATCCCCTCCAGATTTCCCAGTTTCGCAGAATGTGGAAGCGGAATTTTCCAGAAGTTATAATACCAAAGGTTAGAAACAAGAAACTTGAGTTATTTGTGTTCTAGCATGTAATTGATTTACCATTGATTGATTCAACGAGTGGTATTAATCTGTGACATTTTTGCCATGTTTTGTTTCGTTTTATAACAGAGAAATCGTTTACGAAATGCGGAGTCTGTCAGCTGATCACCGAGCACATACGGGGGACCAGAAACAAAGAAAAAAGAATGTCTTGGGCTGAGAGAAAAAAAATACGTATGGAGCAGCAGGCGTTAGTATTTCCTTCGATACATTGCTTCGTTATCTTCATATTTTCGAGATCGCGGAATATTGTGAAAAATTGTTTTTTCGTTTCTGTTATTTCTTTTGCTTTATCATTTCCAGAGGAGAAAGGAAGAAATACTATAAACATCAAAAAAAGGCAGAACAGGGTCCGGATAAATACCTATCAGTGATTATAGATGGAATGGATCAGAGTAAAACCCACCTGCCGCACTGGATCCAAAAGACAAAAGTAGGAAAACGTTGTTCTTTATTGTTTATGGAAACGTTTTGAATTTTTGAAATGTGTTTGTGTTTTTTTTTTTTCTGGGCTATAGTTTGTTGTTGTTAGTCATTTGCTTTACGAGCTCCTTTTACCTTCAATTAAGAACGTTTCACATTTGGCATAAGTTGCACCTTTCCATCAATTTGCTCATAAATCAGTTAAGAAATCGGCGTACGGAAGTCAATGGTCAAATTCAGAAATAGTGATAACGCAGTGTTTTGCATCATTTAGTTGGAAGGAGAATGTGATCAGTTCATGAAAACACACGTAACTGGAGTGCTGTCTCACGGACACAAGCTTGCCTGGTGTTTTGTGGATTTCTTAAGATGGCCACAGGATGCTAATCCGACTATAAATTGTTGGACATCATGTTTCAGACATATCATAACTACGGTAAGACGTCCTCGTTTGTGTATCGCCCTAAAAACGAAAAAACGCTGAGCAGTGGTTACTGTCATTCAGTTCCATTCGGGTTTGACATGGCAATTTTAGGCTTTTCCGGCCTGCATGCATCCACTCTGCATTTACTATACTTGAAAAGCTCCACTGAACGCTTTTACATGTATACTAAAGAATCTTTGTCTGATTCTAATATGTTCCCTTTAGAAAGGACGTTTACCGCCGAATCTCTATCTGCAACTTGACAACTGCTATAGAGACTGTAAAAATGTCCACATTCTTGGGTTCTGTGCCCTGCTTGTTAAGGCCACTGTATTCCAAAAGAACAGTAAATTTAACCCAATTTTTACATTGTTTGAACAGTCATAGCACTCTTCTTTATTGGTTTTAGTAGTGTATGTATTATTGTTCTTTTGTTTGTTCAGTTGTCTGCATCAGTAGTCATCAGTAGTCATACCTGTCATGATTGAATCAACCGGTCATCAAAGAGGACTTATAGTTGAGCATTAACTTTTCAATATATTAAGAGTCTATACTCAAATCATTTATCACGCAAACATGGAAAGCAGTTGACGTATCTAATCAAAGCAGAGAAGCACATAATATATTGAATGAATTAGAGAAATTCGTAAATATAAATATGTCCTCGGAATTCTTTCAAATCACTTAATCGAGTTTCATTACAATGATCAGACAATCTATATCCAATGATTTCTCTATAAAGCCTTTACAAATAAGTAATCTCCTGGCTTTTGTTTGTGGAACCTTCGGTCAGAATCCCCTGTGTGTTTTGAATTAAACTTTCAGGTACGACTGTCGTATTTGCTTGTTGGTCACACGCACGAGGATATAGACCAGGTAAGTGTTACTTAATTATGTTCGATGCACAATCCTTCTTGTGTTAGGTGTCCTCTGTCATTCAAGTGAACAAAAATGGAAATTCCTATCTATACCTCTTTCTCGACACCAATTTTGCTCCTGCCCCCAAGATTTTATTATGGGCTTATAGTCAACGAATGTAATCTGCCTCGCGGACTTCTCATTCTCTCATAAATTAATTCAGCATGATGCTCAGACTAGCGTCAAGGCTTTGATCTTGTTGTAGCTGTTTTCCTGTCGTGTTTCGGAGAAAATTTAGAGTTGGTCTACAGGTCTCAGTTTTTAAATATAAGCGGTGGATGTAGGAAAGAAAATTTGTCGTATGTGGGAGCGCATCTCCTGGATCGTTCATCTCCCATGCATGTAACCCTATGAGTCTACCGTCACGTGTTGTTAGTGGCTGAACTGCTCTTCAATTCCCACGCGATTCCTAGTTTGCTTTCTATTTTCCCTTTTCTCTGTGCATTTTAGCAGCGGACATTAAGTAACGTAATATTTTTTTCAGCTTTTTAGTCGAATCTCTGTCGCCTTACAAAGCACGTACACACCAGCTCCAGTGACATGCACCATGGAGAACATATACGACGTAAAATCCTGGCTGCGGGACTATACAGCCAAATTCTAGCATCACAGTCAACCTCATGCTTTCCGTTTTAAGTTAAACGCCACGGGAGAAATCGAGATGACTTACCGACCCTGGGCTAAAGCACGAAGAAAGGAGTGGCACCCAGCGGACGGACCATACATCATACTAAAAGACATTCCCCCAGGAAAACCGGCTGTTTTGAAGCCAGACTTAAAAAAATGTGCAAACGTTAAGGTCATGAAGGAGTCAGTAGAAAAACTAAAAATTAGAATGTCCAAAACAGAGCTTAAATGGTGGGAAGAGATGATTGAAGAGGAGGAAAGGAAAGTAAAACTCTGGGAGTCCCTAACTACAGATGACTACAAAAAGGCAGGGCAAATGTTCGACCTTATGGACTTTAAGTATAGCGAACCTGAACCTGACCAAGCGGACGATGAAAGCGAGTACTTGGAAAGAAATGAAAAATTACTCCGACTGTTAGAAAAGAAAGAAAACGTCCAACCGGTAAGTGGAAATTTCTCCGTTACGATTAACTGGTTGACCACATCGGTTTGCCTACTTGTAGAGGAAGCTGTGGAGTAAAACTGTATGTGATCCTGCAAATCCCACAGCAATCTCCATGATCGAGCCAGGTGAAACAAGGATTCATCATGATTTATCTTTGTGACTTTCTTCACACCCATGGTCATCAAATGACACAACTAACTTGTATTACTTTCGTGTAGGTTAAAATGGTAAAGGAGGCAAAACGATCAAGAGGAGGAAAGAAGCCGGTAAATCAAAAAGGAGCAAAAAGAAATAAGAAAACCAAAGACAAGGGAATTTTAAAAGATTCCAACTAATCAAGAACTTGCCTTTTGTGAAGTGAGCGGGTGCGTATGTGCATGTAACCGCCTTTGAAAAGGCGGTTTCCTTAAAACTGGTGTGCGGCAAATGCAGAATGCAGGCCTTTACATTACATTACATTACATTATTGGACAATCTTTTCTCCCCAGAATAAAAAACCGACAACTGCGTTGCCGCACATTTGTTTTAAAGCAAACTACGTGAAATCGGCGTTCCCACGACATTCCACTCTACCGGGTTCAGACTTCTCATTCTCTCCTAAATTAATTCAGTCGACAGCTTCAATGATTCTGAGATGGCAAGCGTTGAACCTGGATCTAGTTTGTGCTGTAAAGAAAGGCAAATAATATTCTCAACAACTTCACCCTAACTTCAGGGAAGGACTAGTTAAGGTTGTAGAACTTAAAATTTCATTTACATCGCAAATATAACAACAGAAAACACAAATCAATCCTACAATAATGCATTTTTTGAGAGAGACTTAAGACAGGATCTCAGCTGCCTTTCTCTGCACTCGCCCGGGAATTAAAAAGGGAGAAATTTCTCAGCAGCCAATAACAGACAGCCGATCAGTGACATTGCCCCACTTTAAGGTGTACTTGACGTACCGGGAAAAAAGAATGCACAGAAGCATGCAATGAAGCACGGCGGGAATGTTTCTGCCCTCAAATACTGCAAAAGGCTCTGAATAGGAGCTTCCTGTTTGTCATTGTCAGAGTGTATAAAATATGGTAAGGTTTTGTATTCCCCACGGGGCTATGTTAACAACTGACTGTGAATAAAATATCATATTACATGGCTTTGTGATCGCATATATATTCGCGCTACAGTTTGTGCCAGCGCGAACAGTAGACCATGTCAGGCCCTCAATCTTTGCACCATGAAGGCAAATCAGATTGCACTGAACGGTTTAGTACAGGGGTTTCGATGCATGTATTTTAAGCACCAAATGAACTCAAAGGGCGGCAAATTAACAGCAACCTGAGAGAAGAGTAAACTGCAGTAGCTGCTGAAACGCCAGTCACCTCGCAAACGCAACCAGAGGCAAAACTGGATGACATTGACGTAAAGAAAGCCTATCTACTTCAAAAGAGCAGAGGATTGTGGTATAAAAAGCAGGAAAAAATGACTCGGGTAAGTAACAACCATCATTTCAAAGCATACTTGTTATGACATTTTTTAAAAGACAGTGTTTCCGGCAAATTCGTATGGTTGTTGGTAACAATCAAACATTAACACACACACACGCAAGAGAAGACAAAACATTTGAGCTGTTTGGCCTTCCCCAACCTTGGTGAGAGGAAATTTCCGCTTGATAAGTACACAAGATACCGGTACGTAAGTAGCTGTCAGTGAGAAAATCCAGCTTTATTGGTTAAATAGCGGGATGTTTCACATGAAAATGAAGAAAATCACTGCGTTGATTAAATATTATTCAATATCATGTAACTCTCTTTGCGTCGCTTAAAATGCTCCTTTGGGCCATCACATCATGATCAATACAACAGACAATGTAAACGAGATGAATTGGCAATTTGAGTTAGGAATTTGTTAGAAATTATTTTCGAAAATTAGACGACACGGATAGGTCCGGATAGAATCGAACAAATTGAAAACCAGATGAAACCAGACAATATGATATATCGAAAGATCGTGAGTGACTGAAATTCTATTAGAGGACGTAACGAATTTGCCGGTGCTCTGTTTTCGGGTATAAAATGAACATCCAAGGAAGTGTTAATTGAATAGATAAGAAAGACCTCTTTTCATTTCAACTGTTTACAGAGATCATATCAACCACAGACGGAACAGTCCGTAAGTTATTACAGACTGTTCCGTCTGTGGTTGATATGATCTCTGTAAACAGTTTGATGATTGGTCGAAAAGCGGAATCATTCTGCCAAAGGAAAACCACAAATAAAATATACAAAAATTACAAGTCAAACACATACACAAGAGGAAGTTTAGGAAATTGTAGACTAATCTTGATATTTTAGACATTCGAAGGCTTTGACTTTTCCAAACCTGGTGCGCGTAGATTTACACAAGCTTGATATGTACACGCGATATGTAAATACTGTAGATGTCTTATCGGCTAACTATCGGAACGTTTCGAGTCAAAAGCGAAACATGATATTCCCAAAAGAATATCTGCGTTTGATGTAATCTCAACAAGTGTTAAACGAAATCGAATTAAGTGCTCTGTCAGACCATCACACAAAATATGCAAATGAGACAACGCAAGCAAAGGAGATACATTGCAGTTTGAAATAAACGACTCTAATGGAAGAAAATTCAACGGTATGCATGGAATTGAACAAATTGAAAACCCGATTGACTAAGGCCCCTGCTGTATCTGTGAGGTTATAGCTGTGCTTAAAATAAACGCCAGAGGACTTGTTAATTGAAATAGACCAGAAAGACCTCTTTCTATTGGTTAATTTACGGACTGTTCCGTCTGTGGTTGATATAATATCTGCAAACAATTTCATGATTGGTCGAAAGGCGGAATCATTCCGTCGGGGGAAACCACAATTAAAATAGAGCCTCCTGATTGGTCTACAAGCAGAATGTTTCGTGAAAAATGATCTCTTTAAAAAAGTACAGATTTAAATGAAGAAGTACAGATTTAAATGGAGGTCTTTTCTATCCTAAATTGACCAGCA
>OX421447.1:31507052-31509552 GCA_949126865.1 Montipora capitata
ATATTTAACGTTATTTGCTTAAGTAGTACCTTAAATTATTTTATGTTTCGCGGATTGTAATATTTAAAGTTTGGGAAAATGCTTTCATATTTATACTTTGTATTCACGGTGCTAGTTGACCAATAATCCTGTTTCAAACTTTAAAGCTTTGAAATTCCAACAAATTTTCAGCTATTCAGCAATAAGCATTTTTTCGCGAACCTTTGTGCTGAAAAGCTTGATTACAAACTGCACAACAATTAAAGGCATTATGGTACTTAATTACAGCATCTATTAATCATCATAGCTTTTTGAAATAATAATTTCACCGTCATAAATCCAACATTATGACGTATTTAGCCCATAAGCCTTTTAAGTCAATTGTCAAAAGAGTTTCTTATTTTTTTTTATTTCGTTTTCATTTACTTCAATTTAGAAGTACCACAGGTATGCAGTGTACGAACATGTAATCTTTGCTTTGCTGTCTTCACTTGGGGTTTTGAGTATTGATTAACAACACTCCATTGAAAAAGAGAGCTTTTTCATAAAGCTATCCAACATAAAATCGTTCAGTGATACTGTGTACAGATGAAAGAACGCTAATTCTCAAGGTAATGTACTTGCATTTTTGAAAAATAATGAAACAAAATTTCACTTTAAACCAGCTCAGAAGTCCAGGAATTGCATGAAAATACAATGCATGAAACGGGCAAAAAGCAGTGAGAATAGACGGCTAAGCGACGTTCAAACCTAATCAGCAGCTGTCATTCTCGTTTGATATTTAGTCTAAATTGTCAGGTAATCGTGCAGGCTTGACTACAGTTGGGAAGACGATTTTCTTGCTGCGGTCTAAATCGACACATGTTAAGGTAAGTCCTAACGAAAAGGCCCAGAAACATGTTATGTTATTGCACGCAGTAGTGATCTTCATACTAGTGATCCTCACCAGACTAAGTTGTGGAGTAAACAAAGTCAGACTGTGTACTGACCGGGGGCTGGCTGGCCAAATTGCTAGTAGCAAAGCCAGACTGTCTACTGACCAAATTGCCAGTTGGAGAGATTGGATGGCTTCAAAGCAGAAAAGAGGGCCCTGCTTTTTGCTAACGGGCAATATTTTTTCAGAAAATGTAGACGTGCTATGCTTTGCAACTTTCCAAGCAAAATTGTATGCAACAATTAAAAAGTGGACATACATTGAAATTTAGCCATAGCATGCAACGTTGCACCATTTTTCAGGGCCTCAGTTTTTCATTAGAGTCCTCAAAGCATGATATTGTTTGTCTGCTTACATGAACAGCACGTAAAATGAATTTCTCTTTCACTAAATGAAATAAATTTGTACTGCAATGTGTGGCTTTTAAGCAATGCTTTTCAAAATTACACCTTATGTTTAAATACGTTTTAGCTAAGAAAAAGAGAAAAACAATTCATTTCTTGTGCCTTTTTCATGAAGCAAGCAGTTACTTTTTCTTACATTTTCTCCTCTTTGCCTCTTGTCAAACTTTGTCATTTAAGCACTGTTTAGCTTTTACTACTTCCTCGTCGTCGTCTTTGCCAGAAATGAGACCAAGTGCCACTGACCTGGGATCACTTGTTACTCTTTCCCAGACAATCTCTCTCTTCACAGTGTTATTGGCCACCATGTCTTCCATTAAACTAAGGAGAAAACGAGTCCGCTCATCTGTAAACTTTCGCCAAACGTGAGAGGATTTACCTGAATTAGAAACAGCCAATGATTCAGAAGGAGTATTTACGTTGCAGCTTTCAAGGAACTCCATTACCTTCTCTGTGCTTGTACATTGCTCAGTGGGAAGATCTACGCTTTGCATGAACTCCTCCCTCAACAGTCGAAGCTTAATAACGACTGCCTTTACTGTATGGGTCGTGGAGAAGTTTGCTCCAGTTAGCTTTTCTCTTACTGCTCGCTCCTCGATGTCCCCCGTTTCTAGTTCAGTTTTGAACAACTTCTTCATTTCTTCAGTTTCTTCTTCAGTCCACGAGGCAGATGTGGACACATTTTCCTTTTCTTCCGTAAGATCTTGGTCCTTAGGGAGACGAGGTTTTTTACTGCCCGTCTCCCCAAGTCCATTTGGCTGACTTTATCGTGAACATGATAGTAATTGGCCTGTGTTTGCAGCTTGTGTTGGACAATTGTGCCCAATGATCCTTCTGACCGGGCATGTGTATATGCATGCACGTGGCGAGAGACTTTCTTATTGTGGTCCCGCAGATCCTTCCTTTAACTTGAATGCCTTCCCTTTGAAATGTTCTAAATACGGAATATGAAACCTGGAAGGACGAAAGGCCATTGCTGGAGATGAATACTTGTTGTACTTCAGAATCTGTTGGAATGAGCTGACACCGAACTGTTCTTATAAAAATGTCGATCAAAACATACAGATTGTCATAGATCCATACAACGACCACACCATATACCCCAGCTGTCTTATGATCTTTAACATCCACTCTGTATCTTGCAGGGTCATCGTCTGTCCCATGGTAGAACACAGCTTCCTTGAAG
>OX421447.1:31517052-31527052 GCA_949126865.1 Montipora capitata
AATTTTTCCTATTATTATGCATTTTAGAATTAATTTGCGTTGGGTGCCTCAGTAATATTCTATATGTTGTACTGATTTATCGATCAGTTGTGTACCTAATATTTGATCAGTTGTAGTGATTTATGGATCAGTTGTGTCCCAAGTATTCGATCAGTTGTAATGATTTATCGACCAGTTTGTACCTAAGATTCCATCTGTTGTACCGAATTATCGACCAGTTGTGTCCCTAATATTCGATTTAGTGATCAGTTATATTGCGCACGTAATATTTATCGATCAGTTGAATTCGGTCAATTGTGCACAATGAGTGGATCAGGTTTTCTTGTTATTTATGGATATCCTATTAGTAGTCCTGACATTTCACCCGACATCCACTTGACATTTTTCGGATCAAATGTTGCGCGCGTTTGACACGGTCACCTGACAATGTTGGGACCAGATTTTCGTGTCGGGGCAATATCGGCTGAACTTGAATTCGGACCTTTCCAAACATTTGTTGGATCAAATGCTTGGCTAGGTTCTGTAAGCTACAAAGAATTTTTCCTATTATTATGCATTTTATAATTAATTTTCGTTGGGTGCCTCAGTAATATTCGATATGTTGTACTGGTTTATTGATCAGGTGTGTGCGTGTTATTCCATCATTTGTAAGTTGTGTCTCTAACATTCGATCCGTTATACTGATTCGATCAATTGCGTGCAATGAGTGGATCCGGTTTTCTTGTTATTAGATCAGTTGTTATTTATTGATATATATATCCTATCAGTAGCACTTGGGCCGTGTTAAACGGTCCCGACATTTCAACCGACATCCACTCGACATTTTTCGGATCTGATGTTACATGCGTTTGACATGGTCACCCGACAATGTCGGAACCGAATTTTTGTGTTGGGGCAATGTCGGCTGAAGTTGAATTGGGACCCTTCCACGCATTCGTCGGATCAAACGTTTGGCTAGGTTCTGTAAGCTACAAAATAAAAACTCTTTAAAATTGTTTTACATGGTGTCGTAGTGAGACTCCGATATAATTTCGCTAAAAATGGTCAATAGCGCCGTCATATTTTAGACCGTGTAATATTCGATCTGTTGTGCTGGTTTATAGATCAGTTGTGTGCGTGTGTAAGTTGCCGGTATCCCTAACATTCGATCATTGGTTCCAAAGCCGATTGACTCTAATCCCAGATGAAAAACTAACCAAGGAGTTTATTTCTCTACTCCCAAATGCTGTTCAACGCTGATATTCTGCAAAACTTTACATTCAGGAGGAAGCTAAAGTCAATCTTGAACAACAAAAATAAACAAGAGAAACTTTCACCAAAAAGTTGAAAAAATGAAAAAAAAATGAAACAAAAGTTTACACTATTCATGGATTAAGTTAATCGGCTTTCGAACAACCGGGCCCAGTCATGTCCCTGATATTCGATTTAGTGATCATTTAAATTAGGCGCGACATATTTATCGCTCAGTTGAATTTTTCATTCGATAAATTGCGTGCAATGAGTGTGTCTAATTTTAACAGTTGGATCAGTTTTTCTTGTTATTCGATCAGTCGTTATTTATGGATATCCTATTAGTAGCACTTGGGCCGTGTTAAACGGTCCCCACATTTCACCCGAGATCCACTCCACAATTTTCGGATCCGATGATGCGCGCGTTTGACATGGTCACCCAACAATGTCGGGAACGGATTTTCGTGTTGGAGCAATGTCGGCTGAATTTGAATTCCAAACATTTGCCAGATCAATTGCTTGGCTACGTTCTATAAGCTGCCAAAATAAATACTCTTTAAAACTGTTTTACATGGTGTTCTAGTGAGACTCGGTTATAATTTCGTTAAAATTGGTCAAAAGCGCCGACATATTTTAAACCGTGGGTCAAAGTAGTCCACAACGTGGCCACCTCAGTGGTCTGCAAGGTGTAAGGGCGTGGTTTCTTAACGTGATAACTGATGAGACTCATATCCTTGCGTTTTCTTGGAGGGGATGGGGATGGGTAGGGGGTCTGTAAAAGCCAATTTGCGAAGCACTTGCTCACAAAATGTCGATATGGGAACGGAAAATTACTTTTATTAAATTTCCATTTCAGTTAGCCTACTTCCTGCAGAGAAACCCTAACCTTTACCCTACTAGACCTCAAGATTACACATGAGCATGAAAATCTGCCCATAAAAAAATTAACATGATATCGACACATTCATGGTGTTATAAATGGACATTATAGTATTACGTATTTTCCTGGGGCGTTTTTCCTATTCTTTGCACCTTGCGATTTCCTGCGAGTTCTCTCGTGGGGTGCATGGACTATAAAATGAATTGCAGAATGGTTTGAAGACATTCAAGCGCACAGGAGAGCTGACGAGCTACCAGACCTCAAAGCACCCAAAAAAAAAAACGCGAACAAAATTTGTTATAATTTTCGCTTTCTTAGAGAGTATTTAAAATACGACTGTCGTTACATATTTTTTATGTTTGGTGGGGGATGGGGTTGGAGGGGGGGGGGGGGGGTCATTTACATAGTAAAAATCAAACACTGCAAGTATACCGAGTACACACTATACCGTTTCCGTATGAACCGTTAGAGCTTAGCCAACGCTCATAAAATGTCAGGAATAGAAAACCAACAGCGGTGGTGGCCATGGTTAGGCGCATCCGAAAGTTTCAAAAGTATTGTAATCTCTATCCATCTGGCACGAACTTATCATTGTGAATACCCTTTCGAGGGTATTCACGACTTGATAAGCCCACCACTTGATAAGCCCACCGTTATTCAACTTCAAGTTTCCTCAAAAAATGCTTTAGTCAAAAATCTCGTTTGTTCTTATCTAACAAAAATTGAATACCTGGGTTGATGTTTGGGTGGTGTTATTCATTCTTGGTTCAGTAAAACAAGTTACTTAAAAAAAACCTTATCATGATCTCACCGTTGTGATGTGTCATTTGTCAAACTATAGATATTTTTTCTACCAGTTCCGCCAGGTGATAATGCCCAATTTATTGGAACAAAATTCGGGTAAGAGGTCAAGCCTTACCAAAAGCAACGTACCTGTGACGGTAACCTCCGTGGTAAGTTAAATTCATTCTAGACTCTCTGTCACTTAACTTACTCCCCATTCTGTACTTAAAACAAATTTTTAACAAATTGTTATCATGTACAGTATGTTTAATTAAACCCAGAGTAAAAAGGCAAGGTTTTTAATTCAGTGATTCGATTTGTATTGGCCTTTAGTTATTAACTTAGGTCATACAAATATTCAACCGGCTTTTCTTTTTATAATGAAGTCCTTTCGCTGCGTCATTTGTCTAAAAGCTAACATTGAATGGTAGGTTACGACATATGTATGAACATTTCTCAACATGCCCTTTCCACAAACCAAAGGACCCCAGAAATATCGCGTTCATAATGAGAAAGTCACTCTTTTTTCAATATCCCTTTTTATAGGAAACCAACGGAGTTCCATTTTTTGTACAAAATGTAATACTTATATTTTCTATGAAAAATTAGAAAGTTTTAAAGTTGTAAAATCGAAACCACATTACATAGCATTGTTTTGTTTCCCTTCCAATTAGTCATTGTTGTCTTATCTTAAGCTCAGATTTCAATAGAACAATTAAACTCGATCATGAAAAGAGAATGGGAGGCGCGGTGGCCTCATGGTTAGTGCGCTCGACTCCGGATCGAGTGGTCCGGGTTCGGGTCCTGGCCGGGGACATTGTGTTGTGTTCTTGGGCAAGACACTTTACTCTCATGGTGCCTCTCTCCACCCAGGTGTATAAATGGGTACCGGCGAATTTAATGCCGGGGGTAAGCCTGCGATGGACTAGCATCCCATCCAGGGGGGAGTGTAAATACTCCTAGTCACTTCATGCTACAGAAACCGGAGATAAGCGCCGGCCTGATGGGCCTTCTAGGCTCGTAGCAGACTTTACTTACTTATGAAAAGAGAATACTAAATTGGAGTCCCTTTTCTCACTTGGTTATACTGCTTAATTTCCATTTCAGCTTTTTCGCGGCCGTGGGAACAAAGGAGCCATCGAACTGAAAGACTCGGGTTTAGAAGTGACTGGTATTTCAATCTCGTTCAGTTTTAACATGGATAGTTTTCCTAGGCCTTTAATTTACTTTGCAACCTGAAACAGCAAGCTACCGCGACCGCGCACTGGTTGCTCAGATGGTTTATCACCGGGCTGTCACGCGGGAGGTCATGAGTTCAATTCCGACCGGACCAACGCTCAGGGTCTTAAATAACTGAGCAGAAAGTGCTGCCTTAATGACATCTGCAAATGTTTAGCCACTCTAGTCTTCTCGGATAAGGACGATAAACCGTAGGCCAAGTCTCACAACCCTTCAATGTTCATAATCCTTTTGTACGTAAAAGGACCGACACTCTTGTCGCAAAGAGTATGGCATGCAGGTCCCTGTGTCGTGGTCTGTTCTCTGTGGTGTATCATGGTTGGGAGGGTAAAGGCTCGGTGATACTAGCTACATCAATCTACTATACAATCTGAGGGTAAATAAAGAGATATGATGTGATGAGTGCCCCTTTAAGCGCCTGGACTAAAGAGCTCCATTTCTAGCTTTGTTAACACTGACACCAACTGTATGAGAAAAGCGAAATAGTTTTACGTGTTTGTACCGATCAATGACACGTAGAATTCTTGTTTACAACAGGGCTCATGAACCCAAATGGACGTAAGGGAAGCTTTGTAGCCGTACTGATGGTTTTACAGTGGATACAGCCATTCATGCTGCTAGTGTTTAGGGGAGGAAACGCGCTACTAGAAGCATTGAGAAAGGTAAAAGCACTGAAGTACGTTGCTATGTTTTCAATAAAACCGGAGTTAAGGTTGTCCCTAAATTTTTTCCTGAACTAAAAAACGTATTTATTTCTTTTTTCTGCAGTGTTATGCAGTGAGGGGCATACATGATTTTCGGGTTAATAAGATTCTAGATTCCACGCTTCAGGTATTAGCTCTATCTACAGAGAATGAAGAACCAAACGTGATATTAGAACAAATTCTACAGCTTACCTCAGAGACTGAAGAGGTATGTATATACCATTTTGCACCTAATAATTCATGGTCTTCTGTACGCGATTTTGAAAAAGGCTTTTTCATAATCGGTTGCATTGATATACCAACAATTGGTGTGCACTTCACTCGATTACTTGAATTTTCCATTGGTTCTTTACCCAAGTTCTATTACAAAAAAGCATGTCGGTGCACTCAGGGTATCAAAATATGTCATTTCATCTGAAACCACCAGGATGAGTTTTAATATGGTCTCTTCTTATTTAGGGTGGGGCTGCAGTCACTTCTTTATTTGGCGGAAAAAGGTGCATCCGAACGAGGTTAAGTAGTTCCCTCACTGAGGAAGTGACCTTCGCTGACGATGAACTGGAGACTTCCAATCGTATCCTTTTTGTTCTTCACGTGGGAATAAATGAGACGAAACCGAATTTTGGAAAGGCCAAATCTTAAGGAGGGGCGGGGAGATCCTTCTAACTACAAAACTGTCACTATGGACCCCTTCAAATTGTCATTTATCGAATTCCTCTATTTTTTTGCCAAGTGTGTTCTATTTAACATTCCTTCGTCTGGTTCGATTCACAACCATATTTGGTAAATCACGTGACCAAAACAAAAAAATGCCTAAAAACTCATCGAGTTAACTATGTTTTTCACAAATTTATAACGCAACAGTCTGAGAACATTCTAACACAAAATCTGCAGCATGGATTTGAAAATAAATTATTTATCCAAATATATATGACGTCATAGGGCCCTCTTTGATACAATTTTCAAAATATCAGTTCCATTTTTTTGTCCAAATAGAAATTCCATGCTACAGTTTGCGAAAAATGATGGGACTGTCTTTATCCGGAAAAAAACGCAGCCTATTCCTTTCGTTTCCTGAGATCTTTTACCTATTTTTCACTGAAATGCACGGCAGAGGAGTAAGGCGAGTTGCGCATGCGCCTTCTGATTGAAGTGATGTCAGATTTCCATTCAAACAGTTACTTCAAAGAACCATCCATGCAACCTTTTTGTAGGGCTCTTTAACTAAAAGGCTCCCTTAGCAACCATTGTCTTTCCATAGTTACGTGCCACCCCCTTAATGATGAAGAAAAATAAAAGAGGTAATGATCAATGCTATACATACATACATACATACATACATACATACATACATACATACATACATACATACACGTTTATTGCGCTCCCTGAAAAGGGCTTTTCAGCAGCAATATTTAAATATATATTAAAAATCTTACATGAATTAAAAATAGAAAAAACCTAATAAGATAAAAGCTAAAAAAATATAAATGCATTTCACAGGATAGCACGTCTGTGTCGTTAGATGTCAGTGTGCCACTAGCAGATATTTTAAGGCCTGAAGATGACACACTTCATAGTTCAACTGACCCATCCATACCTAGTGGAACGTACCAGTTATTCGCATTAATAGTGAAATCGGAGGAAGAGAGGTTTTATACATGCATAAAATCAGGAGGACAAGCAAGCGATAAATGGTATGCACTTGTTGTCAATACAAGTAGTTACACTTGATGTCGTGCTATTGTTTCATCATATATCTTGAGACACTGATGGACGGAAAATTAAGAGGAAATGCATGCCGCTATACTACATTGATTATCAGGTCACATAATACATAACATGGTTGTACATATACATTTTCTGTAGGCAAAATGAAAAAAAATTCTTTATATTGCAGGACTGTATACGATGGACTGCAAGTTAAAGACTTCTCTATGACAGACGAATTACTGGAAACCTTATCGGGAGGAGTGAATTGTGATTTTTATGATATCCTTTCGTTCATTATACATTTGCGACAGCCTCAGGGTTAGTGCTGGTTCGTTTCATTTTGACTGAGATAGTTTGTTGCTGCCTTGGAGGATTCTCAGTGTAAATTGCAACGAATATCATTCATTACTACAGCTCAAAACTGTACAACAGTAATATAATGTGAGTCAATTTGATGGTTCTAACCGTCTTTCAAAGTCGTTGTTGTTAACACACCAAATGTTTACAAGGCATTTGAGCAATTGACTTTTTTCTTTTGATTGTCAAAATGGAGGTATGACGTCAAAAATAACTAGAATTGAAAGCCACCTCTGTCAATTCGCGTCCCATTGCCATCAGATCTAGAATCGCAAACTATCGTCTACCCCCGGGCGTCTACCCTGAAACTGATCAGAGAAAAACCTTGAATCTTTTCCTTGATTGTTGCTAATTACTGCCTTCTATGTGAACTCTCAAAGTTGGCACACAGTGAAGAAACCAAGTGTTCCAGAAAGGCCGAAGGAGACACTGCTTAGGTTTGTGTGGAACACAGGTTACGCTCTACTTTCACTGTGTTTATTCAGCAAAGTTATGGACATGTATAATTGAACTGCATTCGTTAGTCAATGGAATTTTTTCATGTTCAAATGACATCGCAGATAGGGTCAACGTATGAAAACCTTGTTCTTGCTGTGACAAATGTGTATAGTTAATTTTTTTATTTATGCCATTTTACTATTATAATTTACGTGCAGTTATTACGCAAGCGGAACCTTAACGGTAAAAATCTATTGAACATAAATGTAGTTGAACGTTGTAATGTTTAAAGTACATTACTTAGCACATCTGATACGGATCTCAGAGATGGAGAGAAGTCCAACTCAATGTAGCTTCGCGAACTTTCACGAACAATTGCCCCCCTTTCCAAGTTATGAACCCTAGCATTTTAGGGTAAGGGAGACACTGAATAGATAACGTTGGATTTCTTAGATCGTTACTTCAGTTGTAAACAAAGAAAGTTTATTTATTTTAATCTTTATTTATTTTATTAAGTGTTGGAGAGGAAGATGACTGTATCATAATCCGAGGCAAAGGTAAGCCTTTTACTAGATTTCAAATTAACTTGTGGTTGCTTTAGAATAATGTTGATTTCAGCACATGCTTGTATATTATTATTAGTAGAATGCTACCAGTATACTAATGCAAATGCTGTAATCTGATTGGCAGAGCCATTGAACACTAATAGCCATTAGTGTGCAGTGGCTGGAGGTCGTCTTGGAAATAACGACGTTTTTTTGCATTTTTCGAACGGTTTGGAGGAAAAATTGGATGCAAATGGGTAATTCAATTTCTGCGAAGTTGAAACGAAGGACATTTACGGTTTCTTGACTTTCAAAAAAGTTGAAATTATTGAAAAAGCTGATGCGCTCAGGAGCACAACTTAGATTTTAAATGGCAATTCAATCCGAGCGGTCTTTTTCAGGCGCAAAGTTTAATAATACGTCAAGAAATAATTGGAAACCGTTATTCGAAGTAAATTTTAGTAACAATCCCACTAAAACAATTAGATTATTCGCTCTCGATTTCTATGAGGAGATAGGTGATTATTATATGGCTATTATTATATAACACGCGCTCTGATTGGCTAAGAACAGCTAAGCACTAGGGCGTTATTCTCCCGTAATGCCCACGGGCCGATTATGGATACCGTATTTACCTGTGTATAATGCGCACTTTTTTTCCGAAATTTGAAGTTCAAAATTTACACTGCGCATTATACACGGAACCTTTTGTTCACTGCTACACTAATTTGCATACGCGCGAAACTGAAACCGCTGGTCATTTTCAAACGTAAGACCATGCCAAGGATCCAAAACAGCATGGCGTTGTCGTAACTGTTCAAGAAAAAGGCTGGATGGACAGTGAAATCATGAAAATTTGGATCAAAAAAGTCTGGCGTGTTCGTATTGGAGGCCTTAGTCGGCAAAGGAGTCTACTCGTGTTTGATTCCTTCAAAGCACACAAGACAGAGCAGGTGAAGCGATTGCTGAAATCAGAGAACACGGATTTGTCAGTAATACCTGGCTGGCTTACCTCTGTCCTGCAGTCTTTAGACGTTTGTTTAAATAAACCTTTTAAGGATAGACTCAGTTCATCTGATGAATCGTTTGACGATGATCTTATCGACGAACTATTCGCATCTGACTCGGAGTCAGATTTTGAAGGATTTTACATGTAAGGTACAATTTCAACTTGAGCTTATGAAACTACTGTAAATAATGACTGATTTAGAAGAGTTTTCCATGTAGAAGTTTAAATACAGACTTTGAGCAAATTTAACAGTAACAACAGAGCGCCAGTGCGTGGAACACTTTTGTTTATTCAAAGTACAGTCATATTAAGTTATCGTTCGCTATCGCTCGCTTCAAAATTTTGATACGTAAATAATTCCTAGTTAAATATCGCTAGCTTGTCGCGTCGCTTCAGTCGCTTTGAAACTATTAACGTGTAAACAATCACTTCGTAATCTTAAAGCATCGCTCGCTCTGAAACTTTTAACATGTATATAACTCCCTTGTTTTAAAGCCTTAAGGTATCGCTCGATTCGAAACTTTTACTACGGTAAATAATCCTTTTGATAATCCTTTTGTATTTAAGTTTAAGTATCACTCGCTTCGAAAATGTGAATAATCACATCGCAAGCTTTAGGTAATTAACTGTTGAAACGAAGCATGCATGTTTTTTTTTTTCAAAGAAAAATGTTGCAAAAATAAGGGTGCGCATTATACACGGGTGCGCATTATACACGGGTAAATATGGTAATGCAAATTTCTAAATTCTCAACCTCGGATAATGCATTTCGTGTGCCCTGCTTGGTTCACTCAATCTCAAGTATCAGCTCATTTACCTTAGTTTGGCCATATATGGTAAATGATTGCGCTGAGCGTTGCTGAAGTAAATTTTTTTTTTGCGCCGGAAAGCGAAATTTCTCTTTGAATAAAGCCAAAAAAGAAAAAAAAATTGTGGAAAGCTTGGATCAATCCCCACGTTTAAAAGTACCGTATTTACTCGAATAAGCGCCGCCCTCGATTAAGCGCCCCCTCAAAAAAGTGCCGCATCTGGGCCAAAAAAGTTAGTAAGCGCTGCCCTCAAATAAACGCCGCACCGCCAATGCGGCGCTTATTCGAGGAAT
>OX421447.1:31539552-31542052 GCA_949126865.1 Montipora capitata
AGCGACACAACTGATCGAAAATGAGGGACGCAACTGATCGATAAATCAGTGCAACTGATCGAATATCAGGGACACAACTGATCGATAAAGCAGTACAACTGATCGAATAAAAGGGACACAACTGATCGATAAAGCAGTACAACTGATCGAATATTAGGGACACAACTGATCGAATATTAGGTAAACAACTGATCGATAAATCAGTGGAACTGATCGAATATCAGGGACACAACTGATCGATAAACCAGTACAACTGATCGAATTTTAGGGACACAACTGATCGAATATTAGGTACACAACTGATCGATAAATCAGTACAACTGATCGAATATTAGCGACACAATTGATTGATAAATCAGTGCAACTGATCGAATATGAGGGACACAACTGATCGATAAACCAGTACAACTGATCGAATATTAGGGACACAAACTGATCGAATATTACGTACACAACCGATCGATAAATCAATACAACTGATCAAATATTAGGTACACAACTGACCGATAAATCAGTACAACTGATCGAATATTAGCGACACAACTGATTGATAAATCAGTACAACTGATCGAATATCAGGGACACAACTGATCGAATATTAGGTACACAACTGATCAATAAATCAGTGCAACTGATCGATTATCAGGAGTACAACTGATCGAATATTAGGTACACAACTGATCGATAAACCAGTACAACTGATCGAATATTAGCGACACAACTGATCGATAAATCAGTGCAACTGATCAAATATTAGTAACACAACTGATCGATAAACCAGTACAACTGATCGAATATTAGGTACACAACTGATCGATAAATCAGTACAACTGATCGAATATTAGCAACACAACTGATTGATAAATCAGTGCAACTGATCGAATATGAGGGACACAACTGATCGATAAACCAGTACAACTGATTGAATATTAGGGACACAAACTGATCGAATATTACGTACACAACCGATCGATAAATCAATACAACTGATCAAATATTAGGTACACAACTGACCGATAAATCCGTACAACTGATCGAATATTAGCGACACAACTGATTGATAAATCAGTACAACTGATCGAATATCAGGGACACAACTGATCGAATATTAGGTACACAACTGATCAATAAATCAGTGCAACTGATCGATTATCAGGAGTACAACTGATCGAATATTAGTAACACAACTGATCGATAAACCAGTACAACTGATCGAATATTAGGTACACAACTGATCGATAAATCAGTACAACTGATCGAATATTAGCAACACAACTGATTGATAAATCAGTGCAACTGATCGAATATGAGGGACACAACTGATCGATAAACCAGTACAACTGATTGAATATTAGGGACACAAACTGATCGAATATTACGTACACAACCGATCGATAAATCAATACAACTGATTGAATATTAGGTACACAACTGACCGATAAATCCGTACAACTGATCGAATATTAGCGACACAACTGATTGATAAATCAGTACAACTGATCGAATATCAGGGACACAACTGATCGAATATTAGGTACACAACTGATCAATAAACCAGTACAACTGATCGAATATCAGGGACACAACTGATCGATAAACCAGTACAACTGATCGAATATTAGGTACACAACTGATCGATAAACCAGTACAACTGATCGAGTATTAGCAACACAACTGATCGATAAATCAGTGCAACTGATCGATAAATCAGTACAACTGATCGAATATTAGCGACACAACTGATCGAATATTAGGTACACAACTGATGGATGAAAAACCAGTACAACTGATCGAATATTAGGTACAGAACTGATCGATAAACCAGTACAACTGATCGAATATTAGGTACACAACTGATGGATGATAAACCAGTACAACTGATCGAATATTAGGGACACAAACTGATCAAATATGAGGTACACAACCGATCAATAAACCAGTACAACTGATCGAATATTAGGGACACAACTGAAAGAATATTGGGTACACAACTGATCGATAAATCAGTACAACTGATCGAATATTAGCAACACAACTAATTGATAAATCAGTGCAACTGATCGAATATGAGGGACACAACTGATCGATAAACCAGTACAACTGATCGAATATTAGGGACACAAACTGATCGAATATTACGTACACAACCGATCGATAAATCAATACAACTGATCGAATATTAGGTACACAACTGACCGATAAATCCGTACAACTGATCGAATATTAGCGACACAACTGATTGATAAATCAGTACAACTGATCGAATATCAGGGACACAACTGATCGAATATTAGGTACACAACTGATCAATAAACCAGTACAACTGATCGAATATCAGGGACACAACTGATCGATAAACCAGTACAACTGATCGAATATTAGGTACACAACTGATCGATAAACCAGTACAACTGATCGAGTATTAGCAACACAACTGATCGATAAATCAGTGCAACTGATCGAATATTAGGTACACAACTGATCGATAAATCAGTACAAC
>OX421447.1:31544552-31549552 GCA_949126865.1 Montipora capitata
GGGGGAAGGAGAAAATCTATTTTGTATCCCCTTACAGCATTCAAGATTCTGGGGTCGTGTTATTTGTTTCCATTTTCCAAGAAGATGTTGAATTCTCCCAACTACAAGGGGAGGACAAGTCTTGTCGCCCTTAACAGATAAAGAGGAAACTGACTTACAGCTTCTGGGGTCATTTCTGTGCCACAGATTTCTTTTCCTTGGTTGTCTTTGTAATTGAACTGTTGTTTCTGTTTTGGGGGTATCCCTGGTGGTGATTCCCCAGGCAATGGAATAAAAAAGAGCCCCTGGCTGAATAGGAGGACCTACAATACTAGACGTATTTGGTTAGGGAATGGTCCAGAATCATCGTGTTACAAGATCGTAGCTTATACCACATCCCCCTCCCTCCAATTCAATGTTGTATGAGCATTTTTCGGGCGATTGCAAGTAGTTGTGAAAATCAACATTGTAGTAGGGGGAAAATGGGGATGGGTGTTCCGACAAATGTGACGAGTATTGCAGGATACTCCTCATTGCGTTTCCTCTTGTGACCAGTGAGTTGTTCAGTGGCTTTGTTGCTTTCTTTGACTGTCTTCAGTCGTTTCCTAAGGTGATCGCCAAACAATTCGAGCCCCACAGGCTGTTTGCTGCTACCTTGAATAGATCTTGCCTGCGCATGTTCGGGTCCTGTGTGGCAGAGGCTGTCAGAAGCACTGAGTTGGATAAGCCTTTCAAAAGTTCATCCGGAGAAGGCATTGCCCCTTCCTTTTCAAGGACGTCTGCCGTAGTTCTCATAAGCCTGCCAATGAAAATGATGCCCTTGACAAGTGATTCTTGCACTTTATGTAACAGGGCATCCATGCTGCGGGTTGTTTTTTTGAGCAATATCCCAGATCTCAAGGTTGACCTTTGTCACACGGAGGAGTTTGCAATTTTCTGGCCTCTTAATGTTTTTTTCCTGTTTAAGTAAGGCTGGCTCATTGAGACCTGACCCCAGAAGACTGTAAACAGGTGACAATAATTTCTAACAGTTCTATTTTAAAGCATCCAGTCCCTCAGTTCCTCCTTTGAAAATTGAAGAACCATCATTTTGGGATCCCTGGAGGTTAAACGCTGACCACTGACCACTGCCATATTATCCGAAGAAAACTTGACATGTTTGGAGGTTCATTGATGGCCCCATAACGTAGCTGCAATAGCCACTGGGAACAATTCCTTGTATGTGATTGTCTGTGCCCTTTGAGACAAAAAAAATTCATCCACAAACCGTTCATAAGTGGAATAGGCGCCATCACCACAAGCCCCAGCCGCATCTGAAGAAACATGAAAGTGCGGTAATGGAGCCCACACTGGGAGACAGGAAGAAATTACATTGTATTGCCATTCCAGGAGGAGAAAAATTTCTGCCACCAGCCAAGATCTAAGGCGAAGTCCAGTTTCAGCTTAATTGTAAATCATGCACGTTGAACATTGCCACTTGATAATGCAAGGTATTGCGAGTGGAATGCTCTTTCAGAGACTTTGATTCCAGGAGGGTGATGATGTGGTCATACTTGAAACGGGGCATGTTTGGAGTGCAAGAGAATTCAACTCTGTACCCAGCACTGTAAGACAGGTGGTTGTCCCTTCAAGTTTATCCAGATGGAGTGGAATACCCCACTCTGTGAACAATATTTAATGCAGGTATCTAGATTGTCGTGGCAAACTGGTGAATTAGGAAACTGTTCCTAAAATATATAGTACATGTAGCAATGAAATCCTGGTAGGGAGCAACAGATCTTAATGTATGGTTGTGCAGCCAAAGTATAAAAAAGGTTCTAAAAATTATGACAACAAATGATAACACATACATGTATGTTTTATTCTAACATGGTAAAGTCTTCACAAAAAACAGGACCAGTATATAATAAATTTATTTTCCAAATTTATTTTGCAGTGAAAATGGTTGGTGAAGTAATAATTGAAGAAGCTTATCTATGAAATATTAAAGAATGGATCATATATAGTTATAATTTACAGGTGACTTTTATCAAATGGCAATTTCAACTAATTTGTTGGCAAAATATGTTGCTTTAAAAATGTGGCACCTAAACTTTACGTTTGATTCTGTAGATACGGTTGGTAATTAAGGAATACATAACAAAGTGATATATGAGATGGATCTTATATTGAATTGCAGATATAAATCAAGTGAACGCGGGCTTGGCTGTAAAAGTCAAATCCTGCATGGTAATCTTCAATTTCTGCTGGGTGGCCATCATTTTGGAGTGTGGCCTTGTTCCTGCTTTGCTGTCCTTTGACTGTTCATAAGTTTTTTTGTCGCCTTCCTTTGTCCTTTGTTGTTTTTCTTTCTCGGTGACCCTCCCAGAGACTAATGCTCCACATTCTGCAGTAACCCAGGGTAAGGCAAGTCTTTTCTGGATGCTTTTTCTTTAAATTCTTGGGTTTCTTGAGCCCACATTTTTGTTTTCTTTTGGTAATTCATTTACTTTGTATTTGAAGTGTCTTCTTTTGGTCTTTTCTTTTAGTTTTAAACTACAAGAACAAGTTGTTTAAGGACTTTCCTTGATTTTCATTTTGTTGTCATTTACTTAGTGTGTTTTAAGAGCAAATTCCCACAAAAATCAAGCAAAATCAAATTTCTTCGGCAAGGCTTGAAAACTCAATTTCGCTCCCCTTTTGCATATAGCTAGCCCCTAGCAAGAATACAAGCAGCCTGTGTTTTTTTTCCTCAGAATAGGTTTGTCTTTCCGAGAAAAACAATATTTTCGATTTAACCTCCAGACTCAGTTTAGCGAGTCCCAACTGGGTTGAAAATTGATCATTTCCATTCGATTTGCACGTCGTAACTATCGAACGCAGAAAAATTGTAATACAACGAACTTATTGCATAACTTTTCCTTGTCGAAAACCTACAATTTCAAGAATATTGGATTAATCTAATTATTTTACCGTAAACAAAACCAAAGTGTTCTCCAAATGTTAACTTCGTCGGTGGGTGGGAAGAACTGTTATTTTGGACATGTGCCATATCACCGAATTTCATGAGATTAAGGATTTTAATTGAGGGAGGGTAGGTTTTTCAAAATATGTAAAATTTAGTTTGGGCAAATGATAGGCAGTCGTCAAAAAAGTGATTCAAAATCGCTTACACTAGACACAAAGTCAGGCCAGCCGTGTCGAGTGTGTGACCCACAGCCAGCCCAAGCTCGGTAAACTATTTATAGACTTTGTATGGGAAAATTAACTTCCAGCTTATAAATGCTCAAATAAATTGTAAATGTATTGTTGTTTTATTGTTTTACGAGACATCTGGTTTGTCTCTTCTACTGGGCAAACCTGTCCAGAGGGAAGGAGCACGAAGAGGACTCGAGGTCCTATGCGAGGTGCTCCACCCTACCCTATCCAGACCAGAAAGACCAGACCACAACACCGGGAACTACATGCCCTACTCTTTACGACAAGTGTGCGGGTTCTTTTACGTCCCACAGGACGTAAAATGTAGAAGTAAATGTAGAAGGAAACTTGTCTTTAGGGAGGGGAAATCACAACTGACGACATCGCAAAAATTCGTAAGCCACAAACCCGTCTAAAACGGACACTGTTTGCCCTCCGATTGCACAGAAAAGGCGAGGACAACTGGACGTAGAGGTAAGCGAAGTTTATTTCTACATTTACAGCTTTTTTGAGCATTGATAAGCTCAAAGTTAATTTTCCCATACAAAGTCTATAAATCGTATACCGAGCTTGGGCTGCCTTTGCGTGACCAAGAGAATATTATCATTGTATCCGCCATCTCCATACTAATATTACTTCAGTTCGAATAGTCAGCGTTGCAAAGGTATAAATATGAGAAAAATGCTTAACCTCTTTGATTTGTGACATCGCGAATTTTGCACTGTTTCTTTCCCTGTATATTATCAGCGGCATTTTTGACAACTTCCCACATAACAATTAAAAAAAAAACTCAATAAACTGAATAAGTTCTGGTCCACAATTGCATATGTCTTCATTGTATGTATCACTATCTGTATCAATGTCTGTCTCCTTTGATTTAGTAAGCAGTAAACAGTTTAAGTGTTATTCAATGTTTGACTTTTGGGTTGCCATTTTCATGACATTTGATGGTCCTCTGTGTTGTTGACTTTCAATGCGTAATTTGCATATTTATGCCCGAGGCAAGTGCACGCAATACCATTTGCACATAGGGGTGAGGTTGGGGATTTCAGCGGACTACAGAACAGGAAGTGCCCCTTCACCCCTTAAAAGTCCAATACTTTCACTGGTCTCTGGTCAAGAGAACAGACTGTGCAAGGAGAAAATAAAGCATCAGAGAAATCAAAATCAAAAACTGAGCAGCAAAGCCTGAATTTAAAAAAATCGGAAATTGACCAGCTGCGCCTGACTCTTCTCCCGATGTCTTCTGGATCCTCATTCTAAAATTCTAATGCATTAGTCAATTCCAGCAGTGCCCATCTCCCCTTCCCCCGGGCAACCGTGGGGTATTTGCTCACGTTGTCAGTCCCGGGGTTGGGGCATTGGCAATTTTATGGCGGCTCGGGGGCTGGGCATTTGCGTACCCTGGGGCGACCCCTTGGCATTTGACACGCGTGTTTTCAAAAGTTTCATGGATGAGTTCATCTGGAAAGATCAATCGATCAATGGCTTGTCCGTCAGGGACTAGAGAAACTTGCAGATGTTTTTTAAGGTATGTTTTCTTCATCACTTGTAAGCGTAGACATATAGGCAGCAAAGTGAACTATATTTTGTTTATCACAAAACAATCACTGAAGTGAACACGACTATTTCGCATTCAAAACTAGCCTAGCATTTTTTTCAAATTCATGAAAGTGGAGTTAAAATACTTAAGATTTCCGAATTCAAATGATGCGATCTTCGAGACTGATCTTCTGAGCTTAAAAAGTATTAAAATAAAATATAAAAGTTGTGAGATTTCTATAACTGGTAATTGTTTTATTGTAAACACTGTTAACAGGATTGTCGTTATTCTAGTCAAAATA
>OX421447.1:31562052-31564552 GCA_949126865.1 Montipora capitata
AGCACAGCTTACAGCCAGCTGGAATCGGCTGTATGCTGGTTTTTGCTGAGGGGGAAAACCAGAGAACCCGGAGAAAAACCCTCGAAGCAGAGAAGAGAACCAACACAAACTCAACCCACTTATGGCGTCTGGTCCGGGAATGGAACCTCGGCCACATTGGTGGGAGGCAAGTGTTCTCACCACTGCGGCATCCCTGCTCCCTGCTTTGTTGCTTGCTGGATGTTGCAATGAGAGATAAATCTTCATGCATTTTTACAAGAGATTAAGTGCAGGGTTCAGTTTCTTTGAAGGTGAACTTTTCAGTTTTTGCAGTATCTAAAAGATTTCTCAGATTTGCTGCCTTTTACACGAAAATTGCTCATCAAGTAGGTTTTGTTTATTTCAAGGCAGTCTACATATTCTTCCCACAAAACTACTTTTGTGGAGGAAGTATTGTCTCTCATGATGACTTCTTGTTTCTTGAGTGATCGGTAACGTTCTGAGAGAATAGTTTTTCATCCACTCATTTGGGCAACTTCAGCTTTGATTGATACAACTTGCTCTGCAGCTACTTTTTGTGGCGATGAAATGTTTTGTAGAAGGCCGTCAGCATCACACATCGGAGTGTTTGGAAAGTTAACATTGTCTTTTTCCAGTGGCACAATCTTTGTATATCATTATTAGGACATCTTGTTTCTGTCTGTCGTAGTTTTGAATCTTGACGGGTGATTTCTCTTGTTCCAGTGTTTTTAATTCCGTTTGTTTCTGTGGCTCATCTCTTGTTTGTAAAGAAAAGTCAAAATATTTTCTTTTATTGGAAGAGGCATTTTTAATGGGAGCCACAGAGTGTATGTAGCAAGTTATCTCCGGGTTAGAAGCTTGACTTGCTCAAGTTTTGGATCGCATCCATGACTTAAAGAGATAAAAAAATTGTAGAGGTAAATGGTAGTTGAGTGAGGATTTAATAGAGTATAATAAAGGGAGGTATTCAATGAATAGCAGAATTACCTTTGATGTTCTTTAGAGAATGTTATAGATTACATGATATGTGAATGCTATTTGTGTGGTAATAAATATAATTATAAGTTTGTTACATTTTAATTGTTATCTTATTGCTAAATGCTTGTTTTTCATGGGTGCTGTTATTGAGTTACTTTATAAAAGCAAAAATTGTAAAATGATAGTAGGGTGTTATTTCTTTGCCTATAGTATGCCTGTTAGTATTTGAAGAACAGGAAAGTTTCAATTTAACATAGCAGCATTTTTGCACAACAATGACTTGTGAACTTAATATTTATTGTGGATTTTTGCAAGGTTATCTAGTCGGGCTTCTTCTTTGATTCTATATTCCAGGCTTAGACGTTTTTAGGCTTGTCAGTCTTTCACAGGTGACTAGTTCAAGAATACAATGTGAAAGCATTCTGATTCGACTGATAACTACATATGATACAATGGTAAATCAAGGGGTTGCTGATTGGAAGCATAGATGAAGTCTACTATAGTTCCAGTTGCACCAAAGAAGTTGCAAGTAGAGATATCTATATTTTATTCTGCCCTAGTTGTTGGTTTTAATCCATGACGTCATTTCTCTAATTTGACTTTCTTGATATTTAAGTCTGTCTGATGGGCAGTTATAATGCGAGTTAACAATTTGCTGTGGTTGATCAGTTGTAAGAAATGATCAAGGAACAAGATCTGATAAGAGCATCCATTCTTCATGTGCAGGAAGTTCCTATGTGGTTTCTTGAGCAATTGTGTCATCATCACTGTGATTTTGAACACTTTGTTACTTGTCATGCCAGTCAGGAACATTTTTTTTAGCATAAGGAGTTTCCAGAAATTCTTTCCATTTTGTGACATATATTTCATCATTACCTGGCTGATCACCCCAAGCATTGTCTTGTGTTGCCTGCCAGGGTTTATATGTAAGCAGTTGATATTTACAGTAAAGTGAAACATTTTGCCCTTTCTTATTCGAAGAATAAACTGGGAATACTCTAGGCACTGTATTTACTGGCTGAAGTGTTAGTTTGTCGTTACAAATTTTGTGCTTGGTGGCAAAATTAAGAAAATTTACAGTCATAATATCAGGAATACTTTCAACATACATAGCAGGCTTAGCATAACCATCTGGAAGTGAATTGTTTGTTCCAACATTTCCCTCGGCAGAATTTGTTTTAATTTTGCAACAACCATCCAAACTAATGCTGACTTGTTTTAATAACAACAAGTGGTGCATAATCTCTTGTGCAGAGAAGTCCCTTTGTCCAAGTGACTTTATTATCACTTTTTAAGTAAGCTTTGTGGGGCTGCTGGCATTATTACAATTATGAACAATGGAATTGAAAGCAGTTTTCAAAACAGAGGAGCATGATAACCAACGACTACTTGTATGTCACTGTTAGCTCTCCACCCTTGTAGTTGAAAGCGCTGGTGATTATTTAGCTTTGGATCATTCCTCTTGGTTATCACCTTCACTTTGTATTGAGAAATTGTAGTTTTCTAGTTAATAGGTTCAAAT
>OX421447.1:31572052-31587052 GCA_949126865.1 Montipora capitata
CCAACGAATTTTGTCACAGACTGTATTTGTGAGGAATTTAAACTATTTATAGGACGTGCTGACAGGGTCTTAAGTGACACAACTTTGCAGTCGCCTTCATAACCGGTACGATAGCGCTGCATAACTTTTTTATTCGTAACTGAGTTTGATGTACAGTGTTCGAATTTCTTTTGTTATATATGGACAATGATAAAATAAGCGAAATTGCTTAGATTTAGCTAAGAAGAGAGTCATGATCTGAAATATGGTTTTTCTTGCTGCCACTGATAGCGTGACAAGGGCACGAGCGTATTTGTTTTATCTCGCATTCAAAGGTTTTCTCTTCGTAAAGTAGCTACATTTGTAAAATGTGCTACATTTCTCCTAAAAGCGCTTGGAGATTAATCAATGACGATTTTCCTGGAACGGAAAGCACATACAAAGGTTTAACAGTTAAGCGAAAACCTATCCAGCCATTGTTTAATTCAGGACGCCCGTGGAAGTTATGTTATAGAAGGCAAGGGAGGCCCACAAGAGCGAAGAAGGCGGGGTTTCTACAATTGCTGTATCTGTGAGAAAAGTTTGTCGCTTTCTAACTTCTAAAGGATATCACTACCTACAATCAACAAAAAAAGGACTTTCGACTTCTTGGATGTGCTAAAAAGATTAAGATTTGCTCTAAAAATGAGATGACAACATACTGAATATATATGGACGAAGGATATTGCCTTTTACCTTGATGTAGTTTCCTTCAGGAGGTCGTATAAAATACTAACTGATGCTGTGTTTTACATAAAATGACGATGCATCGCCAACTGTCAAATATTGTTACGGCTTAAAATTAGTTTGCACATATATGTATTACCCGGCCCAATGTTACGCGAGTAGAACATCGCAAGACCCGGAAAATTTAAAAGAATACTTTTTATGTCAGTACAGTTTTTATTTTATAACTCTTCGACAATTTCTGTCGGTAGGAGACATGGAAATGCAGGAAACACAAGTTATAGTTATCAAAAACATGAGTTTCGCACAAGGATAGAAACTTATGACACGTGGTGTAAAAACTTGTTTACTTTAGTTCATTGCGTGAGCAACTTTGTACCAAAATGGTGACATGCAGTTTAAAAACGTAACAGTATTAGACGCTTTCTACCGACTGTTTTTTCATAACAGCTCCATTGTAGGCTAATTTGATATCGCTTAACATTTTTTCGAGTCGAATTTCGCTACACAAAACCAACAAGAGAAGAAAACAACGACATTGTGTTAGTGTGCACGAGTCACCACTGTATTAATTAAATTTAGCAGGATACTTTTTCTCAGTGCATTGACAGCGTCACCATGCACGTTCGCCTCAAAAATGGCTATTTTCTCTCCTATAGTGTCCAAAACAATCGATTCAGCTTCTGTGTTTACTGCCCTTTCTGACTGTTTTATCATCGTGGTTCAATTGTGCATATTTCTTACCAAAAAAGCTTTCTTAAAAATGGTGACTCGTTGGTGAGTCGTTGAATTACAGATGCACGCTAATTAACTTTGTGAGAAGATCAAGGCCGAATAAAACGGGAGCATGGGGAAATTCACTGTTGTTCCTTTTCGGGAATTTGTGCCACATGAAATGAATGAATAGACTTTCGACCAGCGATCGCGCATCTAACAAAGGTGAACTCTTCCTTGCAAAATATTGGAGAATCGGGTGAAAAGTCAACATCCCGTGCGGAATGTGGGTTTTGAGTCTAGGTAAATGCACTTTGTGACCTGCCAAAAGAAGTGAAAAATCGTGCCGTGCGTTAATTTAGGGACACCAACGAACGTCATTTGAGAAAATCACTTCATTGCTGTCTGTACTTACAGTATCAACCAAAGCGATCGTGGTTGTACCAGGATTACAAAACGGTTCGAAAACAGAGTTTAGAGGAATTATAAAGTGTGTTGCCGCAAGCAGCAACGCCCGTTAACAAGATATTACGATATTTTCCTTCACGGAACAAAACTCGAAGGGCCTCTGCAAATTCATCCTGGTTAAGGTCGTTCCTAAGCAGAACATGCTCAGCCACAGTCAACCTTCTATGAAATGGCGTTTTTTTTTTGTTTTTTTTTAACGAGAAACAACCAACCAAATTCAAAGAAACCTGAACATGATGTATGTTTCATTTATTGTCGAATTTATCACAAATGTGGCGCAACATCACACTCTAGGCCGCTAGAAATCAAGGGTTTCCTTCTCCTAAAATGTAGCATATTTCCCGCCAATTCTTTTCATAACTGAAATTCCTCAAAAATACAGTCCCGGACAAAATTGTTGAAACACTTTACAATACCTTGCCCTCCCACAATGTTGTTCTGACAATTGGGCTCAGAAACTGGCGTTAAAACAACATTGTGAGGGGAGAGTGAGCTGCGAAAGCTTCAGATCTGTATAGTCGTGGACTGTTCCAACGAATTTTGTCACAGACTGCAGTCCCGGACAAAATTGTTGAAACACTTTACAATACCTTGCCCTCCCACAATGTTGTTCTGACAATTGGGCTCAGAAACTGGCGTTAAAACAACATTGTGAGGGGAGAGTGAGCTGCGAAAGCTTCAGATCTGTATAGTCGTGGACTGTTCCAACGAATTTTGTCACAGACTGTAGTTACAGTGTCAAATGGACTATTGCCTCCTGGATGAGCTCTAAACTTGAGCCTGTGATATGGTTACATGTACTTTTTGCATTGGCATACTTGAAGGGGCGGGCGGACGGACGGACAAACGTACGTACGTATGGACGTTCATGACGTCATGGCTATAAAACCAAATTTTGTCACATCGATGAGTTACCATATTTTCTTAACTATGGTGTTCCGCACGCGCGCCAAAGGTGCGTGCGGAGCTCCGCTATTAACAGGAATTCAACATGGTTCTCTATCTCTTTTTCTTTTGTTATTTACTTTATTAACAGGTAGAGCTTTGTCCAAATGTGTTATAGCTCAGTGCCGGTTGCCCCTGCAACATTGCTAGTATAAGAGGTTAAATAATGACAATCTAGGGTATAATTTATCAAAGCCTTACAGGAAGGTTGTATACAACTTTTAGAACTGAATTTTGCAATTATTTTATTTCCCAACATGAAACTTGCTCTGATTTTGTTAATTATAAGTTGATCATTACATTGTCCAAATAAAACTGGGTACCGCCAAGTGGTTGGAATCCCTGGGAATAATATTGCTTTTCTCGCCACAAATCATGGCCATTTGCCGAGCTACACAACTCGGTAACTTCTTTCCTTGGTGACCACAAATCATGGCCATTTGCCGAGCTGCACAACTCGGGGTACACAGCACTAGGCTGAACTTATTCATGTGTCTTCGCAGTCGTACACACTTCGTGAAATCTCACCCACAAGGTTTCTTTCCAACTTAAACAATACAACTTACCTAAGCAAGCACAGGCGTCCAGCAAGCACACCAAATGCGATGCAAGAAGGTGAACATCGTTAAGCTTTCGTAATAATTTTGCAAGATTCCAAATGCCAGTAACTCTAACTTCAAATGTAAACCACACAGCAAGGAAGAACAGTCCAGAATTCGACAAGCAAGCACACCAACACGTGAGGCAAAACGTGAGACTCGACTCGCGCTAGAGACAAAGCACATGGTCAATAGCAATAACGTCGTTCGCCCCTGAATAATTATTCGTGGGGGGGGGGGGGGGGGCAAATTTGTGGCAAATTTGTGTCCATGAATACATAGTCCAAAAATGTCGATTTGGACTGCATTATGAACACCATGATTTATTTCTTCCTTTACAAGGGTGATAAGGAGCATGAGGCTCTCAAGTATTATGGAGAAATTAATGGGGGTCTGTCACCAGCAGTGGGCTAATGCTCTGGTCGTGTTTACTGGCACTCGTCTTGTGCGCCTAGCCTGGAAGCATTACATTCCTCGCAATATTGTTATTAATGGTGTAAACTGTCGTGTGTGGTATAAGTAACAACCCGCTGTGTGTAACATTTGTAATGGTCAAGTGAAGCTATGATCTTCGCAGTTATGAACGCAATTTTCACACTGGCTTAGAGAAGCTTGAAAAATTCAGGACTTCAACGGGGTTTGAACCCACAAATAGCAATAACGTCGTTCGCCCCTGAATAATTATTCGTGGTGGGGGGGGGGGGGGGGGCAAATTTGTGGCAAATTTGTGTCCATGAATACATAGTCCAAAAATGTCGATTTGGACTGCATTATGAACACCATGATTTATTTCTTCCTTTACAAGGGTGATAACGAGCATGAGGCTCTCAAGTATTATGGAGAAATTAATGGGGATCTGTCACGAGAAGTGGGCTAATGCTCTGGTCGTGTTTACTGGCACTCGTCTTGTGCGCCTAGCCTGGAAGCATTACATTCCTCGCAATATTGTTATTAATGGTGTAAACTGTCGTGTGTGGTATAAGTAACAACCCGCTGTGTGTAACATTTGTAATGGTCAAGTGAAGCTATGATCTTCGCAGTTATGAATGCAATTTTCACACTGGCTTAGAGAAGCTTGAAAAATTCAGGACTTCAACGGGGTTTGAACCCACAAATGACCAGCTCCCAACGTCAGTGGCGTCATAGCTCAGTAGGTGAGTGCGTCACACCGGAATCGCGAGGTCACGGGTTCAAACCCCGTTGAAGTCCTGAATTTTTTAGGCTTCTCTACGCAATTGTGAAAATTGCTTTCATAAGTGCGAAGATCATAGCTTCACTTGATTTCATATCCGCAGTTCATATATGATTCATTTCATATACCATTTCATCATTGATTTGTAATGGTAACCACAAGGCCGCTGACTACCCTCTAAAAGGTAAATGCAGGAGATGTTACAAGGCCGGGCATTTTGTCAGACATTGCCCCAAGCCTGTGTGGTTTGTGCTTGGCAATCCGGCTAATGATGGTGATGATGATGATAATGATGGGGTTGCGGCGAATAATGTTGCTGGACCAGATGTTGCGCCTGGCTTCATTGAGCTGGTGGTAAGTGTTCTTCTGCCGTTCTGGCCTTGTAGCTCAGTCGGTAAAGCAACAGCAATCAAATCCAAAGGTCTTGGGTTCAAATCCTACCCTGGTCAGAGTTTTCTCTGTCCTTGCATGGGCCCAATTCCAATACTAGGGTTGATCTCTGATGGAGTAATTGGCTATATAAAACTTCACAATAGTGTTAGGCCTCACTCAAACTTGGAATCGTTACAAATAGTGTTCATGGTTCTGGGGGGTTACAGCCCACTTTTGTGTCGCCAGAGGAGCATATGGGTGTGGTTCACAGATTAAAGGCTGCCCTCCCTTCCAGTATCCACTGTTGCTTCAGGCTCTTCTCAGCCTTTGCAGCCTTTTATGGAAAGCCAAATGGTGCAAAATTCAAGAACCAAAATTGGCTTCACATTCAACAAGTTTCCTATCAGGCTCAAGAGAGATTTCAATCAAGCTCAACAAAATCAAGTCACTTTCAACTAATTTTCTCTCAAGGTCAAGACATAATTTTAAGGAAGCTCAACAAAATCAAGTCATCACGTTCAACAAATTTTTTTTCAAGGTCAAGAGACGTTTGAGTCAAGCTCAAGAATGAATTTAAGTCACTCTCAAAGAATGAATTATCTCAATTTCAGGCTTCGTTCCGTTATCGACAGCAAGTTAATTGACACGTTCTAACAACTTGAACCTTCAAGATCAAGCGGCAATCACCATCACGCTTTCTTGCATCAAACAACGTTGTCAACAAAGTAATTAACCCAACAATGCAAGTTGTTTCAATAACTACCTCGTGTACTATTCCGGAATTATTAAATCATAATGCACTTCAATATTTTCCTGCCAAAATTTGAAGATGGATGCAAACACCTTAGAATGGGAGCAATTCTCCATTTAAGGAATGATTATGAAGCCTTTTGCAACTCAACAGATTATAGATTGCAAGAGAATATAGTTATTCGAATGGAATCAGCCCTTCTTGTGCTTCAACAGATCGTACTTCGGTGCTTCGGTTGTGCAAGAAAATTTTAACAACGTCTGTATCTTGTTTTTAGAATGTACAAGATGAAGGGAAACTCAAACAGGCTCTCCTTGCACTAACCTGGCAATTTATTCATTAGAATTCCCAAATGATGAGCAAAGTGGACAGCCGGGCAGGCCAAAGTTTGAAATCAATGAGGAATGTTCTCATTGAATTGCGCTTGTACGGTTTCACCTGGAAACAAATTGCAGACATGTTCCTGGTATCAAGGTGGACTATAAGAAGACATGTTGTTGAATATGTTTTACAGGAAGCAACAAGATTTTCTGAATTGTCTGATGAACGAATAGACTTTTATGTCAAACAGTTTATTGAGTTCCATAGTCCAAGGTTTCATTAAGTCACTTGGCTTGAGACTACAGCACCACAGAGTAAGGGCAAGCATGTCTCGAGTAGATCTGCGTAATTCTCGCATCATATGGGCTATTCAGTGCAAGGGCCCAACAGTCTGTGGCACAGTGACGGCCACCATAGTCTTGTGAACTTGGGATTTGTAATACACGGAGGAATAGATGGTTTCTGGAGGCTGATAGTGTACCTTCACTGCTCCACTAACATCAGAAAAGACACTGTGACTCGCCCTTTTTGCTCTGCTACTGAGCGCTATCACTGGCCGTCAAGAGTACGGAGTGATCATGGTGGAGAAAATGTTGGCGTTTGGCAGTGAATGGAAGATGCGCGTGGTGCAAATAGAGGAAGTTTCCCGGCTGGAACATTGGTGCATAATAAACGCACCAACCGTCTCTGGCGGGATGTGTTTTTTACTGTCATATTTTTTATTACACATTTCAGGCCATGGAGGAATCTGGACTGCTTCACCGAAACAACAGTTTGCACAAGTTTGTACTACACTACATTTTTACCCCCAGAATAAATAAGGCCCTCCAGTCATTTGCCGCTGCATGGAATCACCATCCTATGAGAACAGAATGCCAATGGTCTCCACTTCAAATGTGGACAAATGGGCTGCTTGACATAAGAAATCATCCACTCATCGGACTGATTCTGATATAGCAGAATCCGGAGGGGATGTTGATGACCTTGAATGGAATGGTTTCGACTCCTTTGCACCAACGTTCTGTGATCATGGACTTTCCATGGTAATAGTCGAAGATGGCATGTTAACTTTGCTCAGGCAGAATATTGATCCTTTACAACATTCCGATAGCTTTGGGATTGATTTGTTTCAGGATGGTTTATTGCTATTAACACAGAATACAGAGTAGAATAACGTGTCGAGGAGTGATAAGTATGACATTGTCATGAACACCAACTTTAGTTTAACAGGTAGTATCTAGAGTATAATAAAGGAGGTGAAACTCAGAATTACGGGAGAGATAATAATGTCGATCCGGGAAAGAGGAATAGTGTTATGTATGCTACTCACAAATCATGTTCTCTGTTATTCATCGTTGTGTATACGTTAGTATTGAAGTATTATTTGTTTGCTCCACGATGTAGTCACTTTCGATGTAGATCGCGACGTTTCCACTGCACACTGCTGGTCTTCTTCAAGCGAAAAGGTAGACTGGACATGTTTTCCCTTCTGAAGCTGCTGTGACTGCTGCATTGAGAAGATCTGTTCCCTCAGCGGTCCGTGATTCTTGTGCTCTCCCGTTGTTATGCTTCCGGAATTTCCTCTTCACTGTCCCTGTTGATGTTGTCTCACTCTTATTTGAATTGTCTCTTTAATCCCACATGTGTTCCAGTGAGGATCAAGATCAATAAACTTTACTTCATTCCAAAGCAGGCAGTGTCTGGTGTTGTGGGCATGCTCTGAAACGCTGGAGGTCTGTGTTCTAGCGAACCAGCTGTCTCTGTCTCCTTGATACGGTCCAGCATAGGTCTACCAGTCTTCCAGATGTAAAGGCATTCATAGGGAATCTTGTAAAGTACGTCATTTTGTTTAGCCGGGTCAAGAGCATCATTTGTTTGCACTAACTGTGATCTACATCGTAAGACACACAAATACTAATACTTCCACACTACATTCTCTGGATAAAATGAATGTATGTATTTGAAGTGCTGGTTATAGCTGCTGAAAGAGTGAAGCAATTGTCACCAATAGACACCTGAAAAATTCGGGCAGCTTCAACGGGATTCAAACCCATGACTTGATTCCAATTGAGTGGCTTCATGGCTCAGTTGGTAGAGCATTGCACTGGCATAGCAGAGGTCATGGGTTCGAATTATTGGAGACACTTGTTGCTTTAATTGCCCACATCAGTGCGAGGATCAGTTCACTCCTTCGACTATGTTCTTTGTTGAGACAAAAATGTACGCATTGGAACACGAGTCACAAACATAATACTTGATGCAAGATAAACAAATTTGTACCTTCATTTGATATTATGTTATGGGTGCAATGCCAGCCATTTGCTACACAACAGTCTTTATTAGCTTTAACATGGGGTTTATTCCCCAAATAAAAATTGAAAACCAAAAAAAACATGTGGCCTAAATAATGTATAAGTAACACCAAGTACTGGACAAAATGGCCAACCTTTAATGCCATTTTTGCTCATAAACTATTTTTGTGTGAAAAACAACCACAACATCCTTATAATAAAAAATTACAATAGAATTTCCACCAATTCTCTACTTCTCAAATCCCATACAACTTGTTTATCCCCCAACATTTTGATTTCTCTTGGGTCATGAAGATGTCTCACGAGAAATCGAAAACAATACCTATGCAACTTGTGGGGGAGGTGTATTATGGGATTTGAGAAAGTAGAGAATTTACAAAATAATATACCCCACACAAAAATGTTAGTGAGGCTTATTTTAATATCAACAAGAGAATATTACCCCAGCTGCCATTTTTCCATTAGTTTTACACTGTATGATGCAAACACAACCACCACCAAGAGTCATAAATTTTATGCCACAACCTGAATGTTCAATGACCAAAATTTGCAAAATGCAACTGACTTACTCTGTCACCCTATTAAAAACTTCATAACCTTTCAAAAACAATAGTGAAACACAACAATTGTTAGCCAGACACGGAATTGTTAAAACAAACATGACACCTGTCTGGGCTTCAGTCACAGAAAGGAAGACGTTCTGGCTTTTGTTTTGAAACAGAGTGTTGTGGACAGTTTATAACTCCTTTTTCTATTCGAATTATTATTATTATTATTATTATTATTATTCTTTTTTTGTCATATTCTTTTTAACTCAAGTTTGACTACCTCGTTAGTGAGCCGAATCAGTTTAGTGTCTTAGGAGTTTTCTTGTTATTCCCCAAGGGGCCAATTAGTAAAGAATAAATCTGGTCTATAAAACATTAGTAAAGTCGCAAGGCCAAAAGTACAGAATGCCAGGCCACTTAATCCATATTATCAATAAATACGTAATTACTTAATATCACAATGGATGCCTTTTTCAAAGCATGCATTGTGATATGACTCGTTCTTCAAGGTGCCTAGAACCTCACTTCAGACAATAATTACATTCTTTTAAATGTTCAAATTAATAACTATAATCGTTGTCAAAAGTTGTTGGGAAGCTTGCGGGCATCAGTTCTCTTCACACCTAATTCAATTATTCTCACTATTGGCTGGGAAATACCATGCTCTTGTGGTCCCCCTCCCCCATATTCAATGTTGGAGTTCCTCATGCAAGAAAAGTCACCATTTTTCCCCTGGAAAATCCAACAATGATAAGGGGGAGAGGGGTTATCTCTAAAATGAAGCTACCTTCCCAACACTCTTGTCCATGATTCTCTGAAAACAACTGTAAACAGTTTACAGAATTTACAGAAGATATGCAGTTGTTATTCTCCATAATTACAGTTCAATGGATTATCATTATTGTCGTTGTGTTTGGGCACCATTCTCAGAACATGAAATTTGGTACATCCACATATAGTACGTGCTTTTCCGTGATACAATATTGCGTTACAACAGTACCTTGGGACCGGTACAACAATGCCCATTGAAAGTCCTTTCTCTGTAAAATTCCCGTTCTGTTTCATGAAGTTCACCAATTAAAAAGGTGTTGCAGCATAAATTTGGAATCTACAGGTACAGGTCTTGATCCTCCTAAACACAGGGTTCAATACATGAAAAGCAACTTACGACCTATCCTAGCAAAATCTATGACATATTTATGGCAAATATTGCATATCTAAAAACAGCAAATAGATATATGGTACGGCTCACCAGGAATTATTCTTATTTAGTTCGTAAACATCCCACATTATCAACTGCAAGATTACCAAAAAGAAAATATAGACACTATTTGAGCCTGATTTCAGCAATAACTTGAACAAAACATATCGAAATGCTAATATGTTGCCACTTCTTCGAGTTTCTGTTAAAGGAATGGCACCACGTGTATAAAATTGCATTTATGGCGCTTCAACCTTTTTCAGACAATCATGGTCAGGGAAGAAAGGTTGCGAGCATTGGTTCACTTCACACCTAATTCGATTATTCTCACTATTGGCTGAAGTATTTGGGAAATACCATGCTCTTGTGGCCACCCTTCCCCATATTCAATGTTGGAGTTCTTCAGGCAAGGAAAGTCACCATTTTTTCCCCTGCAACATCCAACATTGATAAGGGGGAGGGGGCTTATCTGTAAAATGAAGCTACGTTCCCAACACTATTGTCCATGATTGTAGGTTAGTGAGGCTGAATTGAAATTAAGCTTCCGTAAAAACATGAAACACTACAGTACCGTCGGGCTCTAACAAACCAGATTATTTAAAATATTCCCTAAAATATTGTTTTACTAATATGTTACCTTTATATTTGTTTTTAACCCGTCTAAAACCTGTAGAAATGACTTCTTTCACTAGCTTTAATCCTTGCATGTAATTTTGATATTATTCCTTGCTCTTGTCTGCAAGCTGCTTTGTGGGACTCGATGGCTCGGCCTTTCCCAAATCACTTTCCCATTTTTCTGCAAGAGACTTTCTGATGTGCTCCCACATAATATCTTTGTTGGAATCCCACTCAAAACCTTCCCCATGTTCTTGGCATTTGATAGTTCGTAAAGCCATCTGTTTGTTCGTCATCCCACGTCCCACGCAAAACCATCTTGGATCTAGTGAGGAAAAGTAGGCATGCGCTACCCATTCCAGCCCACCGGGAGGCTGATTTCACACCGGAACGAGTGGTAGTTCCTTGTTTACATGATACCATTTTGAGATTTTACTCGGGAACAAATTTTTGCTCCAGTGCAGCAACCGGAGTGAACTCCCGCTCGTGCAAGTCACCTCAGCATCACACTTTTTGGTGGCATCTTGTAAACAAATACCGAGCTAAGAGAGAGAACTGGAGCAAGCTCACACTGGTGCAAAAGTTGCCTCGGTATCATGTAAACAGCCCCTTGGATTATCATCAACTATTGCAAAAAATGTGCAGAACTTGGAACTTTCGCAAGAAAGCCTTGAGCAGATTGGGAAGGAGCCCGGGCAAAGGGCTCAGGATTCTTTTGCTACTGTGTGGGGAGAATTGGCTCCTCTGTCTGTGGGGCTGCTTTTTGCAGTAACCTCTCACAACCAGATCAGGCACTGATAAAAAATATTTGTTACGGAAATGTTTTCAAGGTGAACACTAAGGCCGCTTGACATGGATGCAAACATGAAGATGATGCTGCCCATGCATATAATAATAAAATCAACAAAACCTCATTCTACCTTTACACTGACTCAATATGGTCTTTGTCAACGAGCAACATGCATTTCTACATGCCACACCAGACTTTCTGACAGCATGTGATTGCTGTGGGTCTGGCGGCTGAGAAGTGAAATGCCCCATTTGCAGAAACAATTGTGACTTTAAAAAATACACAATGGAAAAGGATGCCTGCTTACAAAAAGTGGATGGGGTGTTTTGCCTGAAAAGACAACACAAGTGAAGCAGCAGCTATTCACCTTAATTAACAGAAAACACTGTGACTTTGTGGTATGTGCCATTAGCCCTCACAGAGAACCACAAATAGTTATAGAATGCATTTATCCTGACTTTAAAGCTCTTTGGATGGTATGTATCCTCCTGAGATTCTGAGCCGTTGGTACATAAGGAAGTGCACCTTGACCATGAACAAACCCAATGACAACGAGATATGCTTTTTCTCGGCTATCTACTATCTAGCGAAACCGCAGCCAAGGGAATGGACTTGGCGGCATCAGCGGGAAAAGAAGACCCTGTTGAGCTTGACTCTAGTCTGGGATGACACTGTCATAACACATAGCAAACCAAAATTTGTCCATATACAGCCCACACTGTACTGGATTGCCGCAGTTAAAACAGAGAAGGGGGCGTTCCCTCATCTGCCAAACAAAGTGCAGAGGTAGCAGTAAACCAGGCTCCCTTGCAGTGTAACAGTATTTGTGCTACTCAAGGAAGCACACCTGACAAACTAATTGAGTGTCATTCAACAGACTGTAGCAATAGAAAGTTTTTTCACCTTGCTTGTCTGGGTTTTAAAAGAAGACCAAAAAGTTATCTTCAAGAAAACCCTTAAAAAAGCAAAACAGCTAGACAGGGATAAGATAAGATAATTTATTTAGTACAAGGAAAGGTTACGTTTATCCAAACGTTGGCCGTGCAGCACTTATATTTTAAACAGAGTTAACTGAATGGAGTGTAAAGTGAAGTGCTAGATTTCTATCCCATATGAACCATGTGAGCGTTAGCCCTACTGATGGAAATGGGCCCACAGAAGGACAGAGTTTTCGTCCTTTGCCAGATGCATGTGACCTAGTAGTTGTCACACATGGCCTTGCTGAAGTCGGCGATTTGTTAACTACAAACTTACAACGTTAATTGGGTCTTCCTCTCACTTGTTTACTTGTCATGGAAAAAAATATGTATCAGTTGTACAGGGCGTGTACACGTTCCAGTTATTGCTTTGTCGGGCAGAAATTTGGTTCGTCCGTTTACTCTACATCAGAACAGAGAGTTAAGTTGTTTATTTTGGCAATGCAATGCTCTTGGTTCAAGAGAACATGTGTTACGTTCTTGCCGCCATGATTTTTTTGCTCTTGCCTCTTGGTCACGATCGTCACGAGCTACTTTCACTTGTTCCCAGCCTTACTCAACGTCTCTTTGTCACGCCAATATTCATGACTCACGTGGGCTGTCAGAAGAGATGCAAGGCACTGACTGTGTGAGAGAAGAAGTGGAGGCATTTTATAAAGCTTGTGATCTTCCCAATGTCCCTGATGATGTTGATGAATTTGATGATGAGGGCTTTGAAGACGATGAGTTTTATGAGTGACTGACAGTTAAATCATTCCATGTAGAATCTACAGTAAAGCTAAGTTATTGTCAATGTTTTTGCATAAAGCATCTATAGATACAAACAGTCAAAAACGTATTGGCATTTAACAGTGTGATCTTTGTATTCACCGACTTTTAAACAAGACATTTCAGAGTTTTTTTGTGCAAGTGAAGTACAGTAGCTCAGAGTTATCAATTTTAAGGAGTTAAGTTTAAATGCCTTGCAGCCCTGTTTTGTCATGATAAAAGAATATAGCAAAGGAAAATGACCCTTGGAAACTTGTCAGAGTCTTCCTAATACCATAGATAAAGGGGACAGTAGTGGCATTTTATTTACTCTACGTAAAAGTTGCATTGAAATAAAAACGTATTTGAAAAAATTTTGTGTTGTTTCCCAAAACGCTTATCCCCCTGCCCCATCCTTTCTCATTGACAGTCACACCAGTAGATGTTTGTCCCCTAGGTACTCTTTTCATTTCGCCGCCTACTTGAAAAATTAGTGACAGCCCTGGACTAGGTAGCGAGAGATGTGCAAATATTTACCAGAGTTTTCCATTGATGACACTTTTTTTTTTCATGACGTAAACAGATTCAGGAAAAAAAACCCGAAAACCACAAGGGGTAGTTTTTAGAGAGGACGACAAAAGGTATATGATAGTTTTGAATGATGCCAATTTATATATATGCCAATTTTATATATTTGCCCATTTCAGAAGCCCAGAAGAAATCGCCCAGCAGGAGAAAGAAGAGTTGAGCAGGAGGGAGAAAATGAAAATAAAAGAAACTTGAAAGAGACCATATCAAGAAACTAAGAAAAAGCAGAATATTTATGAGAACTGTTTATTGCTCCTGAAGTACTGTATGGCACACCATGACTTGTTTAAAATCATTTGTTTCCAAACCATGTACTACGTGAATACCTATTCAGCAGTTTCCTTCAGAATTTGAAGTCATGTTGATTTTTTTTCAGATCTTAACATTTTAAAAATTTTGAACAAATTTTATTCCGTACTTTTTTGCTTGGTTTGGGAGCTGTGGTGTCTGCTCCAGAATGACAGTATTTGGTTTCTGTTAGTGTGTTTTCTGCACCACTTTTTCTGGATGTAACTTCATTTCTTTTGGCACATTGCTGGGGTGTACTGCTTGGACAGATCCTTTCCAGCTATTTGATGTCTCGTCAAACGTACAGATTTTTTTCCTCCCTTGATGGCTCTTCAATGCACATTATCAAGTGCTCTTTGAGATTTCGTTCCTTTCAGGCACACCTTACTTTCTCTGTGTATCTTTAAATTTCCCTCCCTTAGAAAGCACGCCCTGCATTCAAGGCATGTGGTTCATCAATGTGAGGAAACCTCCTCTTTCTGGACATCCTGCAGTTGCTGATGTTCTTTAACTTGGACCAAAGGTGTCACCTTTTTCTCTGTTAAAGGGGGGTACTGATTTCCTTTTGTCAGGTCAAAGTGTGTCAGAGCTCCAGTGTCTGAACAGCAGTTTGACTACAGTTTATCTATTTGCCTCTTGCTAAGTGTCATTGAAAGCCCCAAGTGTGTCTGTTCTTGTAAACTAAACTAAACTAATTTGATAAACTAAACTAAAATAATTTGAAATCTGCAGCCATGTTTTGGCTGATTGCAGGAATTGGAGAAACTGAACTTGAGAGTTGTCCCCACAGGGTGGAACTAACGGTGACCATCCTTGAGTCCCTTGCAGGCCCAAGACCTTGACCGCATTGCTGGAGAAACTCTAGCA
>OX421447.1:31597052-31599552 GCA_949126865.1 Montipora capitata
CAATCCTGGAAACCCTTTTAGACAATAAGCAGCCAAAAAATAGATTTATAACAAAAGAATGAACACACCCACCTGCCCAAGCACACCATGAATGATGAGGCTCACTGTACAACAAAACACTGTGCAAGTTCCAAAGTTAGCCGAGTGACCCATGCTATCATGTCGTCCATCGCCTGCCAATACCACCTCCTTTCCTTTGAGGGTGTCAAGGATTTTATTGTGATATATTCGCCAAAATGATACCACTGTTGGAATGAGAGGGTGCCTCTGACGGTAGTAGTAGGTGGGTTCATTGTAGACCAGAACTCCCATGTGCTGGAAAACTGTTAAAACTTTCTTTATGGAAGCACCTGCACACAGGACTGCAGCAGGAAATTTTTTGCAACATCTGGTTGAATACAACCTACAATACTCGTCACAAATCGTTGAAACAGACACCGTTTCTCTCGAATTTTCTAGACAAATCCTGAGATTTCTACTTCACACTGTTTTCCCACCTGAAATGTGCCTTCTCCCTCCCCAATGTTGAGCCACGCGTGTTTTGAAGCACTGAGACCACCGTGATACCCAAATCAACATTGGGGAAGGGGAAACAGACACAAGTGTTTCAAGATTTTTGACGAGTATTGTCTTTGCGTTTGAAGGGCGTGGACGGGTAACGTTAACATAAGCAGAGTAATTATTGTTGCTTGCGGTGTTTACGTGAGGAGTGTTTTTGTTCTGACTGTTCTAGATGTGAAGTAGGAGTTATATAAAAAAGCTATGTGGACTTTTGAGTATAGCGATTTTAAGGTACTTTTGGGGTAAAACAGTTTAGTGGAACGGCTCTGCCTATTAGCACATTGCGATGGTGTTTAAAGGTATAATCGATAGCGTGACTCGTGCACGGGGCTATTATCTATGTCGGGTTAAAGGCCTATCTGTGCGAACAGTTGCCAGCATGTGCAAAATTTCTGCAGCGAGTGTTTATAGAATTGCACATGAGAAAACGTATAAGAGGCACACTTCTGAGGAGACGTGTAAAAGAGGTCGCAAGAACAGGTTAAGTGACCGCGACAAAAGACGACTGATACGATGCATTACAGTTTTGAGGAAAAGAGAGGGAAACTTTACCTGTAAAGCACTGATGGAGGAAGCCGGAATTCAACAAAAGGATGTATCTGTAAGAACAGTTTCTCGTTTTCTCAATTCACAAAATTACTACTATTTGCAGACTCGCAGAAAGGGGCTCATGACAGCGGAAGACCACAGCAAAAGAGTTAAGTTTGCAAAGTACATGAAAGCCGACTACGGCCAGGAGATTTGGACAGAAGGAATTTCCTTTTATCTGGATGGAACAGGATTTACGTACAAAAGAAATCCACTAGATCAGGCTCGTGCACCAAAAGCTCGTGTCTGGAGAAAGAAATCAGAGGGTTTGGCGCCGGGATGCATAGCAAAGGGCCGCAAAGAGGGAACTGGGGGCAAAGTACTACGACTGATGGTGGCGATTTCTTACAATAAAGGAGTTATCTGCTGTGAACCATACGAGAAAATGAATGGTCGTTATTTCGCTGCGTTTATAGATAACCATTTTGATCGCCTATTCGCAGCTGCTGATAAAGGATGTAGCCGAACTTTCTTACAAGATGGGGATCCCTCTCAAAATTCGGCATTAGCACGGGCAGGGATGCAACGCACAAACAGTACGTTAATCAAACTGTGTCCAAGATCTCCGGATATGGCGGTCATTGAAAATGTGTTTCCCATGGTGAGTAGGATGTTAAAAAGACAAGCAGTGAAGCAACAACTACGCCGAGAAACATTTGAACAGTTTAAGAATCGTGTTATCAATACATTTTATTCTATATCTGTTGAGACTGTGAACAATTTAATACGCTCTATGCCGAAACGAATTGATATGGTTATTAGAAATAAGGGGAAGCGTATAAAATATTAAAGAAATACCACTATTTGCATTCTGTGGATAACTGCGTGAGATTTCTTCTCGCAAAATGTAAACTTTCAGAGACAAAAATAACTATCGCACTATTTGCCAAAAATAAGGGGGGAAGGGTGGTGTTGCATATTTCAAAACAGAAGTCGGTGAAAATTGCTCCGATGGCCATCAAGACGACGTTTAGCGATTTTTACATAGCAGAATGATTTTTTGCGGTCATTGTATGAAATTGATTCGCTATTCATAGTGACATGATTTCTCTTGGAGCTCCTGAGAAAGAGTAGTTAAGTACATATTGCCTCTTAGTCCTTATCTCAAATAACTACACAAAGGTGTCAAAGGAACACGGAACCTTCTCCTCCTTTTGCTATAATCTGAACAGTTCTATGTACAAAAATAAGCTAACTTTGTAGAAAATGACATTATTAAAAGAGATCATTTGTTGTAACGACCTGTCGGGCTTCTTAGCGCTGAAACTCAACGATTCACCACTGTGTTCTAAAGTAAAGTAATTATACTACCATTGACTTTAAGAACTATCGGTTCACCATCGTGAACCCC
>OX421447.1:31609552-31639552 GCA_949126865.1 Montipora capitata
TTTAATGGAAGGGGGGGGGGGCTGGGGGGGCTTCTACGCTATTGTATACCTGTTGAACGACAGTGGTGAATAATCTTTGGCATCATTTCTGCAATGTCTACTTCCAATTCATCTCTTGTAGGATGTTCAGTTTTCACTGTAGTGCCACCCGTTTCTCAAGAACGTCCTGTAAAGACAGTTGTGGTATGACTTCATAGATGGAAACAGTGCATTGAGAAGAAGCCGGAACAGCTGCAGCTTAGTTCAGAATGCCTGGCCCAAGGTTACAGCCACTGCTTGATGCCACCAATGAATGGTTCCTACAGCCACTTGGAGATGCACCATTTTGCCAGTTGGCAGGGACTCCTCATCATTTGTTCAACATTTGGCAAACCTCAGCGTCACCAATATCATCAAACACATTGCACTTGCATATCCTAAATGGGTCCACAGCTCATTGAGTGGAAACTCCTGCAAATACCACATGCACTTTTCTTTCACCTTGCATTTCAACCAGTTTCCTTGATTTCATTTAATACAACTCATGAGTTCGAATCATTTACCTTCTTTTGGCTTAGGGAAACTAGTGGATGCCCATCTTTGCCTGGCACATGGCTTGTGAGTTTCTCCAGGACGTTTTCACTATTATCAACAAAAAATCTGTTCTTTCCTAGGCCAAGGCCAGCCTGCAGTAAGATTTGTTTTTCAATTCAAGAGGGCACCCTACAAGCTTGTTGGTCTGCTAGGAAAACACATTAAATGATCCATGTGCGTCTGGGTGGCTTTTTCCTTTTACTTTGAGTCTGTACTGCCTTTCTCGTGGTGGCTATGAAACAATTTCCTTCTTTCGTCAAGTGTTTGCATTGTGGAAGTCATGGAATTCGAGGAATTAGAAGTTGAACCTCTTCTTTCTCTGTCCACAAAGTTTGCATAGATTTTTTTATTTAAATTCAATCCCCCAGAGTTTCCACCACCAAACGACTTCCAAAGAGCTGCCTGACATCAATAAGATGACTTCTGGATTTACTTTTCGCCTTTACTTTACTTTTCTGTGCTGTAAATCACCACAAGAGTTTTCCAAGTTTCAGTTGTTCCAGTTTTTCATTTTTTTCTCTTTAGCAGGAAAGTCAGAGAACATTTGATTGGAGATTCACAGTGACTTTCGCCCAGTCACGCTTACTGATAGTGTTGTTATGATCTTAGGGGGCTTCACCAGTAGAAGGCTTGTACATGAATTAGGCGAGTATATTGACCTGAAGCATTTTGCCAGAAAAGGGCAGTTAAGAACCCATGCTCTTGTTTATCTTTTACAAGCTATCCACGGGGCTATCAATCCCAGAATCCCTTTGTCCGGATCTTCCTTTCTGACCAATAGAACCCAAGCAAGTATAGATAATATCTTGTCTGAGTGGAAACACACCCATGGTAGCATACCCCAAGACACTAAGATGGGTGTGACCCTGTTCTCAATTATGATAAATAGACCCTTAAGGAATTGGAATATTAATGATACTACACTTCTAGAACTCCTACCTTGTAACTTGCTTAGCATTTTGAATTTGGTTGTTAGACACATGCATCTTTTTTGTATCCAGCATAAAATGACTAAAATGTAAAGAAATGCTTATAAATTCCATGAAATATCCGAATACTGAGTTTTGGCCTTTAAATTAGTTAGTGTTGGAATAAGGCACAACTTTAAATGGAATGACCACATCAATTTGATCTGTAGTAGAGCCGCCAAACAAACTCATTCCGATCTCTGCGCGCACTCTGGGTCCAAACAGATCCATAAAACAAAAAGCATCACAAAACCTGTGACCTGTTTTGCCACCATCCAATGTAAATAGCAGCGAAAATGAAGAAGGTCTTTCACCTCAGGACCAAGAGCAAGTTCAAGACGCATGTGACTTCAAATCATCGCCAACAAATGCGGTCATGCGCCCACGATACGCCAGCGGTTAACAGAAAAACAACTTACAAAATGGCATTAAATTTTGCAAAAGGAATTGTATGGAAAGGATTGAAATCTCGCAACTAGAAACAAGTATAATAAAGACAGTTCATTTGCTGGACCGGCATTGCATTATACAAAACAGTGTGGTGTCATTCGCAAGAAAATCTGGTTGCAATGTTTACGTTACACCTTTTGTTTCAACTACCCATTAAAAACGAGGTTGAACTGCGCTTCATCCCTCATGTTTCCTTAAAAAATCCCAAAAACAGCCAGCAACCAAAGGCTCATACCCCTGCGCCAGTGTCTTGTACTTGATTTGCCGGACCGGATCCACATAGTAGAAACATTCCCCATGTGTAGGCCAAAATATCAAGCCCAAAGCGATAAGTTTCACCTTTCGTTTTTTCCATCAAAAACTCTAAAAAGTGGCTCAGCTCCGCCTCAATACTCAATCTTACATGACTCCTTCCACTGCGCGAACGATGTGAATCCTAAACGATTTTTTTAGGCCCAAAAATTCAGGAAGGTGAGCATGTTTGGTATCAAAATTTGCAGGAGAAAATCAGCTCTCCGGTCCTGCAGTTTGTTCTGGGATAGCTGCAAAGCAGTTCATTTGGCCAGCAGCTAAAGCTCTGAATATTTTATTTCTGGTGGACATTTCACGGCAAAATCAAACAAGACGTGTTGTGTTTTATGATTTCATTCATCACTTCCCGGCAAAATAAAAAAAGTGTGCCGTTTGCGATCTTATCGCTAATGATTTGAAAGGGCTTTGCGATGTCGGATGTTCTTAATAAGTCAGATGTTGAGAAACTAAAGCGCCTCGGAAGTATAAACAGCTTAGAATATATAAAAACTAAATTAAACGCAGAGGAAGTCGTATTAAAAATTAGTCTTAGCTGCAAGTCCTTGAAAGGTTGGTACGATTTGAAGAACGCGACCTCACTTAAAGTCAGCTAGATTGAGATACTTAATGCAATTTTAGCGGAACAATGGGGAGTCCAGGTGAAAGAAGATTGCAGCAGACTTGAAGGACGGATAAGATGGCTTTGCTCAGAAACGCACAGTAAATTGAAAGGGAAGTCTGGAGAGGCTTACACAAAACTATGCAACACGGTGAGGGAATTTGAAGTGAGACAAGCAGAGCTGTTGAAGATCAGTGAGCTGGAGAGAGATTTGAACGAGTTGAAAAAGGAAAATGAAGCCCTTAAAAAAAGAAAATATCAGTCTTCTAAACAGGTGTGGAAATCTATACACGGAACTTCAAATAGCTGTGGCGAAGGAGAGGGAGATACAGGGAAAGTTGCAAACTGTCTATGCAGACCTTGAAAATCTGAGAAAACAAAATTCTCATCTTCATCAGTATCTTGAAAAAATTGAGGAATAACAGAGTTTTGAGAACACTAGGGGGAAAATAACCGAAGTTAAAGAGCGACAGCAACGTCGTAAGCTGCGAGAACTTAAAACATCTGTTGAAAAGTCCCTGTGGTTTGCCAAAAGCCTAGGTCTTAACCTTGACTCAGCATGCTTCAAGGATGACAATGGTGAAATTTATAAACTTGATTATTGCTCTAAAGAAAACCCAAAATCATTCAAGGATTTGCCTGACGAAGAACAGGAGAAAGTAAAATGTGTCTTATTTCTTACGGATAAGTTCTGCATTAGTGATTCTGTCTATCATGAGCTCACCATGACCACCCGGGGAGAGAATATGCCACAAAGTTATCTCATCAAACAGTGTAAGGAAAATCTAAATCAACTCTGCCATATAACAAGGACACCAGGGACAGCAGGTGGTGCCCAGCTGAGCATTCAGGAGGAATTGACAAACAGAATAAAATCAGAAATGGTAAGCTTACATTTCAGTAGCACAATATTTTTGCATTTATAACATCATAAATAATAGTGGAAATGATGATGATGATACAATGATGGTGTTGATTATTTAAGTGCAGTCTTCCATTTGTTTCCCCTTAGAATGAAAACACAATTCCAACATCAAGTTAAGTGGGGATGGGGGCCAAGATGACAAGGATGACAAACTTTGTAGTCCTCTCCTACTCGTTGCTGGATGCAGATGATATAATGTCATCCAAAGGTATGTGGTATGTCATCAAACATTTGAATATTTAAGTAAATACCACATTTACAAGTATTGTCATTTCATGTTAACTATAAATCTATATTACACAGGAAACCACGCTGTAGCAGTAATCAAGGGGCATGAGAGCTATGACCTTCTTAAATCATCAGGCAAAGATGTCTTCAGCTACATCAACAAGTTGATTGGTGATGGAAATATCTGCGTTGATGGAAAGGAAATTCCTACAGACATATATTTAGGTGGTGATTACAAGGTATACTATTTTCTCCTTAGTTTTACTGATTCCTTAACTCTGAGAAGTATTTCAACATCAATATATATTATTGCTTTAATAAATAAACATAGTACTTATGTATAAACTGAACGCCCACTAAAAAATTGTGGAGAAAAAATGAAACAGAAGAAAAGAACATGTATCACACTCAATTTTATTTATTACTGTAACTGATTTAAGTTTGATTTCCCTCAAATTTCAGTTTCTGTTGTTGATTTTGGACACGAAGGGAGCAACATCAGATTTTGCGGGTCTTTGGTGTTTATGCCATAAGAAAGACAGGTTGGTAGGTAGATATAAAGCTATGGTAGAAAGAGAGACAAACAGGCAGAAAGACAGACAGAGATGGTGACACTGACAAATTATTAGCTAAAACAAGGTATATAAAATTCATCTTTGAAAAAATAGATTTCTCGTGTACAACAAAACATAACTTCTATCTCAGGCAACATTTAATTCTAATTACCTAAAAATTCACAGGCATGATATGTCTAAGCCCAACGATTTCTACTGGGAACAGCATACTTCCAGGAAAATTGGACATTTTGCAGAATGGGCTAGACAGAAGAAGTACTCATGTGCCCATCCACCTCTTCTTAACATCCCTCTAGAGAATGTTGTTCTCGATGAACTACATCTGATGCTGAGAATTACAGGTTAGTCATGTGGTGGATGTTATAATGTATAATAAAACAAAAGACCTGAGAACTCGTCATGAAATTAAATCTTAAGTTCAAAGTCAAAGTCGATACTACACTAATGAAAGGCTAGACAAACCAAACCACAATAAAATAAGTTTCAAGAAATGTTGAAATGCAGATTATAGGTGAAAGATGGAAGTGATCCTCGCACTTAACTGGACAATTTAAGTGATTGAATTTTTCAGGTGTCTGTAAAGTGACAATTGCTTAAATTGTCCAGTGAAACTTGCAAGGATCACTTCTATCTTTCTAGTAAAATATGTTTTATTGTTAACGCACTTGAAATTATTTTCAACAAATTTCCTTACAAAAAACACTATTATCTCTTCTTCTGTGATTTTTCAGACAACCTACTCACAAATTTGGTTAAGGAAGCTGTGGAATGGACAAAGAAGAAAACCACAACAAAGTGCCCAGTTTAAGAACAGATGCACATTTAAATGCCCTGGTGAAATGCATAAATAGCTGTGGGGTATGCTTTAGTGTTTGGGAGAAAAAAAACGCGGATGGAAACGGCAGTGGAACATTCGACTTCACACGTTTAATGGGGTCAGACAGGAAACTTCTTTTGGAACATCTTCCTGCTAAACTGGAGGGTGTGATTAGGCCAGAAGGAAGCAATACAGTTACTAAACTGTGGAAGGTAGTTAACAATAATCTAGTGTGCCAAGAAAATTACACTAAATCCCTGGATGACAGGCAGGAAGTCAAAACCAAATCTACCTAAATTACTAACAAAATTAACATTTTCTTCACGTTTCATTTTGTAGTCCTTTGGAGATCTTTACAAAATGATGAATAAGGACAATCCCTCTGAACAAGACATCAACAACGTTTACTTTGTCAAGGTATTAATATGTTGTTACACAACAACTTTCTTTAATATCTTCAATTAACTGCAGTTAAAACAAGAATAGAGTATTAGAGATCTTATAAAGGTAAAAGTAATTCACCTGATCACTTTGCAGAAGAACATATCAATTATTCTGTTACAAAAAAAATTAGTCCCAGTTAGTACTCATAAAATGCTGAGTGCTATATGTTCTTCACTAAAATTTAATATGGCTAATAAACACGTGAAAGAGTGGCACCATACATGCACATCATGGCATATCATGTACCTAGGTTAATGATGTTACACAAAGGAATAAGGAAATTTTCAGGTCAAGGTACATACATGTAAATTACGTAAAAGTATATTGCTGTTAGTTGAAAATGAAAACCACTTAACCCAACCATGTTCTCTGTGGTATTTCTCTACCTTAACCTGTGTGTATCATTTTCAAGCTTATGATTTGCAAAGTGTGGCTAACAGATGACTGGAATTAATAGTTGCACAAATTTTGAAATATGCATGACTGACTGCAATACTGATCAGCAAAACTGACTCATTGTACAATCGTTTATTTCAAAGCTGGGAAAAAACAGTATGTACACAGTGATGCCCACTTTTCTGTATGCTAACAAATGACTGCCCTTTATTTTTTGTTTTGTTTTTTTAAATACATGTAGGTGTGGAGAAAAAAAATGACGACTACCGACAAAAATCAAACAAATGGGATGCATCTAAAGATGTGCTTCTGGTCCTCAAAAGACAGGAACATTTAAGTACTTGAACGAACGCCTAGACAATACAAGAAAAGGAAAGCTGCCTACTGGGAAAATGACATCAAGGAGAAACGGGCAGAACAGCTGTCAAACATACAAGCAGAGAAAACATCAAACCTGCATGAAATATGGGAAAGCAATCAAGTAAATATTGAAAACATGACCCCCACTGGTATTAGAGATAAGCTTAAAAAAATGGGGGTAACAACTCGTGCCAGAAACCTTAAAAGGCTCCAACAAATGTTTAAGGATGCAATGCTATCTTGTAGTACTACAAGTTAATCTGAAGAGCAAATCACATGACAAGTAGATCAGAACAGTATCTATATACCCAGCAGCTATAGGAAGAGTGTTAGAACTACTGGATACCCAGTAACCTTCAGTTGATTGTAAAATTGTGATGTATGCAAAAATAGCTCACATGTGCATGTAGCAGATGTCCCTGCTAGCAGAGGTCTCTCACGGCGAGGCAAAATCATTTTTGCCTCGCCGTGAGAGACCTCTGCTAGCAGGGAAGTAGCAGATAGATAGAATTACTTGAGCAATGAAAGGTTAGTTCCAGGTAAGGTCCAGGTTTCATAGTTCAAATGTATATTTACTCTCAGATTTTAAGGTAGCTTGGTGTAGCCAGTATCTCTGCGCATTTACCCTCCCAACCATGATACACCACAGAAGACAGCCAACACCGGGAACTACATGTCCTACTCTATGCGACAAGTGTGTGGGTTCTTTTAAGTCCCACAGGATTATGAACATTGAGGGGTTGTGAGACGCCGCCTACAGTCTCTCATCTATCCGAGAAGACTTGAAAGTCTGAACCATTTGTAGATGTCATTACAAAGGCAGCACTTTCTCCTCAGTTATTTAAAGACGCTGAGTGTTGGTCCGGCCACAGTTGAACTCACAACCTCCCACATGGAAGCCCAGTGCTCACCCAACTGAGCCACCAGTGCTCTGTAGATGTGATTTCTTGGAAAAATAAATTAATATCAAGAAGGGTTAAAGTTAACTGACAATACATTTATACTTTCCATATTCTGTCCCAGTTTTTGACTGCACATGCAGTCTCTATTTTCTTAAAAACCCCTTCCCAACAGCCAGGCGTATAGACAAAGTAAAGTCCAATCTATTCACTCAAACAAGTTTTCAACACCACATGGGCGTCTCAAAATGTCCACACGTATTTTTTCAAGTGGCATCCTAGGTGAAGGCAGTACTTTACCCTCTCTAAAAACCTGTATGGCAGGAGTCCAACTTAGGACTGGTTTTATTTTTAGAGGGGGCTTGATAGCTTGGCCTTCACCATCCCTGTTCAAAAAATACTACCAGTTTTGGGGCAGATTGTCAAATCGAGAAAAATCCTCTATCTGGTACAGCCGGTAGCCAGCATGCTGAGATTCTGTTCCTCTGTTAAAACTGACATACTGCCACAAATCCAGGTCCATCTTTACATAGACAGGAGACAAGGATTTTGCCCTCAGTGAAGAAAGAATGCCATGGTAAAATTCCCGGCTTGCCTCTTCAAGTTTTGCTTCTGATGGCGTGGGTGGACTCTCAAAGCACCTGAAATATTTTGCTTTACCCATTAGTTTATCATTCAGCTTGTTGACAGTTTGGCAATCCATTGTTTGCTTTATCTTTGAAATGTGCAGTAGTAGTACAGTTACGAAACATAAACAGATTTTTAAATAAAAGAATTCGTAATATAAAGAAAATACTGACCTTAATAACTCTGGAGATAGATGCTCTGCTGGCTCCCATGTGCACTGCTCCAGAGGCCATCCCTTCCACTTAATCAGATACTCAGAATTCTTTCCAGTGACCGCATGATAACAAATCCCAAAAGGTCACTTACCAGAACTTTTTACACACAAAAGAAAAAAGGTAGGCATGATATTCAGGTTTGAAGCTCAAGTTTAATAGCTCAAGCTCTATAAACATGTGGCAACACTGAATTTACAAAACGCTCAAATGACACTCACATTTCCCGAATTTCTTCGGTGAATTATTCTTTCCACTAAATACTTTTCGCAGTAAGTTTTTCTACGTTGCTGTCTCTGGGTACATCACAACACTGGAAAAATTATGCAGTTGCTGGTAATCGTGAGCGGAACATGCTCTTTTGGCTGCCATTTTCGATACAGATTTTTCCGTTGAAACCGCTGCTAGTTTACGGGCGCGTTATGACCGGAATAGTTGGCGATGACAAAGTGACCATGAGAAGGATTTAGGCTTTTGGATGGTCGAGCGATCTTCAGGATTGGCCAGAGATGAACTTTATTCAGCTGTAGGACTACCTCATTGTCTCCACTCGCAAGTATCGCCACATTGTTTTGAAAGGAACACACTATAAAAAACTTAAGTCGTATCAATTTTTTTTGAAGGCAACATTAAAAAGTTGGAAACTAAACTTTTTGAAAACAAATCTTATGTAAGAGCGAACGTTCTTCCCTCGATGAAGAGGACACCATACAGAGTTCACACCTATGTTTGATGTGTTACACGCGGCCTATACTTGGGCTGCATGGCTATGGGAAATGCAATCACATCTGAGGAGTGCTCTTTGCCATCGAGGATTTTATTAGAAGAGGTTTGCAGAATAACCCAGAGGCTCTACTATATGCACATCATGGCTGTCGGTTTGGGTTGTACCAAGAAATCAACGTGTTGCAGCAAAGCCACTTGACAAAGTGTTGATCCGCAAAATAAGATTCGGGAAAAAGAACATCAGAACACAATCCAAAATAATCAATTTTGATCCTAGGGCCCCACAGCACAGAACTTGTGACGAAGGAGGCTTTGAAACGTTCTGCAAAAACCCTTCAGGAAAATTTGCCGTCAATTTTTTTTTCTTTTCCATGATCTTAAGGCAAAATGTGCAGGTGTTAATGTGCAATCGACTTCAAGCTTGAATGAGGGTGATCAAGGGAGCACACCCTTCACTGACTACTCCAGTTTCAGTGGATATCATTATTTGTATTCACCAATGGTCTCGCTTCATTGTGAAACAGAGGAAGTGAGTTGTCTCGTATGTTGCATCCTCTCTCATTTGTTAAAACACTTAAATAAGTACGCGTACTTCTCTTTTAATTTAAAATACAATGTTCAAAAATTTTCGGAAGGAACATTAACAGTCACTTCTAATTGTTTTTTGCAAAACGAGTGCCCATCAAAAGGTGGTCGTTTGAGAAAGGCCTCTTGGTTGTTTTTCCATTGAAACCACAGGAAAGATAATTAAGCCCAGAACTGCGACACATTCTGGCACACAAAGGTCAAACAGCCGCAAATTTTCTTGTTCCATATTGTCAGGCCCACAAGAAAATGTTGATAGCATCTGAAAATGAATGAAGGGAGAAATAGTCGTATTTTCACTTGAGAATTTGGGACACTGATTATGACTTCAAAAGTTGTTTACGCGGCCAATTTTGGGTGATTGATTTCTGTCAGTGATTGACCGACGTTGCTACGTATCCTGATTCAAGTAATATTGAACTATCCAATCGAATACGCATTATTTGATGACAGAATAACTTAGCGAATAACGTTATTCTGTGTTTCCAATAAGAACCTTCTACACATATCGACACCAGATGCATGGCACAAAAACATTAGCCTTTGAGGACCCTTGGGCCAAATAAAGAGTGTTGCAATTTGATTCAAAGCAAGTTACACCGCTTGACTGAACTCTTGCTTCTTCTAAATTAAGAAGGAAATCTTCAATTTACGCTATTAAGAAAACACACTGCCTGCAAACTTTTGAAAAGTGGACGTTTGCGAAATGACGCACTTCGAAGATTGTGGACTAAAGCCGAAATTCGCGTTCTGTTTATTTATTAAGATTCAATATTCTCGCGCATTCGGGCGGACTGGCGTACAATTCATCAATTTCTGCAGAAACACACTCTTTGGATAAAATCTGTCTTATATATATTTTCGCTGCATGAAGCAAGTGTCAAACGTCAATGTTTTGGTGGTAATTTATTTGGAATGCTGCGAAGGCGCGAGTGCTTAAAACATGCCTTCGAAACAATATTTTGTGTTCTAAAGTGATTATTTCGACAGAAACTCGTACGATACTGACTCATAAGCAAGTGTGCAAAACTTAGAAGCCAAACTTACCGAGAACTTTTCTGCTGCTACCAATTAATTGTGGATCCATTGCTTATGTTGCAAAACTGTGTATGACTATTTATTCTCATTCTATGGCATCTAGTTTGTTAGGCGCAAGGCTAAAACGAGTGGCAAATAACTCATTCTCTTCTCTCCCACCACTAATCTTTCCACAGCGGTTTCTGGTCTTGATAGACTTCCTTCGTCTGGGTCAGAACCCTATAAAATAAGAAAAATCAATTTATAAACTAACCTGGCAGTGAACATTAATGTGGGAAAATAATGCCTCTGATTCTAGCAAGAGGAATGAAGTTATGAGCGCCTTGCGGCTCGTTCAGCGCTGTAAATTGTCTCGTATTTTCCGCTGGAAAAACTTTGTGGGGTTGAATTATATGAGAAGGAAAAAATGTATGACAGTAATTTTTTTCCTTTTGCAAACTGCATTTGGTAACCCTTGAACTTGAAGAGACGGCATGTGAAGATTTCCGTGACTCCTGCAAGACACCATCGACATCAATTGTGTGCTAAGTCTGCAAACATAGACATAATTTTTCTCAGTGATGGCAAGTGAGAGTATGTGTGGCAATTTTATGTCGGGCACTCTCACGCGCCGATATGGTCTACCCACTGATGGATAAAGGTGGCCAATTATTCTATATTACATAAATTTTACTCCTAGATTCCTCAGGAGACCTTTTGCAAGAATTTGCCGTTTGTACATTCATACATAAACTTGATTTTTTCTCGACTTTAAGAGTAGCTATCAAATAACAACAAATGTGGGGAAAGGGGTCGGGAATGAAGAACTCCAACAACTATCGCTAATGTAATACTAGTCTAGCTTGGTAAGATGGGAGGACGGGAGGGGTCAAAACCCCCCTCAGCCCCTTTCTCTCTAGGAGTGCAGGTCAGGATCCCCTAAGAGAGGTGCTACTCCTCTTGAGGGCTGCAGATCACAATACCCTGCAAGAGTCCTTACTCCTCTTTAGGGCTCCCACAATACCCTAAAAGAGGTCCTTACTCCTCTACAGGTCACAATACCCTGTGAGAGGTCCTTAATCCTCCTCAGGGCTGCAGGTCACAATATCCTGAAAGAGGTCCTTAGTCAGGTAAGGTAGTTAAGATTCGTGGTTACCATGGCAACCAATCCATGGTATGGTGTTTAAAAGAAAAAAGGGTTTAATTCTCTGATCTGCTGTGAATGGAAAATGGTCAGCGATAAACTGGATTTTGGCTGGGTTTCAGTATGACGTAATTTGAAGCAATTTCAGTGCTTTCTGTGAGTCAAGTCAAAAATACACATAATTTGGTAGATGAAAAGGTGTGATCTCCATCCTTCTGCTTTTAAACAACTACATTTCGGTTGACACATGACATCTAAAACACACACAACGTGTACGAAATTAGCTGTTGTTCACGAATGAGAAACAGACATAACTTCTCCTTTAACTGCGATCGCATGCCATTTAAAGGGAACATCCACTTTCCGAAAAATCAATTCTTAGCAAACATTGTTATACAAAGATACATTTTCATAGAGGTCCATTTGTAACATTACTTATTGCTTTTGGGCTAGTCTGCTTCCAGAGAAGGGATTGGTAACGCTTAGTAGCAAGTCTTCTAAGTGACGTGTCGGGTACAGGCTAATTCCATGTTCTTTGGAATGACCAACTCAGCACAATGATCAAAAGAAAGCACCCGATTTTGCTAAATCCTTTGCGAGATTTGTTTTACAATGAGAAACGAAAGTGAACAGTATTCCTGGATTACTCCAGTTACTTGGCCATATTGCCTCCATGGTGAGAGAGAGAGAGTTGTTTATAAGTGGATCATGCAGTGATGTATCCAGGGTTTGTCATTGCGTCCTGGGACGCACTAGCTCGTTTTCCTTTTGGACGCATAGAATGTGGAACAAAGGGTCCAATTGGACGCAGAAAAAAAAATCAAATATTTATGTAAATTACGATTTATATCAAACAGTCTACACAGTGTACCACAACTTTTCACTGAGAAAATAATATGATATCATATTTCTTGCTGTTGCGAAGGTAGACCGTGCTTGGATGGTAGACCATTCGTAAATGGAATAGACGATGTGTACAGGATTTCTAACTGTGTGAACTTTATTACGAATCATCTGGTAATGTATTGGATTGAGCGGAAAAGAAAGTACTAGTTGAATTGTGCTCTTTCTTGGAAGGCACGATTTTCAACTGTAATGCCATCATCGCGGTTGACGTCACCAAGAAACACAATAAATGGTATTGTGTTACATAATACGAGCCATGTGTAACTTTTGGAGCATCAGATCTGCAGTGCAAAATACTTTGCTCACTTTAGTATTTGGTACGGAGTCTTCTGTTAGCAATGATAAATCCAAACACTTGAAAATCGATGCCACCGTATGTCAATAATTAATATCCTTTGGTGTTTGGTACAATGTGCTTTGCCCTTCACGTGCAAACTTCTTAAATGTTTCAGAGCTTATACAATATCTAACAATTGTTTCTTTAGTTCCTGCTTTTCTACGTTGAAACGTTTCCCTATAGGATTCAAATCCGGACTGGCAAAGTTATTGCAATCAATCAGACAACAAGTTGCAAAAATAGTGGAGACACTTCACTTTCTTGGGGCATTATTAATTTCCCTATTACCTCTCACACTGCAGCCCCCCTCCCCCCCCCCCCCTCCTTATCAGTGTTGCTGGCAAGACAAAAAAATGTTGGAAACTTAAGCAGTCAACATTGAAAAGGGGAGAGGAAGTGGGAAAGGTTTAACTTCTAGATACGGCGGGCATTGGAAGCTAGAAAAGGTGTTTTTTAATGAAAGTGTCTCAACAATTTTGCAACTTGTTGGGTTAGGGTTAGAAGAAAAAAATTCCTTGTTTATTTTGCGATATTTGTACGGGGTGTTTTTAGGTAGCAACAAAATTCCTTGTTACATTTCGGGGCCCCTTCTGGCTTCTTCTTTTCCAAAGTCGTGAATCTTGTTATATTTATTATTCTTGCGATATTTGTAAGGGGTCTTTTTAGCTAGCAAGAAAAATCCCTGTTACTTTTGTGATTTTTGCGAAATTTGCGGACATTTCGGGTCCATTCTTGGCTTCTTCTTTTTGTAAGGCTTGAATCTTGGTACATTTGTTATTCCTGCAATTTTTGCGATATTTGTAAGGGGTGTTTTAGGTAGCAAGAAAAATCTTTGTTACTTTTGCGATATTTGCGGACATTTCAGGGCCCTCCTTTATTTCTTCTCTTTCTAAGCCTTGAATTTTGTTACATTTGTTACTCTTGCGATTTTTGCGATATTTTTAAATGAGTTTGTCATAATTTTTCATCAATTATTTCTGTTGCGACAATTGCGAACATAATTTGCTAGCAAATTTTTGCTAACGAGAGCAATCCTGGACATAAGTGTATTTCGCTGCGTTTATAGATAACCATTTTGATTGCCTATTCGCAGTTTCTGACAAAGGATAGCCGAACTTTTTTACAAGATGGGGATCCCTCTCAAAATTCGGCATTAGCACGGGCAGCGATGCAACGTAAAAACAGTACCTTAATCAAATTGTGTCCAAGATCTCCAGATATGGCGGTCATTGAAAATGTTTGAGTAGGATGTTAAAAGACAAAGCAGCGCAGCAACAACTACACCGAGAAACATTTGAACAGTTTAAGAATCGTGTTATCAATACATTTTACTCTATATCTGTTGAGACTGTGAACAATTTAATACGCTCTATGCCGAAACGAATTGATATGGTGATTGGAAATAAGGGGAAGCGTATAAAATATTAAAGAAATACCACCATTTCCATTCTGTGGATAACTGCATGAGATCTCTTCTCGCAAAATGTAAACTTTCAGAGATTATAATAACCATCGCACTATTCACCAAAAATAAGGGGGGAGGGGTGGTGTTGCATATTTCAAAACAGAAGGGGGTGAAAATTGCTCCGATGGCCATCAAGACGACGTTTAGCGATTTTTCCAATTTTTCCAGAATCATTTTTTCCAATCATTGTATGAAATTGATTCGCTATTCATTGTGACATTGTGACATGATTTGTCTTGGAGCTCCTGAGAAAGAATAGTGAAGTACATTGCCTCTTAGTCCTTATCTCAAATAACTACACAAAGGTGTCAAAGGAAGACAGAACACTTTCCTTCTTTTGCTATAATCTGAACAGTTCTATGTACAAAAATAAGCTAACTTTGTAGAAAATTACATTATTAAAAGAGATCATCTGTTGTAACGACCTGTCGACCTTCTTAGCGCTGAAACTCAACTATTCACCACTGTGTTCTAAAGTAAAGTAATTATACTGCCGTAGACTTTACGAACTATTGGTTCACCATGGTGAAGCCCTACAAATAGCCTTATTGAATAGCTTAATCAAGAAAATTATCCCTAAGGTGCATGTTCTGTGATCTGTTCTATCACTTAAAACACTTGTAGATGCAGTAGCTCTTGTTTTTGGTTCCTAAAAAAGGCAAAGAATTTTCCAAACACCATGGTGAATCGTGTAACACTTAAGCCATAGGAAAGATTTAAACATGTCAACAAACTCGGCGATATTTACATAAGATCAGTCGTAATTGAATTAGTCGTCTTGTGGGAAAATAAGTCGACTAAAACATTTTTCACACGGGGGGACTGACTTTTGCTGTTCCTCAGGTATTTGATGGAAGAGATTGAAGACCTGCCACCTTACCTTCATCATCTGAGTCTCCCTGTCATCAACAACACCATTTAGCAACAGACATGCCCTTATTTATCGCACTGAGAAATCTAATTAGCTTAGGTAAATATTATTTCCCCTTTTCAAAAGTTGGAATATATGTCTTTAATTACTGCCTGTATGTGTAACACATTGCCTTAAATCCGACATCCTAAATTTCTCTTTGTCATCTGTGCGCAAACCAAGCAGGTATATTCCATCGATGATCGAAAAATTCGTCTTTAACACAAACTGTTATTCTTTCCTCTCTTCAGACTAAATACAATACTCGTCAAAAATCTTGAAACACTTGTGACTGTTCCCCCTTCCCCAATGTTGATTTGGGTATCACAGTGGTCTCAGTGCTTCAAAACACGCATGGCTCAACATTGGGGAGGGAGAAGGCTCATTTCAGTGGGGAAAATAGTGTGAAGTAGAAATATCAGGATTTTTCCAGAAAATTCGAGAGAAACGGTGTCTGTTTCAACGATTTGTGACGAGTATTGTAGGTACAATTTCGCTGCGTTTTGGGAAGAGCCTTCAATTTTATGTTTGGTTGACACTCTACACTGCTTTTACTGGGGTGAAGATAATGATGACGAAGGTTTACAACGAATTATCCCCGTTCAGGTGGAATTATTTGCCTCTCACAGATATCGATCCACTACTTCACTACAACATTGGGTGGCAACCTGAGGAAAAACTGTTGTTACACTCCAAGAATGTCTTTGACTACTTAGCAATTATGATAACAATTAACTCTGGGAATCTCGTCTTTAGAGTTCACTTGACGGAGACTGTGCAATACTACACTGACAATCTTTTCATAACCGCAAGCGTCACACTAGATTCACTTATAAACTTGTAAATTGTGTCTTTTACCTTACTCTTTTTGTACACGTAAATTTTTTGCAATGTCCAGCCCTGTAGTTTTTCAGGTTTTATTTTTACATTGACCATACATTTTTTTATTCATAGCTTTCCTCCACTTAAGTGTCCCATATTAATCATGGATCAATTTTAGAGGCTTGGCCAAAGCCAGCTGGTGGCGTCAGAGGAGGCAAAAGGACAGGAGGGGGAGAGAAAAATGTAGGTTACGTTGGGAACATCAGCAGTAACAACCCACCACTAACCAAAAAAAGCCTAAGGCTAAATATGTTATGCATAATATAATATCTTGACTACTCGCACTTGTTTTTGAAAAGGAACACCTTAACTCGCACGTTACTCGATAGTGGATCACGATTGCGAACCTACAAGTAGTAGCGACGGTGACGACGATAGAGAGGTAAGAGCTACAGTACTGTGCAAAAGTAATGATAGCGAATTTCGACGAAGTTCTACGAAGTTCTACGTAAATCTGCGAAATTTCACTGGCCTCTATTTTTTCACCATTAACGAAATTTCGTGCAGATGTGCGAAATCTCACTTAGCAAATTCGCTGAAGTTGGCAAAATTCGTTCGAAATTTCGCAAGTGGGAGCGAAATTTCAAACGAAGTTTCCAACACTTTGTTTGTGTGAGCGAAATTTCGAACGAAAACCATTTGTGGTCATTACACGAGGGTCACAAAATGCAGAATGCAAACTGAGGAAAAAAAAAAAACAGTTCACTGATGGCAGTCCGTGTTGAAAGACATCGATAGTCATGCAGTCCTTTTCCCCCGATTTTAATAAAAGGGAATTATTGTAAAATAAGCGGGTGTCATTGCTGAGTATTAATTGTTTATTTTTCCTGCAGTTTGGTCTCCCATTTACAGATAACACATTTTTATTAGTGAACCACACTTCAATTTGACAATTAATTAATTTCCAAAGCGTTCCGAAGACCTTGTGGAAAAAAATCATATCTCCGGTTATATTTAAGACAAATTGTTCATTCAAACAGTAAAATGCGCTTTGTTTAGCCATATAATTGTTTATCAAAGTTTCTATGGCGTGCTGCTCACGTTTAGTTATTTTTTACTTCAAGGAAAAATTCTTTGTTTCGCACACGTCGGCAAGTCACTTGCGAGATGTTTATTTCCAAAGCGTTCCGAAGACCTTGTGGAAAAAATAATATCTCCTCAGTGCCGCGAAATTTCGCTCGAACTTACGCAGATTGCAGTGAAATATCGTTCTCGCTCAAACAATAGGACTCGAGAAATATTGTTGAAAAAAAAACTGCGAACTTTTGTGTTCAGACAATATTACCGAAATAAACTGTTCGCTGTAATTACTAAAACATGGAATGACTTACAACCACCTCAAAAAATTGAACAACCACCTCGACAACATTATTATTATTTTACCTCGACGTTTCTCGTGGTTCATTGTGGTTGACAATAAGATTCTTGGGGGAGCTGGAGGTTTTATTCAGGTCACATATTTCATATGCGTGACGTATTGTCATCTTGCTTGTTTAAAGAGGCATTCGATTGTTTGTGAGTGGTTGTTGAATCTTTTGAGGTGGTTGCAGGTCGTTCCAATTGTTCTCATAACTACGAACTTTACACAGTTAACGACAATTCGAAAACTGCGAAATATGATATGATACATGCGTATTTATGTTCAAGACCTACATGTGTAGGCCAAGATCAGGGCAGCCCACATGCTCCCCAAGCTGAAAATACGTGGTGCATGCGACAGTTTGTGTATATAGAGAATTGTATAGGAAAATCACCGATCGTAAAAAAAATGTGTAAATAACTATCTCATTTGAAATAAAGTTTTCCTACCTCAAATGTGTGACGAACTTGTCTCTTTTGCCGCGTTTAGAGCCATTCTGATGCCGTTTAGTGAAGTTATCCGGAAGGCCGTTACTAAAATAATAGGAAGGCCGACCACTCCATCCATCGCTGGCCAGACCTCACTCCACAAATCGTTTTCTCCTCAACAGGAAAAGTCCCAAATCGCAATAAAAACAACAGTTCCATAAAGCCCAATAAATTTCACTCCAAATATGTGTGTTTCGGCGGCCGAAAGACTCGTGACGAACGAAAACTTTGCCTTAAAATTCACCTCTTCGGCTTTCCTCAGAGGCTTGTGACCGGGCTGGCGACAACGGAAACTCGCAAGATGGTTTCAGCCTCAACTCTGGTCCATTAAAATTTGACTGCACGCTGGCAACACGACCGTTGTTGACTTGTGACCGGCTCTAAACTCGGCAAAAGAGACAAGTTTGTCACACATTTGAGGTAGGAAAACTTTATTTCAAATGAGGTAGTTATTTACACAATTTTTTTACGATCGGTGATTTTCCCATACAATTATCTATATACACAAACTGTCGCATACACGACGTATTTTCAGCTTGGGGAGCCTGTGGGCAGCCATCACACTACCAACGTTGAAACTTACTGTAGCTCTCTCTGGCAAAACGAAATTTCGCACGCATTTTGAAAGAAGATTCGTCTCACCTTTCGAAATTTCGTACGCATTTTGAACGAAATTTCGTCTCTCCTTTCGAAATTTCGCACACCTCCAGAGCGAAGATTCGGCGAAATTTCGTCACACTTTCCGAAATTTCGCCAAAGCAAAACGATCTTTCACACTTCTTCTGAGCAAAAATTCGGTGAAATTTCGTTAGACCTTTCGAAATTTCGCTCAACCTACAGGAAATTTCGCATGTCTCCAAAGCGAAAGTTCACGAAATTCGATGAATTTCGCTATCATTACTTTTTCACAGTACTGTATGCCCTGTTCACGCCAAACCTTAACCATGTTTTGAAGATGTTTAGTTAAAAACGGTTTCAAAGGGTTTTCTTTTTAAATCATGCATGCTGCTTTTTGTCGACTACACATTTAGCACAGCTAAAAGCATGTATTGAAACTCACCTGAATCTCACCTAAAAGCCAGTGCAACATTTTTCTATGAAAGATTTTCATTTTGTTAAAACCAGGTTAACTAAACATGTCTTGTTGGTGTGAATAAGGTATTACTGAGTGAAGAAATATATTCTTTCACGCCACGTCCCAAGGTGGGCACACTTTCATTCCATCCGGTTTGCTTTTACACTACAGTCAGAAACAAGTATGGGAGTATATTTTGAGATTGCGGAAAGCCTGCGCAGTGACCAAGTAGCGTCAGCACCCGCTGCTTAAAACAAGGTATTGACTATTGACTGATCCAATTGACATTGTAGTAATTTCAAGTTCAATTACTTTTCTTACGTCCACTGATGTATAACTGAAGATGTTGCCCGGAATGCTGCATACAAGACATGGGCAAAGGCAAGGAAACAAGTGACAACGTACAGATTTTTGGTTATGACATATTAATGGAAAGTCACAGAGGGAAGGCTTTTCTTTGCATTTCTGGACTTAAGTTTCTCTTTTTTTACGAATAGAAAAAAAAGAAATTTACCAAGCGGATATCAGTGGGTAAAGAAAAAGCTCTGTGCCCGAAGGAAATAGAACATGCCTCAAACATGCCGTGCTGTGGAAAAATGGGCACAAGAACATTGGTAAACAAGGAGGACATACTGAAATGCTGCAAGGCTTACACATCTTTGCCTGAAAAAGAACAACGTTCCTTTCTCATCACGTTTTTACATTTTCAGTTTATGAACACAAAGGTAAAGTCAATTTGCGGTTGAGGTCAATACAATGTAATTATTGTCATACTAGTTCTAGCCCGTGGAGGGGAGCTCTCTCTAGCTGTCATACCCTACATCTGTTTATTTACATGAGTGCAATAAAAAGTAAACATATTTTGATAAGTTAACATCATCATGGTTCAACTGGTGTCAACGATTTTTTCCTAGTTCGCTTACTGATAGAGCGATATATTGTTTTATCAAATAGATTCTTCGTATTGTTTGGAAACCCCTTCCTCGCTTCTTCCTTGCGGCTGGTCACACGTTTGACGTCACAGACCAGCAAGCAAGAGTTACAGAAGGTAATAGTGTCATTTACAACTTACCATGTCTCTTTAAGGGAAGAGATGTTATTCATTTGGAGTAAATGGAAAGGACCTTTGCAAAAAAGCATGGTTGAATGCTCACAGCATTTCTTCTACAACGGAAGTAGTAAAATGCCTCGTCTCTCAGTAATAATTAGAAGAATCACAAGTGCATACCAGTCAGTTTACTCAGATTGCTTTTCAACCCTTGAAATTTTCTCATTTTAAACATAATGAGACAAAATTTCATGAGAAGGTATTTATCATCCTTTTGTATATCTTACATGCATGTTTCACCGTCTTCTACGGCATTATGAAAACGGTGGGACATTGCCAGAAGGGGATAGAGAAAGCAAGCTTACCACCAAGTCCAGTTACCTGAGGGCAGAATCGTGGTTCGAAGGTTTGACAAACTTTATCTGTCATAACACGTGATGTTTTGGGACATCGGTGGTAACATCAATTGCAACAGTGTGGTGACGTAAAATTTGTGAGTGTCATGGAGAACAAACAATATTCACTTATTTCTACACAAATTACGTCGATAGCTGTGCTGACCGTATACCTAACGTAGATAAATATTGCTTACCGACATGTCTCACCAAAAAAAAGATTTACCTAACGTATGCTGATGATGTGAGTTCTATGGGTTTGTGTCCAGTTTCAAGGCCGACGTTTTCACGGATGTCGAAAGCTAGATTTAAGAATGTTATCATACCAATGGTGGGGAACCCTGAATTAACAAATAAAATACCGATTGGAAAAAGAGGCACAGTTTTACATACTAAAGCGTCACTGATAGTCAGTAATTATGTGTTTTTTCTCTTTCTCTCTCTATCTTTAGATTGTTGCCTGCCTATTTGCCACCTATTCTCCATTTCCATTTTTCAATAATTCAACAACTTTAAAATTTGTTTTTATTATGTGCAGCTTAAATATACACTTTCTTTTTCACGGCAACAGTGAAATCCAGAGAGTGTCGGGCACTGTGAAGGAGGCAGTGTGGCCCAGTGGTTAGAGCGCTTGCCTTGAGATCGGGAGATCCCGGGTTCAAGACCCGCTCTGACCACTCGTTCAATTTGATCCTGGTAGTCCCTGGTTCAACTTCTCAGCTGCACTTGTAAATAGCCAACTGGTTTGCCTCTGGCCAGTTGGGATTCTTAACAGTTGTTGTTGTTCTGTTCAGTCGTTTCGTTGTGTTTCATTGGCCCTGAAAAGCCCCTATGGGGAGCAGTCAATTAAGTATGTATTGTATTGTATTGTACTGTGAAGGTAACAGCGCGAATTTTATCAGTCGTAGGTACAAAGACAAAAAAAAACCCATAAATTTTCGATTTTTGCAGATTCCGAAGGTCAATTACAAATAAACATTTTCCACCAAAGTCCCCGTCACCCTGATTTTTTTTTTTTTTTGTTCTTTATCAAGTACTTTTTTGAAAAAAAAAAATACTGTACAAGGCTATGAAGTAAACTCGAAGGTGCTCGAATCTTTTTTCCCCCATCGGACTCCTTCTTTTCTTTTTGACAAAATTATTTTTCCACATATGGGTTGTGCTTTCAAAGAAGAAGTGCCTCCACTTTCGAATATCTCCATTTAGGACTTTTCACGATTAATTTAGAAACACCTATTTAGTAGCAAATATGCATTTTGGTAGCAAATACCCACTAAGTGTTGTTTTTTGACAAAATGTGGTGGATTGATGACATTTAAGTACACAAGAGGATACATCTGACAAGTAACATGCCCTGAACGAACAAAACAATGCAGTATCTTTCTCTGATTTCATTATTTGTAGTCCCATATTAGACTTTTAGCCTTCCTCAATTGCAAGTAAAGTTTAAAGTTTGCGTTGTTTCATTGAGTCTTCCATCGTTTTGTTATTACATGTACTTTGGTAGCTTAGATGTTTTAATAAGTAATGCCCTTTATTGCTCTTGAAATTCTTGAATATCTGTGTCTTAAAACTGAATTTATAAATCATATGATGAAAAGGTGAAAAAGTTATCGGGTGTGGCTAAGGTAGAGAAGGCATACCTTGGGCACTGTTTACGCAGAGAGGGTTCATTTGTAACCGTATAGCTTTTGATGACGTTTCGCCTTTTGTTTTCATGTTGCCTATCAAGACTATTACTGAAACCGACTCGTTTTGAAAACGTTATCAAACAAGGAGCATTTACGAAAACGATTTGGTTCCGTTCGTCTTTGAAACAGGGGAACTGCTTCGTTTTGAAAACGGTTACGTCTTTTGGCACAAATTGGCTGGCTGGTGCAGAGTAAGCCAATGAACCACCACCGAGTGCAGAGCTTGCTTAAATAATCACATTGCAAAGCACCTGGAAAACGATTAAATAGGTTCAGTGTAAACCACATGTCTTTTACGATTCCGCATCCAGGTCATGAAACCGTGTTGATAGATAACAGCGTCAGTGCAGACGATGCCTCATTCACACCCAGTTTTGAGACACACTTGATTGCGTGATGAGAGAGCGCCTCCCTTTCTCATTTAATCTGAAGAACCACTTGAGCTACAAGAACCACACTCACAGCATAATAATATTCCTCGAATTTTTCACGTGTTCATAGTTATAGTTCGTATGGTTATAGTTTATACTTACATGTATTACTCTTACTTAAATCGAATTTGTCAGTTGCTCCAGTGAGCAGTGTATTTATGGCACTTACGAGGAAAAAAAAAGGAAAGAAAAGAAACGCACACCATTTGGTGTGAAGTGCATTCATTTTAATGAGTTTGCAAAGTAATATGAGAGATCAACACCATATGTTCCTCATGATCAACAACAAAAAACAACATTTTCTGTTTACATTTAGTGTGACAATATCTCCTCATGCAATTCACAAATTACAGCATGACAGTTAACAAGAGTACTAACAAAAAAAGGAATGGAGAATAGGATGAATGTTATAGGGATATTCTCGATAACGGCTCGAGTCAAAAAGGAAAGGAGAAAATGACCACATTTTTTTGAAATTCTGCCAGTTAAGTTAAACGTTTGGAACAAAATATCACAAAATGGATGGTTTACACCTTAAGACGATAAAGTGGGAGGTGATGTGCTTGATGTAATAGATAAAGTCCTGTCTTCTCAGACAGAGAAATCTGTTGTGTGGGAGTAAGGAGAGAGAAAAGACCATGATTTACTAAGTCTTCTATCTGGCAGATGTAAGACATCATGAAACAATGACTCATCCAATAACAACGTTTAATATTTATTGAAAACTTTTTTTTTAACATAAGCGACAACTTATTTAACATAAAGCTCGACTAGCACAGAGGGATTAGTCACGCTTATTACCATGCAACCAGCCACAGGGATAGCTCTTATGTGGTCTTTACATGAAGGAACTTGTGCCAGTGACTGATTGCTTTGGTTTTCGATCAGTTGACTTTATTTTCTTCTTAGAGACTAGTCTCACAAACAGATTACACGATTGGACAACCAAAACTTCATAGGATTAGTCCCTGCGACTAGTATATGATGGTTAAAAACTAGTTTGAATTCATAAGGTTGGTTGCAGGGACAAAACTTTGGCCGCGGTGACCACATATTTTGAAGAAAATGGGTAGTTCACACGAGAGGACTAGCCCCGAGGACTAGTCCTCTCTTGTGTACCGAATTAAAACCTTCAAAAGAACACCAAGGCTAGACACTAAAAATTTGTATGATAAAAATATTGAACAATGCATAAGCCGTGTTCACATTAAGCCTTGATTATGATCAACTGAAGTATAATTGAGGCTATTATACTCTATTTAATTTTATTCAATTATGGTTCTGTTCACATCTGCGAAAATTCAAATACAAATACAATTATGCACTGTAATTACTTCAAACAACCCCCTTGAGGTTGTTTGAAATAATAATAATCCAATTATAATCAAGAACTGTAATTAGTTGATGTGAACTCATTTCATACTTAATTCGATTATAACTTGATCATAATCGAGGCCTAATGTGAACACAGCTATAGAAAATGCACTAAACGTCATTTAAGCACTGAGCCCGGTTTTTCAAAAGCCGATTAACGCTAATCCCAGATAAAAAATTAACCAAGGAGTTTATTTCTCTACTCCCAAATGCTGTTCAACGCTGATATTCGGCAAGACTTTACATTAGAAGGAATCAATCTTTAAAACAACAAAAATAAGGAAAATAATTTTTTACCAAAAAGTTGAAAACAGGAAACAAAACTTTACGGTAATCCTGGATTAAGTTAATCAGCTTTCGAACAACCAGGCCCCAAAGGTTAATTGTTTGTATAAAACGTACGTAGAGTTAACTATGATTAATGCAAGAACTTTTTTTTTTTTGCATAAGCCTCGAAAAGAATACCAGGAGGCCAGACAGTAAGAATTTGTATGAACATGATGTTCAATGATGTACAAAACATACTAAACATTAACTTCATACTAAAAGTAAATTTTTGGTATGTAATGAGTAAACGTTTTCTAGGTTAGCTTTTTTTTTTTTTTAACCATAAACCTTGAAAAAGACATCAAGGCCAGGCAGCAAGAATATGTATAATGAAAATGTTCTGTGATATAAAAAAAAGGTACTGGAGGTTGACTCTACGTACTAAAACTTAAGTTTTATCTTTCAGTGATTAAAGGGTAACTCTCGGCTAAAAGACACTTTTTTGGGAAAACATTTCAGACTTGTCGCTAATGTCTTCAAAGTAAATAAAACGTGCCCAGAAGCCTTTTTTACCCGTGAATTTTAGCTCTAAAACCGTGTGTATCACCGTATGTTCAGGATCCCATCGCAAACGCTTCGATTTGCGTCACGTGATGCGATACGTCACAGGTGTGGAACTGCAGGAAAACATGTCTGACTCTAGTAGCGGGAGCTCGGACTCTGCTAGCGATTCTTCCGATTTCGAAGAAGCTATAGGTGGCGCTACCATCGGCGATATAGTACAACCCTTTTCAGAAATTCAACCGTGGCGTTTCGAGCCTCCAGCACGATCTACAGTATCGCCGGATAGAGTGGAAAATCCAGAACCTCCTCGGCAACGCTGTGAGCTCGACAGCGAAGAATGGTGAGTGTGGAGGCCTGTTCGTGCAGTTTCTTTTCCCTAGTACACTCTCTTGCTGATTATTTTGTGTATCTACTTTGAGATTTTTGATAAAGACAGAAAGATCATTAAATATGCTTTTGTTCGATGGATACCTGTTGCTGTGTTCGTAATACACGACCCCACAAGCTTGTAAGCTTTAAATCCAATCGTGTGTAAATAAAGGTCTTATGTTATGTTATGTTATGTGAATAATTTTTTATGCCGTGTCTGCATATCCAGCAACGGATAGAATTACTCCATGATCGACACTCTATACAAACCTCCTCAACATGCTTCTTCTTTCTTATGAGCCCAATCTAAGTTAAAGATTCCTGAGAGTGTGCATGATGCCACCGAAAGTTGTCATGAGATCCAAAACACTGTATATATATTTTTCCGTGTCTGACTGAAAAATAAACAAGCTGAACAGCGTCTCCAAGCGCCAACGCTCTCGGAAAGGTCAAGAGATTTACTCAAAATTGGAAAAATTTAGACTACCAGACGTGGAGTACTTTGAAAACCTTGTCAGGCCGCCGGACATGTATCCGCTTTGCAGTTCATTTTAAGTAATTAGTCAACTTGAAGGATCCTCTTACGTGTCAATTTCGTTTCTTTCTTTGCAAATAGGTTTTCAAGGGTAGAAATTGGCCTGAGTAGACAAAATTATTTATCTCTTCGGAACTGAGATCAGTTAGTATTTCTTGTCACGAGCTTGGAGACTATTTGAGTTTAAAGAGAAACGTAACAAAATTTATGCGAATTTCTTTACCTCTGCATCTCTAACCTTTTTAGCTTCTTTAGAGTCGAGAAGAAATGCACTTTAACTGTCTTAATTGGAATTATTGGTAATGCTTTTGTCTAAAACAATATTGTGGTTTGACTCGAAAGGTGTCGTTGTGGCAACTGTCAGAAGATGTTTAGAGAGGAGGAGAACCTCTGTTGCCAAGAAATAGAAGGGATAAAATGCAAAAATTTAGAGGCTGTGGAAGTGGAGCAACTTGATCATCCCCCTAACTGTATAGTGGATCATCCCGGTTTCCGTGCAGTCTGTTTGAATGTTTGGGTGCTACAAACTGCTTGGTTGCAGTATAAACAGCAATATGGCAGAGATGTCTATGAGGGACCTGAATTCAAAAAGAATAGACATGTTGCATACAGACAGTTAGTAAGGTGGTGCTGGGGGACTTTAGGGAAAGAAATAAGAGTTCCATTGCCCTCATGTGCTGTAAACTGTATTCGAGCTCATTTTCAGGAACCAGGTGTGTTTGAAGAAGACTTGACATTCACTGGATTCCTTTATGCTGATGAGTAACCAGCACCACAACATTGTATTCTTTGCATCATTATTAGTGGTTTTTTTTGGTTTCTTTTTTATTATTAAAAGAGATCTTGGTTTGTAGGTATGAAAAGTAAAATTAATGTAACTCTTTTGATATCATATCAACATAAAATATATTTAGGAATACTGTTTATTTGTTAATCTGTTTCATACCTCTTGTTCCACGTTAAGCTTCATACACTTATTAGGCAGTTGCCTGATGATTGCTTTTCAAGAAGCGGGAGACACTTATGTAGCAGATAAGTTATTATTTCTGAATTCATCCCTCTCCTCATGAAAGCTATGCACTAATACATACAATAGATGTAAAACTATGTGGGGAATTTGATTATGCTTTATCTCATATTAAGTACATGTAATACTAATCTAGTGTACAAGATTAGAGCGGGCATAGCGGCTGACAAGACTCTCTATAATTTCCTCTCTGTCTGGTCTCTAAAGGAGGCAGCAAGGGGTGGTGGAACATTGACCTGTAAATTTGCTTTATATTGTTTCAATGCTCTTGGGTTGTTCTCATAGCCGTCAAATAATTCAGCAATTGTATCGAAGCAGTAACCTATTGAAAAGAAACATGAGGTTATTGATAGAATTGTACAAGTTCAAATGTTTACTTTATCCCATAATCATGCAAAGATTGGGTTCGTAGGCGTCTAGAAAATCTGTTCTCTTCATTCCTGGTCCTTGAAATTCCTTGAATTTCTTCTGACCCGCATTTTTAATCTTTGAAAACTTCAGTAAAAATGATCAGCCACTCAAGTCATGTGATACAAACGTGAGGAGCTGTGTGGTCGAGAATGGTTACCAGTGCCTTTGCATTATATTCATGCATGTACATGTACGGTAGCCTCGCAGCTCTTACAAGGTCTCACCTGATTGGAGACCACCCTAACCCTTAACAAAAGAACAAATAACAGAAACAATGGACCCTAGGCCTAAAACCTAACCCTTTTGTTTTAGGCCTAGGGTCCATTGTTTCTGTTATTTGTTCTTTTGTTAAGGGTTAGGGTGGTCTCCAATCAGGTGAGACCGTGTAAGAGCTGCGAGGTGACCCTACATGTATGTTTCCATGGGTAAATTCTTCAAGGTAAATAAAAAAGAGGTCCTTGAAATTTCAAATTTGGCCCATGAAAGTCCTTGAATTTTTGATCTGAAAAAGTGTATGAACCCTGCGAAGACAAACTTAATCACTTAAATCACAATCTTTCATTCCCTTAACCAAGATCATTTCCTTTCTCTTTTATGAGAGGTACTATGAGGGATTTAGCAGCAGTGATATAATCCAAATAGCCAAGTTGCAGGGTTTGTGAAATTGTTACAATAAGTCATGTTACATTGGCACACTGTTAAATAAGCATCCATTGTACAACATACCATAGGTGGGCTTGGTTTTTATTTCTCGTACTGTGGACTGACCTTTCTTTGCTTTTGGAAATTGTATGGCGTACCTAGGCCTCCCATCAATGGTTACTGCCTGCATCCTGTCTGCATTTTCGTTGTAATGCAGTGCAGAAAGACACAATCTGGAAAATTAAGCACATAATACTAATTATTATTGATTTCTCATAACATGATCTCAAGAAGTAGACAGTTGTAAGTTAAAAATTCACTGCACCTCGTATACATTCCCCAGTAAGAGTAAGCTGTGTGTTTTGGAACAAACTGAATATCTAAGCTGTGCTTGGCTTCAAGGGTTGATGTCTGATACTTGGGGGATAGTTGAGCTATGTCCTTCAACAATTGTGGCTTCAACAGCATCTCCTCAAGTTTGACTGCAGCAGTGGAACCTAACGGGGAAGAAATAAATGCCTACAATCTCTTGAAAGTAGATATAAATACGCTGAACAAACTTTCTGCAACACTTTAAAATTATTATCCCTGGCCAACACTTTGTGAACTCGCATTGCAAAGCTACACTTCCTGAACCCCTCGCCCGCCTTTTGTAGCAAATATTTATGTTTTTCACACCATATAACAGTAACAACTTGCTCACCAGGTTCAAGCCAAAGACGATCTTTCGCCTCTCCTTGTAGTTCGCCGTGCCCACATTCAGGATATAACTGGCTGTTGTTATTTTCATGAGTGTTTTGAATGTGGAAAGGTAGAATCTTCCATTCTTCTTGCATCATCTGCCCGTTACCATCAGGAGTCGATGCAGCACACCAGTACATGTGATTCGAAATGGATTGCCGCCATTCACCCACATCTTCACATTCCTTTTTCTTGGCAAGCTTATCAATTTTTTTACATAATCCTACAACATGAAAACCCAGATAATCATCATTATCTGAATCTTTCAAATCCATATTCAAGGATTTTGTTACATTAGTCTGATAACTCAGATTTATCTAGGGTTTATTTTTTGCATGTACGATAAAAAAAAGAACGCCATCTTTACCCTTCGAAACATGCCATATATCGAAGTAGTGTGCTGTGTCTGGTAATTGTCTCTTAATCCAGGCAGTGTTTTGCTTGTGTCTATCTGTAATTAACTGAGCTATTTTGAGTGTGGCATCAGAAATCACGTTCACTGCTCTCACCAATCCCTCGTGTTCCATCCACGCACTATTTCGCACCTCGTTACTCTAAAAATTATTGCAAAACGACAACACATCAGATGTGAGTAGTGAAATCTGAAAAATCCATTTTTGCAACTTTCTTGTTGAACGAACCTGGACAAGTTGGAAGTCTACAACTTTATTGATCTCTTGTTCAATCAAAGTAAACGATCCAAATTTCGCACAGTAACCGGGTGAGTCACATCGTCCATCGCCGGCGAGTATTAGGTTGTTATTGCTTGCCCGCAGAGTGTTGAAGAGTTGGTGCTGGTTTGCCTTCCAATGTTGGATGATAACTGGACTAACGTACGATGATACATGACGGTAAAAAGTGCTCTCTGAGATGCATGCTACATTCATCAGTTTCAACATTCTTAGCGACTTCGATGCGCTGGAACCTGTTAAAGAAGATTTAAACCGTTTCACAATCATCATCATCATTATGATATTTATGATATTTATTATTATTATTATTATTATTATTGTTATTATTATTATTATTATTATTATTATTATTATTATTGTGACACTGCAGTTAATGTCATAGATTACTTGTTTCGTGCTTGAAAAAGTTTGTGTTTGATTGCCTTAATTATATCATTTTCAAAGCTTAAATATAACCTGACAGAAGAATAGACGCCGACAGTAACAGATTTCCAACAGCCATTCTGTGTCCAACAAATCGCTGGCTAAGCCATT
>OX421447.1:31652052-31674552 GCA_949126865.1 Montipora capitata
TACGTAAGGTTCCTATTTAGTTGTGATTCACTTCCTCTTCTTTTTCATTTTCTGCGCCATTTTTCTTACCTTTTCTGTTAATCGCTGTTTTGCTTTTATTTCTTCTTGCTGGTCCTCTGTTCCTGAAAGCAGCCTCAGTTCCAGTGACCTTAAACGAAAATCAACTTAGTCTTTAGCTGTTTTATGTTTAATCTTAACTTAAAGCATACAGTTTATAATTATTAAGTAATCTTGTCTTTATGTCCACACGAGGCTTAAACTAATATTAAAAACTTCATGAGTATATGAAAGACTTATATCTACTACGGATGAAATGAATGAAATGATCCTCACAGCGACAAACAAATTGAAGCAGTAAGTTGATTATGGTGCGAGGGTTGTTTCATTTCTTTCACATATCTTGATGGAAAGCCTTTTTCATCAGTGAGATAACGAGGGGTCTTCAGTTATTTTTGTTTTTATTGTAAAAAAAAAAAAAAAGAAAAAAGCACATTTGACAGTTGCTAATTTAAATTTTAATTTATGCACACTCACACCTCTTCACAGGAATATTTAATTAAGCTTCCCATTGGTGATAGTGTTTTTCTTTTGTTATTGAAACTATTGTTTTTCGTTTCAATTTAAGTTTAAATAGCTTATTCTGTTGTACCTTTTTCTTGTGTAACCTTCGGCGAGTGAAGAGAACTTTAGTTTTACATTGTGAAAAATAAAAGGTTATGGGCCCAGGAAAGATGTTGTCAATGTTGTCAACTGGTTGAGATGCGTCGTGGTTGACCTCAACAACTTTTGTGCTTTTTGGATTTACGAGTATGTTTTTGAATTTATGACGACTTCGATTTCAAGTTTGCTGTTTGGATGAGTCATGGAGGAGAAATGGTCGATCAACAAACTTAACGGGAGTAACTGGAACACTTGGAAATTCCAGATGAAGCATTTACTTATGGCGAAAGAGTTATGGAGTGTTGTGGATGGTTCAGAAATCCTAGCAAGCGAAGTGACAGCAGCGGCGGCGGCACTTTTCCAGTCGCGGTTACACAAAGCGTTCTCGACAATTGTATTGGCGATTGACAGTGCTCAGCTTTACTTGGTCACCTCGTGCGAAGAACCTAAGCAAGCATGGGATGCCTTGAAAAACCACTTCGAGCGAGAGACCCTTGCGAACAAATTGCTTCTGAAAAAGCAGTATTTTTGCTCTGAAATGAAAGAAGGTACATCGGTTGATCAACATTTAAAGCACATGAAGGATATTGCTGATAAACTTGCAGCAATTGGAGCACCTATTCCTGAAGAGGATGAAGTTGTCACTTTGTTAGGAAGTTTACTGAGGAGTTTTGCTACCCTTGTCACCGCCATTGAAGCTAGAATGGATGGTGTTAGCCTGGATTATGTTCAGCAAGCACTCATACACGAGGAAATGAAGCAGGTAGAGCTATCCGGTGAGTTGAGTGGAACTGAGTCAGCACTGACGGGGGCCTTAAAGAGAAATACGTCACGGAATCGACCAACATGTTATGGATGTGGTAATGTGGGTCACATTCACCGTTACTGTCCAAACGATTCACTCACATGTTTTGGATGTGGTGATGTCGGTCATATTCAGCATTATTGTCCCAGGAAGCATAAATGGCACAAAGCAAAAATAGCCGAGAGTAAGAAGAGCCGACAGGAAAGTTCTGACGTCGATGGTGAAGATGTTTATGCTGCAGCGTTCATGGAGTTTGCTGGAAGCGTTAAGTCTGCGGATAAAGAATGCTATCCATGGCTGATCGACTCAGGTGCATCAAGTCATATGACAAAAGAGAAGCACGTTTTGATTAATTTCCAGGAATTTGAAGACCCTAAAAACGTTGCTCTAGGAGGCGGTCGTGTTGTGAAAGCATTGCGATCTGGATGCGTTCAAATGAATATGCTGTTTCCAGGAACTGAGGCTAAGAAAGCTGTCTTGCATGACGTGCTGTATGTGCCTAAACTCACCTGCAATCTGTTTTCTGTACGAGCTGCAGTTGCTAAGGGTAATGCTGTCGAATTTGGCCCTAGTAAATGTTATATCTGGGATGAGAATGGAAAGCTTGGTGGAAAGGGGTCACTGGCTGATAAACTCTATCAACTAGATTGCCAAGTTGTCTCTTCTGGGTATGCCTCAGTTGCGCAATCTCGTAGCGACTTGTGGCATCAACGTCTCTGACACGTGCACGAGTCACGCCTCAAGAAGTGTGTTGAGAATGAATGTGTGCAAGGGTTTGACATCGAGAGAATTACTGAACTGTCATTTTGTGAAGGATGTTTCGCAGGAAAGATGTATCAAAAACCGTTTCCCACAATGGGAGGGATTTGGTCAACGCGTAAACTACAGCTGGTGCATAGTGACATGTGTGGTCCAATGCAAACACAGTCGATTGGAGGAGGTATTTTGTCACATTTATCGATGATTACACTCGGTGCTGCGCTGTATACTTTATGAAACACAAATCAGAAGTGTTTGACAAATTTAAAGAGTTTGAAGCCACAACTACCAGCGATGCTGGCAGAGCGATAGGAACTTTGCGGACGGACAATGGTGGCGAGTATTTGTCATCTGCATTTCAAAACTATCTGAAGGAGAGAGGAATTAGACACGAGTTGACAGTGCCACACTCATCCCAACAAAATGGTGTATCAGAACGAATGAATCGAACTTTGGTTGAGTCAGCACGCTCAATGATTGCGCATGCAGGATTATCGAACATTTTTTGGGCCGAAGTTATCTCTGCAGCTGCATATGTGAGAAATTGGCTTCCCACAACGACCCTAAAAGAAAGAGAAACTCCTTATGGGCGGTGGTATGGTAGGAAACCGGATATGAACCACTTTCGAGTATTTGGATGTATGGCCTACGCTTACGTGCCAGACTGCGAACGGCGAAAGCTGGACACGAAGTCAAAAAGGATGCATTTCGTGGGCTACAGCTTGACCTCAAAGGCATATCGTCTTTTTGATGAGACGAACCAAAAGCTCGATATCCGGAGAGATGTTGAGTTTAACGAGAGAGCCAGAATTCAGCCATGACTACAGAGCCAGACCGAAAGAGCATGGAGGTGAAGCAGAATACGGACACCATTGCAAAAGACGAAGAAGAAGAAGAAGAGGCAGAAATTAGGAGATCAGAGAAAGAAGAACAGCAAGAACCCCGAAGATCTGAGAGAACACATAAAACACCTGTCAGATATTGTTATGACGAATATGCAGACGCCGCAAACGAACTCGTGCACCATGTTGCCTATCATCTAAGTGAGGTAGATGAGCCTTCAACCATACAAGAAGCAAAGTCGAGTGATCATGCTGCAGAGTGGAAAGTAGCTACGGATGCAGAGTACAATTCTCTGATTGACAACAAGACATGGAAGTTGGTTGAATTACCCCCGGGTCGGAAAGCTATAGGATGCAAATGGGTGTTTAAGCTGAAGCACGATGTAGACAGTAGAATGGAACGTTTTAAAGCACGCCTAGTAGCCAAGGGTTACACGCAGAAATATGGGATTGATTATGATGAAAATTTTTCGCCTGTAGTTCGTTTCTCTTCAATCCGTTTTTTGCTAGCGTTTGCAGTCCAGCATGATCTCCTGATTCATCATATGGACGTTAAGACAGCTTTTCTTAATGGCAAACTCAATGAAGAAATTTACATGAAGCAACCAGAAGGATATGTGAAACCCGGAGAAGAGCATCTGGTATGCAAGATAGAGAAGTCACTATATGGATTAAAGCAGTCGTCCCGGTGTTGGAATAAAGCTTTCAGGGAAAGTGTTGAAAAGGTTGGTTTCACTCAAGCCTCAGCAGATCCCTGTGTGTTTATCAGAAAGAAGGATACGCTCACAATCATCGCAATTCACGTTGATGATCTTATGATACTAGCGGAAAATATTTTCGAGATGCAAAGACTTAAGGACAGCTTAAACTTGCAGTTTAAGATGAAAGATATGGGGGAGCTGCATTACTATGTAGGAGTTTGTATCGTTCAAGACAAGGAAAGGAAGCAAGTCTATCTTCATCAAGGGCAGTACATCGAATAGATGCTCATAAAGGTTTGGGCAAACAGAAGTGAAAACGGTGTCCACACCTGCTGATTTGAACGTCAAGCGGCAAAAATATGATGGTGTTAGCAGACCAGTCGGTATGATCTCGTACCAGTCCATCGTTGGGAGCTTACTTTATGCTGCAATCACAACTCGTCCGGACATCACCCAAGCAGTGGGAGTTGTGTCGAAGTTTTGTGCAAATCCTACACAAAGTCACTTGACTGCAGCAAAACGGATTCTCAGATATCTGAAAGGAACTGTATATCTTGGCCTGAATTACAAGAAGTGTGCTGATGGAAACTTGATTGGTTATTCAGATGCTGATTGGGCGGGTGATGTGGATGACCGTCACTCCACTTCAGGAAACGTGTTTTTATTGGCTAAGGGAGCAGTGAGCTGGCTGAGCAAGAAACAGGCCACCGTTGCGCTGTCGACAGCAGAAGCTGAGTATGTAGCCCTTAGTACGGCCACAGATGTAGGAAAACCTCTTGCAGAATCTTGTGGGTCATGCTAGGACCAAGCACATTGATATACGCTATCATTTTTTTCACGAAGGAGTGCAAGACGGAGCGATTATTTTAAAATATGTAGCCACTGATGAGATGATTGCGGACATTCTGATGAAGCCGTTACCTAAGTATCCCTTCAAGAAGCTTGTCATCCAACTAGGAATTAAAATTGTCAAATAAGCAACGCCAAAAGTGGGGGTGTTGTTATTATAAAAAAATAAAAGAAAAGAAAAAAGAACATTTGACGGTTGCTAATTTAAATTTTAATCTATGCACACTCACACCTCTTCACAGGAATATTTAATTAAGCTTCCCATTGGTGATATTGTTTTTCTTTTGTTATTCAAACTATTGTTTTTCGTTTCAATTTAAGTTTAAATAGCTTATTCTGTTGTACCTTTTTCTTGTGTAACCTTCGGCGAGTGAAGAGAACTTTAGTTTTACGTTGCGAAAAATAAAAATTTTACAAGCCTTACTGTTACTGTTTCCGACTAAGTAACTACTTCCTTTGATTATCTTAATTTCTTTTGCATTTATGTTTGTTTGTTTTTTGTGCATGGCAAAAACTAAAGTATAATGACCTTTGGTCTCCTTTCACCCTATGCCAAACAACTTCTTTCATGACAGCGTTAGGTTCAATAAGGTCTTTGGTTAATTTGAAAAGATGGTTTCCCTGCTCTTACGTGAACTTTCTCCAGAACCTTGAAGATTCAGCGATATGGAGGGTGAGATGTGAGTTATGGATGACGGTGCAGTTGCTGGTTTGGCTGAATCAAGATACCTCTTAACTTTCACTTCAGACGATTATATGTCAGAAGGATCGCAATCTGCCATTTGTCTTTCTCTTAGTCTGTGGAGCTTTAGGACTACAGCCTTAAAGGGGCGTTCCTTCAGAAGGGTTGCTGTTGATAGTTTTTCCTTCACTTTGGCCTCTTCAATAACGTCTGTCTCGAGGTCTTCTTTGAATAACTTCTTCAGTTGTTCTATTTCCTCCCTCTTCCACAGATGTGGGGCTGCTTTAGTGTCATTGAGATCATCCTGTGGTTGATGAATGTTGCTCAAAGTTAGGGCAACAAGTTTGCTCACTGCCCTTCAGCCAAGGTCAGTTTCGACAAGCTTATCATCTACACGATTATATCTGGATTGTGTCAGGGTCTTGTGCTGGGCTAGCGCTGCAAGATGATCCTTTTCATCTGGCATGTCGACGTGCATGCCAGTAGCAAGAGATTTCCTTGTAATTGTGGCAGATATTCTTCCCTCCGTGAAAATCCCCTTTCTTTGGAATGATCGCCATGCGGATGTTAATACCTGCGAAGATGTAACGGCCATCCTGTTGCTTGAAACGAATAGCTGCTCAACTTGTGGGTAGCTGCCGTGAACTGGCTTCTTACAGTTCTTAAGTACATGTCCATCACTTTGTGCAAATCTTCGTCATTAACCAGTCTCTTACTTCACATTGAGTTCTGTCACTGATAATTCTTTGAACCTGGGTTCCCTGACTCGTTTCCTTTGACGAATTGCCAAGCTGTTTTATTCCATTTATTTGCTGATCACCATGGCAGATTTGGTAGAGGTTTTCACTGGTGATGGGTTTCTTGAAATCTTCTTCGTGCTTCTGAAGCTTTCTTCTTAGAACTTTCTTGTTTTGGGCCAATGACCACGAATACATCAGATCCTGGCGGGTGTTTAACGTGTCAACGCTTGCTTCAAAACATAATGGGTTTGTGTTCTTGCATTAAAAATTTAAAAAAATAAATGCAAACTCATAAGATATGAGGGCACAGTTCCAGGTTGGTACATGGAAACAGCATATGACAACCATCGCTTCAAAAGAGTTACTCCTTCTTTTCCAGGAATCAGGAGCAGGCACACGGGTGGTTTTGGATTGTCTCGTTTCATTTATTTTAAGCCTTTTGAAACCCACTTGAAACCCGGGATTTGTACTTATGCGCTATATTTCGCTTCGGTATCCTCCGTCTACGTCCATCAACCACTCCTAGAACTCCGTCAGCATTGTTCCCGTGCCTAGGTCATCGCTGCCAGCTTGGCCTTTGGTCTCGATTTTCTCGTTTTCATTGATTTCATCATCACTAGGGACCCAGTTTGTGTCCAATACTTCATTATTATCGCTGTCATCTCCATCGGGTGCTGCATGAAATGCTTTGTACATGCTATCTTTGTTATCATGCGCCAGTTCTTCAGCAGACTCAAGGGTACTTTTGAAGGTATGGCCTTCAGCAACTTCTGTCTTTGAATTCCTTCACTGTTTCGTGCCAGTCTTGCTCACAATCAAGGAATGATCCTTCACTGATTTTGTCTTCGCCAATTACCTCAAAAAGCTCAATTAATAGTCCCTCGCATTCTTTAGACAGAGAGGAGGAAGCATTTGAGGTGTCTGATTGTGGAGAAGTATCTGAACCCGACTCTTTACTACAGAGGTAATCGGGATCTAATTTTAGACTCTCCTCACTGTCAGAGATGTCAACACATTCAAAATGTTCGTTCTTCTTACGACTATTTGCACTTTCTTCATCTTTGTAAATCTCGTTTTCACACGTGTTCTCTGTATCATTACTGGAACTTTCCCTGTCGTTGCTCTCCATTATGTTTCCTTTACATTCTTCATTGAAACGTTTGCTTACTAGCTTGCTGTATACTTTAGAACTGTCAAGAAGGTAATCACTGTTACTGTTGCTGTCACTGGTGCTTCATTCTTGTTCCACACTTTGTGCACAAGCCCGTCTTCTTCATTATGTTTCTTTTCTCTAGCTTTAGTTTTTCTTCTCCTTATTTTCCTCTCAGCTCTTCTTCCTAATTCTTCAAAATCTTGATCACCGTACATGTTGTTGTCTTCTGGGTTGCATTTAACATTTTGCTTGCTAAAATCGTTAGCTTCATCGCATGAATCATACTCCTCATTAATGTTTCCCTTGCAGCTTCTGTTATCTGATTTGACCTGTTCATTCGTCCCTGCTCTTTGATTTCTTTGCTGTTTTAGGTATGAATTTACACTTGACAGTAACGCTTGAGGGGCCTGCCCTAATGCCATCACATATGCCGACGTTTTTGTTTTCAGATTGTGAATGCCACTTTTGAAGGTGTTTATCACGCTGGAATAAAGGCATGTTAGACCTCTTACATGGTGAGAGGGGGCAGAATTTTACTCGCCGATTGGGTGCCTTTTCCTCCCCAGTCAAAAAACCATGAAGCTTACACTGCAATTTTGACATGCGATGGACTTCTTCCTTGGTGGCAACTAAGATTTTTTACACTTTTAATTTTTACAGATCCTAGAACTCCTCTCAGGGCGTTTTACATTAGCGGATGTTGAAATACCTTTATATGCAGAGGTTGAAGGAACTTCTTTGCTGTCCTGTTCATTCATACTATTAATTGGAAAAAATGAAGGAAGTGCTGAGTTTTTAAAGTATGTCAATAACAAAAGTTCACGGCCCGCTTTCAAGCAATAGTTAATTAGAACCAAAATAAAGATAGCGTTGTATTTAATCAGTTTCAGGAGCACTCTGTAATTTTCCATGCTAATCTGCAATAATGCTTACATACAATTTTCCATGAAACAGAAACAGCCATTGTATCAACTTCATAGTGAGTGACAATACCACAACAGTTGACATGGGCAGTTACTGGAATTTACCTTTTATCATGAAGGAAGCTTATCACAAAAACACTAAATCGGGTGATTTACATATGTGGGCGTTGAAGCATCATTATTTGCAGAGGAAGAAGTAAATCCTTCATTGTCCATTTCATTCATATTATAATGGAAAAATATGGTAAATTGAAAAAGGTTGAACATCAGGTTAACAATATGCCTTGGAGATGAACATACTGTCTGGGAGGAAGTTGATTACCATTAGAGCTTAGATTAGCCCCTTCTCTGGCAACTTTTAAACATGGAGTTAAACATGTTTTGCTATCGTAAGTGGGGAGATTTTGAAAAGTAATTTTAATGTTAAATGGTCTTTAAGATGTATTATCATATTTTTCAGAATTGGTTTATATAAATTTTATGGCTATACATTAATTATATTTATTAGCTTAGCTTCTTGGTAATCTGTCCAGTATGGAGTGTTTGATTACTCTTTTACAGATTATCTCTATGGCTTCTTATGGCTCTTCTTTTTTGTCCTTTAATATTTTATCCATATAGTTGTTGCCATTAAATTGTAATAAATAAACAAACTATAAATGTGAGTGAAATGACATATTTCTCTAACTCTTAGCGCTAGTACCTAGTTGTTATTGTTGAAAAGGCTTTTTTTTCTCCTTCAAAAAATTATTATTTTGTTAGAAAAGTACTCTTCAAAGAGAAGGTAAGGTCCGCACTTCCGGGCACATTATGATTAGTCACGCATGACTCAAGGGGCCATGCTTTCTGGTTTGTGAAAGAATGCGTAATAAGCTGAAATTTCACTGTATTTTTACACTTGCCTAAATACCGGCAGAGGTCAAAAAACACTCGTTTTAAACATTATTGATATGAATACTGTAAAGGAATGTATAGCAACAGCAAAATCTATGCTTGCGTAGGACAAAATGTCTCAACACTTATGTGTTGAGACATGCATGTGGAGCCAGTGTGTGTTTCAAATTTAAAGATTTTCTTTGTGATGCCTATACTACCTTTTGATTAAACGGAACATGATTACCGTTCATATCATTGCTGAATCTGAAGGATTAATGTCAAGTCTTTCACACCTACATTTAGTAAAAGTTTTGAAGTAAAATTTTTCATTCAAAACTCCTTTTCATGACAACACTTTAATATGGAATATATAACTCAAACCTCCAGAGAACACACGCCTGTATAAGAAGGTTAAATAAGAGCCAGTTGAGTACTAGAGAAAGTAAAAGATACTACAAACTTCTTTAAGCAGCGTGCTGAAGCTTCTGGCGGACGCGGCTCATCAAACATCATGTAACGCAATCTCATAACGAAATACCTTGGTGGGCTTTTGACTTCCACCCAATAAAGTACATTAATTAAAGTGTTTTACTGGTAAAGAGATAAACCCGCGTTAGATATTAGTGCAGACTTTCACACAAAAAGGGACTAATTTTTCTCTTAAAATATGCGTGAAGGAAATACATAAAACAAGTACCCTGAAGCAGGAAAATTCTGTTTCTGGTATTCCCAACGGAAGGGTATATTTATTTCTGTTGGAAAAATTGACCGCTTATACTTGCTACGGTAGTAAAATACTCATTTCTGTGAGTATTTGTTACGGTACTAGCAAATACGCATTTGTGGTGGCAAATAGGCTTTGTACAGTAGCAGATACGCACTTATGGTAGCAAATACGCACAGCAATCTCTCTCTCTCTCTCTCTCTCTCTCTCTCTCTCTCTCTCTGTAAATAGGAAAACAAGTTCACAACGTGTGGGGTCTGTGTGGCTTTAAAACTTTGCCTCCAAGCAACAACGAACAAGGACTAGAGGAAATCTTTTGCAATCAAAAGAAAACTCCACAACCAACAACAAATGTACGTTTACTGAAATTAAAGAAGATTTCATGCTTGTTGTGTTTCACTGACTTGTTTTCTATTGGCAATTCAAAGGGCTGAAAGGAGAGTATACTATGGTAACTGCTTGAGAGCTGAACGGGACCTGAAGCGTTATCTGTCATTAATTCTCGATGGTATGGATCAGTCCAAAAGCAACATACCACGTGCAAATGGTCTTTCAAAGGCGAGTATAATATCCAAGCACGTAAGTTGGCAAATTCATATTTATCAGCATACAATGAGCGACAAAAGTGTTGAGACATTTTGTCCTTTTGGAGTACTTAAGGCTCATTTCCCCCTAAACTATACGACACATACCCCCTCCCCCCAAAACAATGTTGGATTTCCTGTCTCTAGAACTTGCTTCTTTCCTGTGCAACATTGAAAAGGGGGAGTGGGGGTGGCTCTCAATGTAAACAGGATTTGAAGTACACCTTATTCCAAAATGGCAGTGACCCAGGATGGTATGGGTCGAGTTGCATTAAAACGAGGCATCGAGGCCCAGGGAATACAACATCATGGCGTCCTTTTGAGACAATCCTGTGTCTGGTCCTTCGTTTTTGATGGAGGACGATATTCCTGGTAGTTCATTGAATGGAAGAGATCCAAATGGGTTAAAGAATTCCAAGTTAAAGTTTTGGTTAAAGTGTCGTGGCGATTCATCCAAAGGATTGCCCACAAAAGCACAATTTTGTAAGCGATAACTGTTGAGTCCCCAAAACAATAACCTTCATTGCTGTTGCCTAGATTATCAATCTCTTCATTCTCTCTCAGGGTAAATAACTACTTGGAAGCGAAGATCGAACACCTTGTCGACCCGACGTAAATTTTGTTTGTACCAGGCGCAAAAGGCGACTCCTTGGCCTAGAAGATGCTTTAGATCCAAACAAACCGAACTCGTCAGCTCCTTCTGATAACACAAAGAAGGTAGCTCTTCCTACGGATGGATGGGGGACAGCACTTGCAAAAAGTCCATTATTTAGCTGTGCGGAAATGGACAGACAAATTGCAAATTCAGGAAAAAAGCACCGAAACAGCGAATATCACTCGTTGCTTACAGGTCTTCAAAAACCCAAGGCTTTTCTGGCTGATGAATACCTTCACGAGATCCAGACTCACCAAGATCAAAGTCATTTTTATTATTGCGCGAAGTGCCTCCACAGTTTCAAAGTCCGCAAGGAACCACATAACTTGAAACTTGCGCTCTGCATTGTTTCTGGAGAAGTAGAATATGCGTACTGTGGGCGAAGTTGTGCTGCTGGAAAGTCTGGCTTCTGCAACCATATCCTGGCTTTGATGATGAAAGTCTGTAAATATTCTTTATACGACTGCACAGATGTTCGGGACCTGAAGGATGAGGAAGATAAGAATCCAAATACAGCATGCACTTCTGCTATGCAAACTTGGCACAAATCATGACTTGGTGGAATCCGTTTCCAACCTGTCATGGAAGTGGTCATTTCCAATCCTGGAAATAGCGCCAACAAAGGCAAGAAGACGGCTGTGACCTGCCTTTTAGCTGAAGCAAGGAAAACAGAGAGTGACTCAAAGAAAAAAATTCAGAACTTAGTCGAATTTCTTGAGCAGCATAGCTCAAAAATTGGTCTAACTCAAGTTGTTGATACTGCCAATCTAGACAGGTTGCCTGCTGTAGACACTCACTTTAGATGTTTCCCAATTGGACCTTTTGGTTCATATCAGTTTACCTTCACGGAGTCCAATTTCTCCTTCACAAGTTCGTTTCAAGGATTTCAAGCGGCTGATCACTACACAGTAACTGAATTTCCACCATACCCTTCTTTTCCTTTGGACAATCACAATAAATCTTTAATTACACCAGATACTCTCAGTGATAAAGAAAAATAACTTCTCGAGAGCCTAAGAGTCAATGTAATTGATGCTAACAAATTGGAAGAGAAAACAAGAGATCAGGCAGAATGTGATGAGTGGACGAGAGAACGAAAACTAAGATTCACGCCATCCAACTTTGACAAAATTTCTAGAAGACAAAGGAACCATGAGAAGTTTGTAGAAGATCTTTTGGCACAAAAATCAGTCTCAACAGCTGCAATGGAGCATGGCAAAAAGTATGAACCAGTGGCATTAAAGGAATATGAAAAACACTTGCAAAAAATGGGAAAGTCTGTTGAAGTGTTAAAAAGTGGCCTATTTGTATCACTTAATATTCCAATATTAGGTTCCTCACTTGATGCAAAAATTATTGACTTGAGTTGCAGACAGATTTGGGTTAGGGGAAGTGAAATGCCCATCTTAATGTCACACCAACAGATGCTGGTGATGTCCCTGGCTTCTTTATGGAGAAAGATGGGAAGCCCTCCTTAAAAAGAGGACATGTCTATTATGATCAAGTGCAGGGACTAATGGGACTGACAGGTGCCCAGTGGTGTGACTTTATTGTTTATACCAGAAAAGGGCTAAGCGTGGAGAGGATTATGTTTGATCAGGATCACTGGGATACCCTCCGTGACAAACTGTCTGATTATTAATTCAAATACTTTCTTCCAGTAGCTGCTCTGTAAAAAACTATAATGTTTACAAATAATTGATTTGTGATTTTATTTAACCTGTGAAATTCACTGTATTTCCCATACATTGATTTCACTGGTATAATTCTGTCCATTTAGTACTAACAGTGAGATATTGTTTCATGGGTTAAATAAAATCACTATCTTGTGATAACAGGGTCAAAAAACTAATGAATGTTTAAGGTGTTCCACATCCACCTTTTTCAGTTGTAGAAAGGAAATTACACTAGAATTTTGTTGTATATTTTCAATTTATTTCTCACCAGGAAGAAGGCGTCATCAGTACAATTCCAAAATGTTGGCTTTTACTTCGTGTAGAAGACACACATGACGTAAAACAAAAGCTTTGGGGGTGTTTAGGGATTTCGAAGTCTCATTGGGCATTTTTTCACGATTTTTGTTCTATTGTTTTATGTCATGTGTGTCTTCTACACGAAGTAAAAGCCAAAATGTTATTGACCAGCTCAAAAATGCAAAACGTTTAAAGTTATTTTGGTTTAAATACCAGGGATTAGGTACACTGAGTTCTGTTACTTCCATCACCCGGGAATCCCCATCTGCATTGAAACTAAAAGTTCTAGAACCAAGGTTTGGCTCGTGACACAAGGTTTGATTCTGGGGGTGTAAGGGTTTTAAGGGCTATGCACTGATGATACTTTTGAAAGTTACATAACAGCACACACTGACCACATTTGGTTTACAACCCCAAACATTGTGAATAGTACTATACTGTCCCACATGTGGAAATTTTTAATTTTGTTTATCCCTCTTTCTACATGGATACGAAGGGAGGCAATGGACTGTCTCAACCACTTCTTCAGGGCTCATTTGCCCCTTATTTCCCAAAAAGGTGATATATACAGGGAGACTCTAAGGGGGAGAGGATCCTCCACAGTAAACTGCTTATCTGCCATGAGAGAGTCTCCTCTGTCAAATTGCAAATTAAGGAATCCTGACCTTGTGACAATCTCTCTGTCAGAGATATGGCCAGTATAGAGCTGGCTAATTAAGGTTATGGCACCTCCAGGTGAAATGCCAATCAAACCTTTCAGAGTTGTATGATTTTTATATGAACTGAAAAGTTCACTATTTAGATGGAGACTCCTCGGCATCTGACAGCGGATCTCTGTAAAGTTGATGATGACCCTGGTAGATGGATATTTTTCCTTGAAGTCAGCAGGCATGTGGTGGTCAACTTTGGCCCTTGATGGCCACACTGGAATTTTGCACAATTTCAAATACGTAAAATTAACCCACAAAATGGTTATTCGACGGACCGTTGTCTGTGAAATACCATACAGATGGCTCAAGTGTTCCTCTTTAAACCCTTGCCTTAATCTACAAAGAGTTAAAAAAAATTCTTCCTTTGGGTTTAATTGTCTTGGTCTTCTCTGCTTGGGGGCATCTTCATCACACCTCTGATTATTAACAGTAGCTGAGTCATCAGAATGCCAGTAACTTATGTTTTCGCCCTTGTTTCCAGGGTCCAAAAATTCAAAAACGCTTTCAAACACAATTTTGTTAGGAAATCTGGTATAAAAAGTTACATCCTTATTTGATTCAAATCTATCTATTGTGAATACTCTTGCCTCTAGTACGCTGATTCAATGTGTCAGTTCCTTCACTTCCAAATTTTTTTATGTAGCCGTTCATTTTCAATTTGAAGTTCGCGAATGATACTTTGTGAGTCATCAGCTGGTTGGTCTACTGTAGTATTTTCCAAATCTTCTGTGATTGACGAGAGAAATGGAGTTTCCTGTGGCTCCACAATTATCTTGCACGTGGATTCGCACATGGGTACATCAGCCTTCGCAGTTTTCTTTTCTGTGGCCTTTTTCCTCTTGATTGGACCTCTTCTTGTTGGTGCCTTCCGTTTCACTGGGAATCTCTTCTTATATTTTAAAAAATACAACCACACTTTTGAATTTTCGGAAGCTGTCAACGCCATAATTGATGGTAACATGAATCCTGACCTAAAACTAAGTAAAGTTCATCTTAAACAACTCTTCAATTTTGCTACTAGCCACACTCATTTTTTATTCAATGGTTGCTTTTACGATCAAATAGATGGAGTGGCAATGGGTTCACCTCTAGCCCCTGTATTAGCCAATTTCTTCATGGGTCACTATGAAAGGCTTTGGTTGGAAAAATACACCGGTACCCAAGTATCATATTATCGCAGATACGTAGATGACATTATTTGTTGTTTTCAAAATTCTCATGATGCAGATATGTTTTTTCAATACCTCAACAAATGCCATCCCAACGTTAAGTTTACAATGGAAACAGAAACAGATGGCAAATTGCCTTTCTAAGATGTATTATTATCCAAGCAGAGATCAAGTAACAATGAATGTTCTTGTATCACTTCTGTTTTTCGAAAAAAGACTTACACTCGTCTACTTACAAATTATTTCAGTTTTACTCCCTTTCAGTACAAATTAGGGTTAATTAAAACTCTCATCGACAGGGCATATAAAATTAACAACACTACTCAGGGTTTTCAAAACGATATCAATACTCTAACTACTATTTTGAAACGTAATATGTTTCCCAGTTGGCTAATTGACAAGTCCGTTCAAGGTTATCTTAGAAATGTTACTACAAAAGAAGCCCCTAAACACGATGTATCCAACTACCATTTTTACAAACTACCTTACATCGGTTTCTATTCATCTTATACCAGAAAGAAAATTTCATCTATTATCAACAAGTATTGCAAGGATTTAAATGTTAAAGTAATTTTCTCTCCATTCAAACAGTGCAACATTTTTAGTCCAAAGGATTTCATTCCGGATTCTCTCAAGTCACGTGTTGTATACAAATTTACTTGTGCGGGCTGTGGTGCTCGCTATGTTGGTGAAACCAACAGGCATTTCTACACACGTGTAAATGAGCACCTTTTCCGGGACAAAAATTCTCATATTTTCAAGCATCTTAGTTTTTCTAAAAATTGTCACAATAATTGTGATGTTTCTTGCTTCAAAATTATTGATAATGCTACTTCTTTCTATCAACTCAAAATCAAGGAGAGCTTCCATATTGAGCGGTTGAAACCCGAACTCAACAAACAAGTTGATCATGTCAGTTTAGCATTACACTTTTAAACTTTTACCGTTATATTATTATTGTTCTCTATAATATTGTTGGTTCGTTTGAATTTTACGTACTTGTAACGAACATTTAATCTACAAAGAATCATTGTATTGATAGTTATATATATATACGAATTATTTTGTAAAAATTTTAATGTTACACTCACTATGGCTGAAGATGATGTTTGAAACATCGAAACATGTTCCGAAAATTCAAAAGTGTGGTTGCATTTTTTAAAATATTAGTAACACTTGTGCTATCCAGACCATTTGGAATCTCTTCTTCCAGTGAAATACAGAAGGTACTGCTCTTGGTTTTAAAGTCCTTTTACGCCCTGCAAGTGAAGGAAGATAATCCGATGGTTTGAAATGTCTCGAGAAAACTCTTGTGTGCGTTGTCATTTGGAAATGTTTGCCTATATCTCTTCGAATAGTGATGATCCATTTCATAAATAATTTTCTTTCTTGAGGAAATCTGTGGAAAGAAATCTTTACCCCGTTTTTGACATAAACCTTCTTTTTACACTCTGGAACATGACAGCATATCGCGACCTATATTATCATTTGTAGACACCGGAGTTTGGCCCTCAATGCCTTGTTTTTATGCAAATCGACCCAGTTCGTCTGAGACAGCCGCCATTTTGGAATAAGGTGTATGGAATAAGTGAAATGTAGCAATTAGCACTCGATTCAGTCAACTGTCTCAACCACTTTTGTCGCCCATTGTCTGAAAGTGGTATCTATCTACTTTGCAATAATTATTACAGCGTGAGTTGAAATAACGTGGGAAAAATAATATTTGGTGGAATTTTCTCGTGTCACAAGAGAAAACTAGTCATGCGTCAGATAGATAAGCTGCAAAACTGGCATGATAATCGTGCTTTTAGTTTGATTTGATGATATGATTGGTCGCAGCACAATTGTGAGACGTGAAAGTCAAATTAAAGCTATTCCAATTCACGTAGTAAAAGCAGGCGATTTTAGGTGCGTTGAATTTAACACGCCAAAAATGATCTATTTCATCACAAGGCGATACTATAGAATGGATATGATCAAAGAGCACGAGTCAGATTCACCTTCATCGGAAGAAAATAACGATATCTTTGTACCAGCAAGTAAAAAGCAGCGAGAAATTTCTCCTTGTGGAAAATGTTTTGCTACGTTAGTCCTTGGAGTGCAAGACAGTCATGAAGATGGATCCAGAACGGGTAACCACAGGTAACTAAACAGACAATAAAGGTTGCACATGGTTTTATTATTCGTCAGTGACCGTGGTGACCCATGGTTACCTGTTCGGTCTCGTAAGATTCAGCCTTTTTCCGCCGTAGAACTGGCATGGTGAGTTAAAGAGCAAAGAAATAGAAGTGTACAAACTGTTTTGATTTATTTTGTTTCTGATATGTGAGTGAAAATCGTAGTGATAAACAGTGTAAGGTCATGCAACTAGTACATAAGGTCAAAGTGGCGCTGTTTTTTAAGACACGAGAGCCCACTCATGCGGAAAATGGGCATCGCGCGTGGACAGGTCCCAAATTCGCGTGGAAGATGGGCATCGCGCACGTGTGAAAGGGCCCCCCCCTGCCGCCGCCAGTCAAGTAGATCTGGTGATGAGGGGTTTCAATGTGGCGCCTGGGGCCCGCTGCCGAGTAGATCTGGTGACAAGTGTGAGAAAATTGTATAATTTTATTTGGTCGTTGTTGCGTTTCAGAAGAAACGTAGGGTGCCCGATCATGTTCAAAAAGTTTCTTTTTTTTACCACAATCGTAGAAGTTGAGACTTTTATCACATAGCATTCAAGTCCCATTTTAAATGTGGTTTATTGATCATACAAATGTTTTTTATTCTTCAACATAGCTATATCAAATACATGGAAGTGTTTACAATTCTTGGATTTCACGTGACGTCACGGCCGCCATGTTGGTGTCCCGAAACAATGAAATGCGGCCATGTTGGTGTCCCGATCCAATCCTCCAGGAATTGAAAGCTATTATCATGTTAATGTCTTCTTTTGTTTTCGTTGAAAAACATGGCTGTTGATCACACGAGTGAAACCCAAGAATGTAAAAACTCTATTTTCATTAGAATTATGACACCATAGAATACAAACAGGATAAAAAGATTTATAAGATTCCGTGTTATCCTTTAATATATTGCGAACTTCACAATACTCTCTATCTGTCGCCATAGCCGTGATAGCATTCCACAGCCACTACAATGTAGAGAACTGTATTTCGTTATCTGTCTGTAGCATGTCGGGCACGTGATAACAGCTATAAACAACAACAAAAATTTTTTTCTCGTTTTACAATCATGACATTATAAAAAGATTTTATAAATATTCATTGGTCTCTTGTATTTTTGACAACTAGCAATTAAATACACACACAAAATTTTTTCACGGACTTACACTGGGTGATTTAAGAAAAAACACATTTAACAGTCAACAATAGTCTGTGCTAGAAAAGGGTGAAAAACAACTACTGCATATATACAGCGGTATACCTAAAAAAAGAAATCATAAAATAAAAATTTTGGTGTTAAAAGAGAACGTTTTTTTTTGTTGGAAAAGGGAGGGACATCGGGTGTAAATTCACAATGAAAAAAGACAAACCTGGATAATAATACGTTTTTTTAATTTAAAATGGCTTTAATGCTTAAAATTGCAAACATGTTGGTTCAATTATAAAAAAATTACATTTTTATTGGTCCTACATTTACAACATTATGAAAAATGATCAGATCACACCTTTATGAAACATCATTCGCTCTTAGAAAAACGTAAAATGACACCATAAGAAGTAAGCAAGGGGCTCAAAAAAACTATGTTTTGTGACAAAAAATACACCTTGTTTTATGTCTAATAAAAATCTGTGTATAAGACAGTCATAAAATTTTTCATTATGTATTTCAAACAAAACATACAAATGTATCCACTGAAATGGGTACAAAGATTTTAGAGGAAATGACAACAATACCATTTACATTGTTTACATATTATCGTAACTAAAGAAGGGGTGGTGTAATAAAAAGATAAGGAAAATCTACTACAATTATTACAGTGATAATACATCATACGGCACGACAAAAAATAGACATAATAACATGTTCCTTTAATGTCAATACATCGAGCAAGACGTTTCTCATTTGCACAAAATATACAAATTTCTGTATCATCACCATATCACAATAATCACAACTAAGGTCGTCTGTAAAACCAAAAAATATAATAGGTGTTTCTATTACAGTAAGAACACTTATCAACAATGTCGTTATCTTCTTAAAAAAATACAAACACGTATTACAATAGAAATTAATCGGTGTGTTATTTATGGCATAATGTTTAATTTTCATATTTCGTATCAACATCCGTCACACAAGGAAAAGAAATCTATAAATTTTTTTTTATATTTTGGGCTAATAGAACACCAAAATTGTACAAGGGAAAGAGAATGCCAACAATCGTGTTTTATTATGCAATTAGATTACAATATCGGTGACATCTCTGATCTACATAAAAAATAAACTATGACGAATTAATCAAACATGCGTTTAAGTTTTTACACGTCAACCAACAGTTGATATAAAATAAAGGTACCAAGTGTGCTATTTCCTGTTTTACGAATTCCTTACATGTTAAACATATAATGGCTTTTGATGGTAAACATAGTACTATATTCTTCCCTGGTTATTGTTATTCAAGAGATGGTAATAAGGTGTGGGGAAATCGCTCTGGCCTGGGACATGCCAAGGCCAGGCAAAAAAGAGATTCTGTAAACTCAAAACCGGCTTCTAGATGGGGGTTGGGAGGACCAAAAGTCTTTGAGTAGAGAGACCAGTAAGCATGTGTTTCTCCTTATATACTCATTAACATAATCCCCAGGGAATAATTAGCATTATGCTAATGACTTAGCATAGTACTATATTCTTCCCTGGATACTGTTATTCAAGAAATGGTAATAAGGTGTGAGCAAATCGCTCTGGCCTTCCCCACGCCTACCTCCATTCTGTTAAACAACTTACAAACACAACTGTTATAACGTTGTATGACGATTAATCCCTAACAACTACAAAAACTAATTACAGTTTCTTTTCCCAATACTTACTTAAATATTAGTCTTTAACAATAAGCACATAATATTTAAACTCAACTTAATTGTGACTCATAAAGTCCCAAACTAGCCTAGAATAAGTTAGATCGATCCAACGTTTCTATGGTTAGAACGAGAAAGCCTGGGTGAAACCTCTCAAGTTATTGAGATGTTTATATGATTCACCCATTCCCAGTGGCAAATCCGTCAGCCTCGCCGCTGCTCCCGCCGGGTTAACCAGTTGTCTAAGTTAAATTTAATGAAGGGCAGTTTTGCTACTCTTCCATCCCACGTGATCCATAATCTTGTGAAGGCTCACGCCTTCAAGAGCAAGGGATACGGTAGATCCGGACCTAAAACCATGAATAGTTAAGTGGTCGCCCGGTAACTGCCCCTTTAGCAGATGTATAAAATGACAGCCTTGCTTGAGCAGCCGAAGATCCTAATGACTGCGAGCTTACTGTGTTGGACTTAGTTACTGGACAAAACAGGAAACCCGGGGTGAGCTTTATTCCCATTGATTTACAAACACTAACATAGACTTCCAGTCCTCGAACAGGGCAGACAGTTTTATTGGAGCCTCGTTTAAAAGCAAACACTTCAGCATCCCCCGACCTCAAAGATTTCGTCCATACATGATTAAATAAAAATCCTGAGTTATCAGGGAGATGTAGGATGTCGGACACCTTAGTCAGTAATAAATCCGCGCCCCTGTCACCAGCAAAGAATAATGCCTTAAAAAGAGCCTGGCTCCAGTTCTTCAAACGATGGATAGTGCTATTCATCGGATAAACCACTATCCAGCGGATAAACAGTAGCAAGGCAATTGAGTTATCCAGTGGATAGTGATTTATCCGGCGGATAGCGCTATCCATCGTTTCAACAACTGGGGCCTGGTCTCTAGCCTGAACAAAGATCTGAATAGCTGAGTTTGCATTATGTAATAACATATGCTCTATATGGTTGGAAATAATTGCCAAATCCCCTACCAGAATAGGTTCTGCTTGAAGGGGTGTCACTCTCGCTTTAAGCTGTTCCTCCCTAATATTAGCTAGATGTGTCTTAACTGACCGACAAGCTGGCGGCTTTCCTACTACCAACAGGGAGTGCCATTGGGATCCCCTACCATTATCAGCTAGGATTGCCCGGAGCTTGCCTATCATTGAATCAACCATCCCAAATGCCAAATGTTTAGGGGGTGCACGAGATAAATCTGGACGGGATAGAGCATGGCATGATGACTGGGGGACCTTAGTTCTCCCTGCAGGGTCTTTCCAGACCAGGAATGCTATCACGTCTTCAGGGAGAGCCGAGGCTAGGGACTTTGCCGACTCCAAACTGGTGAGGAAATGAGCGAACTCACTCTCTAGGGCTGACTTCTGTCTAACATATCTCGAGGATGACTGTTGTTGAGACAATTGTTGAAGTCTCCGAGCGATTTCTCTTTCGTCTATAGTCAACCTTTTCTTGAAAGGCTCCTCCTGAATGGGATTTCTTCCATAACCACATTGTTGGCAAAATGTAAACGTTTCATCATTTGGATAGTTGCACTTTGGGCATGCCGCTGCAGGAGTGTATAACCTGGGAACTCTAGGCAGGGTCTATAACAGAGAAAACAAAACCGTCTAAGCAGTGTTCCCACTGTGAGAAGCGAGCAACTTGCCACACCCACATAGTCGCTGGACATACAACAGGCGTATAGCCAAACTTCGAAGGGCTGAGAAGAACACGTTTATCCCCTCGTTTTCGTTTTTCAATGAGTATGAGTGCTGCGTGTGATCAACTCTGGCCACCAGTACGGTGGTGGAATAAACTCTGGGACCACTATCGTGAATGGAATCCTGAACAGCAACAAAAACTTCAATACTGAACCAATCAAATCGAAAGGGGGAAAAATGTATGGATTAGACATTTCTATTATTCTTGTCAGATCTTGGCAGGAAAGGTTTACACCTGCAGAGCATGGTCTTGGGTGAGGAGTAAAGAGCGGCAAGGGCTTTCCATCTTTACTCAACAATGCATTTGAATCAAGGACCATCAGGTGAAATGCATGCTCTACTGCCGCGAAGGCCTCCACAGACAGCTTCGAGTCTGTATGAGACAACCATCATGAAGGAGCATCCGCTCTATTGTTGTCAGACTCCACATATTGTAAAGAAAGCTGAATGTTGCGAGAAGACACCTCATGAAAAAGCTGTTTCTTAACTCGCATCAACTGGAGGGATGTTCTGCCCCCTTGGCTTTCCCAGGCGCCAATCATCACCTTACTATCTACGCATGTGTCAACTCTAGCATCCCTGATGTCATTGGGTAGCGCTCTTATGGCATGCACCAAAGCCAGCATCTCCTTAGAAGAGATAAAGAGCTCCTTTTGTTCGTCCATCCAGTAGTCGCCCATCTCCAGGTCTCCAGACAATTGATGGATAACGCACCCCCAACCATAGTTAGAGGCATCCGTAGACAGAGAAATGTTTCTCTTCTCTCCAAGGGAGCGACTGCTGCCAATCGTCAAGGAAACACCAATAGGTCACCTCTTCCCTTTGGAACTCATTCAAGGTCACATGACCCCTCATGTCTGCTGAAGCAATAGCCTTGCTAGTTTCTCTAATAAAGAGTTTTGCCACAGGGACTGCTAACAGTAAGGATATGCCCTTGAAAACGCTGGATCGTCCTGAGTGGTATT
>OX421447.1:31692052-31699552 GCA_949126865.1 Montipora capitata
TTTTTGAAATCAATGTGAGACTTTCAGAAAATCAAAAAAAGAATCTGAGTACCGCTTACCATAAAAGGGAAACAATTGTTCTGAGACTGACAAATAATTCTCTTCATGGAAACGATACTCTTTATGTTCCAGCAATGATAAAGAAGAGATTGGAAAAAAATCGCAAATTGAATAAAGGTATGGATATTCGTCTTGCTAAGACTAATATTAGAAAACAAGTCGGTGGAAATCTATTGACTTCAATTTTATCACTGGGACGTACACTTTTACCAACTGTAGGTAAAACCCTTGGTCTTTCAGCTCTTTCAGGCTTAGCTTCAGAAGGTGCTTCTCAATTGGTTAAAGCAATCTCTGGGAAAGGAGTACAGACGGGTGGTTTTCTCGTACCGCAAGACAAAATTAAAAAGCTGATAGAATATAAACATCTTTTATCGACGAAACAAATACAGGATATATTAAATGCCCTTCAATCGGGTTCTGGTGTTCATATAAAGCCAACAAAAACAAAATCAGGTGGATTTTTAGGCACTCTCTTAGCTAGCATCGGTATTCCACTAGCTATTGATGCTTTCAAAAAGCTAACGGGGGGCTCAGCATCACATATTGGTATGCCACCTCCTTGGCCAAAACATGGTACAGGAGCGCCAAGAATTGGTATACCACCTCCTTGGCCAAAACATGGTACAGGAGCGCCAAGAATTGGAATGCCTAAAGCACCTCCTCCTTTCTACGGCTCATGGAAAGATATTTACGGCACAGGTAAAAAAAAAGAACTACCAAAAAAAAGTCAGGAAAAGGATTGCTACTGGGGAAAAACAGCCCATTCAACGGGATCCCTCTTTTAGGAGCGATATTGTAAAACCAAAATTTTATAAAAAAACCCCTTTGAGTAACCATGATCTAATAAAATGGTGTAAATATTTGAATATACCAATCAATGATGTTCTGTCAAGAGACAAAAGCATTCCACATAACCATAAGCAAGCATTATTTATTTACAATCTTGAACCGTCATATATGAGCGGAAGCCATTGGGTTGCAACTTATGTAAAAGATAACATAATCAGTTATTGATTCGTTTGGTATGCCCCCATTTCAAGAGATTGTAAATCATGCCAAAAAGAAAAATTTAACTCTATTACATCAAAACAACCAAATTCAAAACTTTAAAACAACCACATGTGGGTACTTTTGTTTGTACTTTCTAAATTAAATGAATAAGGGAAATTCGTATTATGATTTATTACAAGTGTTTGACATAAATGATACAATGAAAAATGAGAGATTTATTGAACATTATTTTAAAACACTTAATTTCACATTCTAAGATGCACTTTTTGGAAATGATTTCGATTATACAGGAAATATTTAGAGATATCTAACTTATATATATTATGAAATCGTATTGTGTTAAACAAAAGAAAGTGACTGAATGTACTGAGCCTTCAGGTTACAAAACAACTAAAAATGGCAGACTAATGTTCTTTTGCACTTGTGCTGAATGCAGCATTAAAAAGACCAAATTTGTTAAAAAAGAGAAACAGATGGGAAACGGTTTAGCCTGTCGTCTGGGGCGGGCATATTAAGTACTGTTGGTAATACAGCAGCAGAATTATTTTAACTAAAGGAGTACCTTATCTTGGCAAAAAAGCAGTTGAAATGGGTAGATATTACACATCAGAAATGCTACGAGATCCAAAGTTACAGAAAAAAGCTATTGATTATGCTTTGGATAAACTTAATCCAGCAATTCAAAATGTTGGATCTCAAGCTTTGAATCAATTGTCAACAAAAATAAGACCAAATAAAAAATACACACCAAACAGAAAAGATCTAGACGGTGGTGCTCTTGATATTCACAAAGCTATTGGTAAATTACCAAAACCAAAAAGTGGATGGACACTACCCGGTCATAAATACACAGGACCTTATAATGATTTGGAAAATCAACTGAAGTATGACCCAAAAACTGGTCAAATATTAGAAATATACGATATACCGACTGGAAGAACTGATGCAATAGCAATGCAACACGATGTTGATTATTCCGTCTGCAAGGATGATAGGAAATGTAAAAATAAAGCAGATAGAAAAATGGTTAAAGCTTTAGACAACGTACCGTATAATGAAAGACAATGGGGGCATTGGTTGGCAAGAAATGTTATCAATACAAAGCAGAAACTAGGTCTAGGAGTTCCAAAAAACGGAAAAAGCCGTCGGGTAAAGAAAACTGGCAAGAAAAATTAGCAGATGAGTTACATGCACCCATAAAACATAATTTTACTCGGCGGCGTGTAATAACAAATCATATTGATGAAATATGGGCAAGTGATCTAGTTGAAATGCAACAATTTAGTAAATGGAATAAGGGTTACCGATATCTTCTGATGGTTATTGATGTTTTCAGTAAATTCGGTTGGATCGTACCATTAAAGGATAAGAAAGGTGAATCTGTCACTGAAGCATTTAAATCAATATTTAAGGAAGGTAGAAAACCACAATATTTATGGGTTGATAAGGGAAAGGAGTTCTACAACAAACACTTGAAAGACTTGCTGGAGAATAATGGGATACATATGTACTCCACTGAAAATGAGGAAAAATCCTCAGTGGTTGAAAGATGGAATAGGACAATCAAGTCAAAAATGTGGAAGCAGTTTACTTTTCAAGGTAATACACAGTATTTAAACATGCTACCAAAATTAGTGAAACACTATAATAATACCAAACATTCAAGCATAAAGATGACACCTGTTGAAGCTAGCAAAAAGAGCAATGAAGGAACTGTTTACTTTAATCTATATGGTGATACAGAAACATTAAAACAGAAACCAAAATTTAAGGTTGGTGACAAGGTCAGAATATCAAAGTATAAACGAAATGTGTTCGACAAGGGTTATACACCAAATTGGACAGAAGAAGTGTTTACAATTGATAAGATCCAATACACTAATCCAATAACGTACAAACTAAAAGATCTCTGAGGTGAAGATATTCAAGGGAGTTTTTATCAACCTGAATTATTAAAAGCCATGCAGGATGTTTTCCGTATTGACAAAGTCATTCGAAGAGATTATAAAAAGAAAGAAGCTTTGGTGAAGTGGAAGGGATATAGTAATGACTTCAACAGTTGGATACCATTAAAAGATATTAAAAATATATAAACAGATATATGTATAATATATCAACTTAATTGCAGTACATGCTGTCATTGCTACACCAGTAGCCAAAAATACAATGTGTTTCTGGCTATATTTAAACGCGGCTTTTTGAAAGCACTTAAAAACATATATAGGTATATTATTATGATGGAAAATATTAAGAAAGAAAGAGGAAGACCAAGATTTTATACTCAAGAAGAAAGAAGAAGAAATAAAACCAATTATATGCTGAATAAAGTCTGGTTTTGTGAAATTTGTGACAATGGAAAAAACTACTCATTAGCAGGCAAATCTTGTCACCTTAAAACTAAGAAACATATGACAAATTCTTTCAAAAAAGGAAACCCCGGTTTAGGTATAGTATACTTAGATTAGATGCACTAAAAATATATAGTTTAAATGATTCATAATTCTGAATCCTTTGAATTTTACCACGTTTTAAACGCACATGTGTGTTAACTACTTAAAAGAATATCTATAGTTTTAACATATGGAAGATAAAAAAATTAAAAGAGGTCGTGGACGACCAAGAGTTTTTACTGACGAAGAGAGAAAACAACATAAGAGCAACTATATGTTAAATAAACCATGGTATTGTGACATTTGTAACAATGGTAAGAATTACACATTGGCTGGGAAAACATGTCATCAACAAACAATAAAACATTTAATGAATTTTTCAGATGAAGATTTAATGAATAATTTAGATAAAATAAATGATTTTGGAAAATTCAGTGAAATATGTATGAAACTTATAAGAAAATGTGACTGAATGTCAGACATAAACGAAGATTAAAGATACCAAATATATATAATTTAAATGATCCAAATAATGGATCCTTTGAATTTGACAGATTTAAACGCAGTATTTCAAAACATACTTAAAAAAATATCTATAGTTAGTATATATAAATGGAAAAATATAACATATCAAATATGGACAAGAAAAGTCTTTAAAAACTCAGTAAATCTGAACTCATCAAATTGCTGTTAAAGCAAGAGAATAAAAATCCTAAAATCATCACAGTAGATGACACCAAACCAGTACCAGCACCAAGGACTGTAAAACCAAAAAGGCCTATCCCAACACCAAGAAAGAGTGTAAATCAAATGGTTCAAGATTATGAAAACAATATAATTATTCCACCATTGGAATTCAGGGATAAACCAGTTCCAGCACCTAGAACCAAAAAACCAGTTCCAATACCAAGAACTAAAATAGAGCAAACAGATAAAGCTCTGAAAGGGTTCACAAAGTCTTATGAGATAAATATCAAAAATAACAAAGACCCACTTATGCAACTGCAAAATACAAGAAAGGCTGTTGCTAACCATATTGAAAACATATTAATATCAATGAAAGGACTAAAATTTGTTGAAACGCTTAAGGTAACATTTACAAAAATGTCAAATGGAGAAATAGTGTATAAGACCGCTTATTTTAACAGTTCAGTTCAAACTATCATAAATAATACAGAAATAGATGAATCCCTTCAAGGATCAAAACAAGACATACTTAATAAGATCGCAGTTTGGATTTCCGAGGGGTCTGGTTGGACTATTGAATCAGTCGATAGTCATCATCTTAATATTGTTAAATATGAACCAATAAAAGGATCATCATACATCAAACTACCTACTGAATTAAGAAATAGCGCAAAAGGATTGATCAATCCAAAAAATGAAGACAATCAATGCTTCAGATGGTGTCATATTCGGCATCTTAATCCTCAAGACAAAGATCCTCAAAGAATAAAAAAATCAGATAAAGCATTCATTCAAAATCTTGATTATTCAGGAATCGAATTTCCAGTGACTACCAAACAGTACAACAAAATAGAAAAGCAAAACAGTATAAACATCAATATATTTGGTTATGAAGAAAAACAAAAATATCCCATTTATGTATCAAAAGAAAAGTATGAAAATTGTATGAATCTGCTTCTTATAACAGAAAATGAAAACAAGCATTACGTATTAATTAAAGATTTCAACAAGTTCATGTACAATCAAACAAAGCATAAAGAGAGAAAACATTTCTGCATGCATTGTCTTCAGTGTTTCAGTTCTGAAAAAGTACTGATTAATCACAAAGAAAACTGCATCCGAATGAATGGCACGCAAGCGATTAAAATGCCAACAAAAGACAACAACATATTAAAATTCGATAATTTCCATAAACAACTACCAGTACCATTTGTTATTTATGCAGATTTTGAGGCTATTACTGAAAAAATACATGGTTGTCAACCCAATAATAATAAATCATACACAGAGGCTTATCAGAGGCATACAGACTGTGGATTCGGTTACAAGGTTGTGTGTTGTTATGATGATAAATACACAAAACCAGTACAAATCTACAGAGGTGAAAAAGCCGTTTACAAATTCATGGAAGCTATGCTAGAGGAAGTTAAATATTGCAAGAAGGTTATGAAAAAAGAATTCAACAAACCATTAAGAATGACTAAAGATGATGAAAAAGAATTCCAAAATTCCAATAAATGCCACATATGTGAGAAAGAATACAATAAAACTGATGTAAGAGTAAGAGATCACTGCCATATAACTGGTCAGTACAGATGATCCGCACATCAAGATTGTAACCTAAATTTTAGATTGACGGATAAAATTCCAGTAATATTTCATAATCTCCGTGGGTATGACAGCCATTTCATAATGCAAGAGATTGGTGAAATAGTAAAAAAACACACATATACAAATAAGAAAGGTGAAAAGTGTCAAATGAATATCAATGCCATACCAAACAACATGGAAAAGTATATGGCTTTCATGCTTGGTAATCATCTTACCTTCATTGATAGTTTCCAATTCATGAGCTCTAGTTTGGAAAAACTAGTGAGTAATCTACCAAGAGAATCATTAAAATATACCTCTAAAAAATTCAAAGGTAAAAAGCTTGATTTGATGGCCAAGAAGGGAGTCTATCCATATGACTTCATGGACAGTTTTAAAAAATTCAATGAAAAGCTACCATCAAAATAAGACTTTTACAGCATCTTGAATGATGAACACATATCAGATGAAGAATATCAACATGCTCAAAATGTGTGGGATACATTCAATCTGAAAAATATGGGTGAGTACCATAACTTATATCTCAAATCAGATATACTTTTGTTAGCTGATGTGTTTGAAAACTTTCGAAAGACCTGTCTGCAATACTACAAACTAGACCCCTGTCATTATTTTACATCTCCTGGTTTGTCATGGGATGCTATGTTAAAGATGACTGACATAAAATTAGAACTTATGACTAATATTGATATGTTTCAGTTTATTGAAAAAGGGATGCGTGGTGGAATAAGTTACATTGCCAACCGATATGGAAAAGCAAACAATAAGTACATGAAAACATATGATGAAAAGGCGCCCTCAAAGTATATTATGTATCTTGATGCTAACAATCTGTATGGTTAGGCAATGAGTCAATACCTACCAACAGGCGGATTCAGATGGATGACAGAAAAACAGATAGACAATATAGACTTAGCCAAGTATAAAGAAGACAGCAAGAAAGGTTTAATACTAGAAGTAGACCTAGCATATCCAGAAGAACTACATGATTTGCATAATGACTACCCTCTAGGACCTGAAAAGGTCAAAGTCACTGAGAATATGTTGTCTGGGAATTGTAAAAACATCGCAAAGAAATATAAAATATCAACTGGTTTAGTTCATAAATTAATACCAACATTAAGCAACAAAGAAAAATATGTTCTCCATTACAGAAACCTTCAATTATATACCGATCTTGGTTTAAAGATAACTAAAGTCCATCGAGTACTTGAATTTAATCAGTCACCATGGTTAAAGGAATATATTGATTTCAATACTGAGAAAAGAACTAATGCCAAAAATACTTTTGAGAAAGACTTCTTCAAGCTTATGAATAACAGTGTATTTGGAAAAACAATGGAAAATATTAGAAAGCGAGTAGATGTTAGATTAATAACTGATAAAAAGAAACTATTGAAAATGACTGCTAAACCAACATATATTAGCAATAAGATATTCAATGAAAATCTAGTGGCAGTGCATAAAATCAAAGAGACACTTACCTTAAACAGGCCGGCATATGTGGGTATGTGTATCTTGGATCTGAGCAAGACACTAATGTATGATTTTCATTATAATTACATGAAACAAAAATACGGCAGCAAAGCAAAATTATTATTCACAGACACAGATAGCTTAACTTATGAAATAGAAACCAATGATGTGTATCAAGACTTTTGGAAAAATAAAGAAAAATTCGATAACAGTGATTATTCACAAGATTCACAATATTTCGACAAAACAAATAAAAAAGTAATCG
>OX421447.1:31709552-31712052 GCA_949126865.1 Montipora capitata
ATTTTTAGATAACTTTTGATGTCTGAATGACATTTGTGGCTAGTCATTAATGGGTAAAATACTCAATACGTATATTAATATAGGGGGGCTGTCATACAGTGGGTATTTTCAGTTTTGTGAAATGCTAGCAGTACCTTTTTTTAATAAGCAGCTTTGTAGAATATGAGACAGTTTATCCCTTATTGCAAGACGTTTAATTTGGAGTAACTTTCCATCAGCATCTCATTGGGTTTTTGTGCATACATAACGATCTTGACTTTTTCTTTGTATTTTGCTTATTTTGTCGAATCATGGCTAATTTCCAGCAGTAAGTGGCCTTACTTCTTGAAAAAGGTGTTGCAGGTTTTATGCAAAAAATGAAAGCGTTTGATACAAACAGACCAAAACAATTTAATGTTAATTTCACAAAAGTAGGGAAAAATAATTTGTTAATTTTTACAATAATTTTGTGGTTACCAGTGTAGCCAGGGGCTAACTCGAAAACCTCAGTTTTATTTCAGGCTGAAAATTATTTACAGTAACTCCAAAACTTCCCCTTAAAATTTGTCTGTTAAATATCTGTCACCGTCATAATATTCTCATTTTTTTTTTCAAACTGAGTCAGAATAATGGATTGTTGTTTCCAGGTTAGTACATAATAATTTTATAAACCACATGAAACATACAAACAAGAAATAGTTATTTTCTTCAGTTTGTGAAGTGTTCACTGCTACAACATTCAATTATACCATACTGGAGGTATATGGATGTTATGTAAACACTGAAATAAATGTTCTTGTAATATTTCCTTGTCACAGAATTGTTTTTATTATATAAACACCAATGAAATACCAAGTGAGCTTTCGCGCGAAAACATGATATCTTCACACTTGAAAAGATCACTGTTGCTATGGTTACATGTAAAAATCATGCCTTTCGAAGCATTTTGTGAAATGATTTAGTATTTCATTGGTGTTTAAACAATAAACAGAATATTACCTGGCCGCTTGGAGATACGAAATTTCTTTTCTCGTGTTGAAAAATATTTCACAAGTGAGCGCAGTGCACGAGTGAAATATTCTTCAACACTCGAAGAGAATTTTCATATCTCCGCGCGGTCATGTAATATCCTCTATATATTTTGTACAGAACAATTATACAAATCATATCACAGACATTTCTAAAACAAAAATTAGTGTTTTCCTGTTTTTAATAGAGCTGAAATGAGCTTATGTGAACCAACAAGCCCAAGTTTAAAATGAAAGCACTAACGATAATTAGCACAGTAGCATTTCATGTGGCTTAGATTTTCATCTGGAGTCTCTTGATCAAAATGTCTTTTGTTCCAACTGTACTAGACATTCAGTTTCTTCAGTCCACTTTTAAGTGCCGCCACTGTCATGTCCTTGGGGTTCTTGTTGCTGCAAAATGTGACTCGGCTGTGAGTTGAAACGTGTTTCCAACATACTTTCATCTGCAAAACGCTCACCACAGTATTTGCACAACAGGGGTTTAAGCAATTTAGTCAAGCCTTCTGAAAGCTTTTCACTTTCTGCAGACTTGACAATTTCATCACACTCCAGGCAAGTTTCACAGTATTTTGACTCTTCATCTTTAGCTCTCCCACAATTACAAACTTGAGTTGATCGACAATGGGGTGGTGCACGAGATTGAAAGTGCGACTTGTAAGTGTTTGGCATTGGTTGATGCTCAGGGAGGTAAAAGCTTCGAACATAGTTTGCCCTCATGACTTGCCACCATTTACCAGAAGTATCCTGTCTCATACTTCTGTTGCTTAATGCTGGGTCATTCTTAACACCAAAATGCTTTGCTTCCTTTCCTTGCTGGGAAATTATTCCATAGGCAACCTTATACTTGTCATATAGCTTGAAGACATGGTATGGAATTCCATAAGCAACTGTCCAAGAAGTGATATTTATATGGGTTGGAAAAAACAGGCACATCAAATTGAAATAGAGCTTGCAATTCTCATCAAGTTCTTGTAAATCTGCTTGTGTTGTTGATACTTTGTTGAAAATGGAACATGCTTCTCTTAGATGTACCACTATTCTACCAAGTGCCAATCTTGTTACACGCTGTACTGGTAATTCATCAGAGGAATGCAAACTGTGAAGTGCTATAGCTTGAGCTCCAATAAGCCTTGTTGGGATTTTGTTGTGTCTCTTTTCTTCATCTGGATAGTGCTCCTTGATCAAAGGCACTAAATAAGACAATCCACAACCCAACAATGGATGTTCATGGTTTGTGCCACCTGTGCTATTTGCAGTCACAGGCTTTGCTGAACTTCCGTTGTACACAGACTCTGCCTCACCTCCAGGAGTAGATGGAAGCCTCTTTCTGGTTGTTCCACTTGCACCATTTGCAGTTGCAGGCTTTGTTGTGGGATTACTTAACACTCTAACAAAGACATATCCTTCTTGACAAATTCGAAATAAATGATTGACAAGATTTGCTGCCAAGCAGTTATCTCACAGTGGAGGGGCTCGGATCTTTGTCTGTC
>OX421447.1:31742052-31752052 GCA_949126865.1 Montipora capitata
CACTATGAATTTCTTTACTTTACTGTTTGAAATGTGTTGCCTGATGAAATCAAAGCAAATGTAGTAAAGCTACTTTTGCTGATAATTTGGACCTAAAAATTGACCCTCCTATTTCCCCAAAACACCTATGTGTCAATTTTAATTTGTTTTTCAATTAAGCTAATGAACCTCATTGCTTTACAGCAGATCCATCAAAACAATGACAGCATTCAAAGCCAAGAGATGGTAGCAACAGAGCTTCGCCTGGTGAGAACAATCCTAGAGTGGCTTGAATGCGCCTACGCCATACAAGAGGCTAAGCTAGACAGGCTCTTGAACATGATGCCAAATGCTCCAGCAGTACTGCAACAACCTGTTCAGTTTCAGCCCTCTTTTCCGTCGACTCAATCCTCTACGCCACTCCAGTCAAACTCGTCTGTTGAGTACAGGGCACCAGAGACGGGAAGCAGTGCTCTTCCAGTAATCCAAAGATTTGTGGATGACACTAACACAACAGGTAACCAACAAAATTAAAAGAAAATAACAACTTGCTCCTACTTAAAATGCCTCTGTTCGGCTGTGTATCCATAGCTAGGCAAAGTACACCTAATTACGTTCTACATGAAATCAATGCCTTAAAGCACCCTCAATTTCATTGTCTTCATGCAAGTTACAGTAATAATTATTAGTAAAGTTGTTTGCATTGAAAAAAATAGGTGAAATATACTAGGAATAAAGCAAGTGAGTTAAATTCCAATTTTGTTTCAAAATTCCATATCATGTAACAGCCTGACTAGTCCCAGGTCCTAACCCTCCATGGTTTTCAGATGGGTAATTACCGTAGTGATATTCAGCTGTAGAACCCCTTTGAATACGACTTTCAGTGGGAGTTTTTTTTTAACAAAAAGAGTTTGCATGCCAATTGTGAAAGGATAATTGTTCTCAGATTCATCACATCCTTTTGATAACTATCAATTTTTTGGTGCGTCTTATTACCAAGTATTTTCACGTAATTTTCAGTTTGAGAACTTAGCTTGATTAAATTGCTAAGTTTGGGGTGCATCTTATAACTGAGTGCGCCTTGTAACCGATAAACGGTGAAATTAAAAACAGTATTAATTTTTTATTCTGAAACAAGAAATGATCCAGTCACACTAGGAGGGTCTGGAGGCATTCGGTTGTCCAGTCAGGATTTTCAGTTTGCAAAGGCAGCCCACAAACCAACAACAATGGCTCTTTGACTGGTCGATGCACTCTTCGGCAAAGAAACCCTCATGCAATGGACTGTACATGGTACCAGAGACTATGCCCCCTGGACCAGCAGATAATTGCTGCAATTAAAGGTTAGTTTAGTGTACAACATGCACTAGTAAGCACCTCATAAGGATTTAAGTGAAGAGCATCAATGTTTGAAATCATTCTGCAGACGAATAAAATATGTTGACACAATAGTTACTGCAGAGTTGGTATAAAGGGCTCCCTACCAAAACATTGAAGCAAATAACTTCTGAATGATTACACAAAGTGATCACATTGAGCAACAGTAACTGCAAAACAGATTTTTGCGGGCACTCTGGAACCTAGATTTTTCTTTACTTTACCTTTTTCTTTTCAGCTGAAGTGTTAACATCCTTTGCATACCAGTGCAGAACAGCTGAGGACACAATCCGGATGTGGGAGTCTTGCAAAACCAGTATTGGCAAAAGATGCCAAAATTTAAGAAAAAACCCCAGACCAAATTGAGATGACTAAGTTCTTTTCTGTGACAGACTGTCTACCAGTTGAATGAACTTTTGACCGTTTTTGCTAGCTACGCTATGGTTTTAATCTTCGTCAATTGAAATAGAAAAAAAAGCATTGTAGTATTTATAAGGTTAAATTTGATATTCATCTTTCCTGCATTACCGTTTGTTTTACTTCTCGAATACAGAAGAATGAATAAAGAGATCTGAAGGTTTAGTAGACCTCTTGTGTGGCTAATATAATTTATTGTGCAATGCAGGGAGGCTGGTACCTAGGTTACAATAAATTAAGCGTTCGGTATAACATAGATTTAACCAAGCCTAAAAGCGGCGCTCCCTGGTTTTTTAATCTTAATGCCTGTAGGGTTTGTAGGGTCACATGATTTTGCTTACAACACTTTGCTGGTTTGCTGTTTTCGAGTTGTGGGTTTTCTTGAACTGTTGACAGTTGAACCTAAAACAACTGACACTGCAGAGCAGTTTTTTTAACTCGTTTTTTCGGTTGACATCCGTAATTTTCTTTGGAGTTCCATTTTCTAATCTCGTTTTATATTGCTTCATTTAAGAATATACGCATTCCTAGCTAAAATAGCCAACAAACACGTCGCGACGCTGTGGTTTTTCGCGTTGTTGTTTTTCGTGAAGTGTTGACATGCTGTTTAACTAAAACGACTAACTGCAGAGAGCTTAAATAATAAGATATGAGGGCAGAGACAGATGTTTGAGTATTTTCACAAAAATGTTTCCTGCTGTTTTAAGAACTTTTGTTTCATTTTCAACAAGACAAAGAATTTTAATACGCAGAACATTATTCTCCTGTTTGTACGAATGTTTCAAACATCATTGTTTAGTTTGTTTAGCTCGTTTCTCTGCACTTGCTATGAAATATAACATTTTTTAAAAATATTTATTGCACCAAGAGATATTTGAAGTTCTGTTTTATCGTTAATCTATCATTTTTCTTTGAGCTTTGCGAACGGAGCGCTTTTTTCAGTTATACGTTAATTTTAACTGTGACAGTGCGATGTAGAGCGCGTAGAAAGACTTTTTGCAAACCAGTTTGCCTGGGTTCATTTTCAGAAAACAAATAGCAGAAAAAATAAATACGTTATTCACTGGCTTAGGTCAGTCCTTATAGAGAAAAACCTGTGCCCTCAGCCTTGAGTACGCCCCTCGGCCTGCGGCCTCGGGCCGTACTCAAGACCTCGGGCACAGTTTTTCCCTATACGGACCTCCCAACCGGTGAATGACATATATATCTTCTCGCCACCGTTTAATATCCTCTATTTATATGATGATTGCTTCGCGAGAAACATGAAACTCGGAGTAGCAAATGAAGGTGTTTGAACTAGTACGAAAGGCCGAAATGTCCTTAAACTAGTCGAAACTGACATAGGTTCGTTGATCTCTTTCTGGCAATTTCCCAAGTAGACATACTTTCTTTTAAGAGAGAAAAAAGGTAGAAACTCCTATGAGTATATTAATTGAATTAAAACTCTCAACTCAACACTGAACACCGTTTTTCAGTAAGTTCCTTACTTTTTGCATCTTAATCAGTGTCACTAGATTCAGTTCACTGCTTATATCCTACAATACTAGACATATTTAGTTGGAACACTTAGCGAATGGTCAGAATCATCGTGTTACAAGATCGTAGCTTATACCACAATACCACATCCCCCTTCCCCCAATTCAATGTTGTGTGAGAATTTTTCGGGCGACTACTAGTAGTTGTGGAAATCAACATTGGAGGAAGGGGGAAGCGGGGATGGGTGTTCCAACAAATGTGACGAGTATTGTAGTTCTTCCTACAAAAGTTTGAAATGCGAAATTTGAAGGTTTCCTTTTGTAGTTGACAGTACTTCTAAAAACGACACATTTAAGTATGGAGATCTTTGCATTATACAGTTTTTTTCTAATGCAGTTATATTTTGTTGTTCTTGTGGCACTCGGCACCCATTTGGTTTTGTCTTTCTGGCCAGGGTACATCCACCTCTCCTTGTGTTCGAGGACAATGTCAAATGGTAAGATCTTTGTTCTTCAGATGAAGCCAGTCTTACATGTCCGGCACTCTTGAGCTTTTGGTACATCGTCTATGAAGGTGACGACAAATGTTTTGTCATTGTGGTGAACGGCAGGAGTAAATCCTTCTGGGGCTTGAGTGGTGTTTTGGTGTGATGTTGAGGCCAGTGTTTGACATGAGCGTGAGGCACGCCATGGATTTTTAGCCGTATGTCCTTTTTTACCGGCGCATTTATCATTTACTGGTGTTACTAGTCCGGCTGTTGATCTTCCTATACCTTGCTTTATGCTCTGCAAATGGCCAAAATATTTTTTCTGAGTGAAACAGCAATGCTATGTTTGCAAACTGAACCGTATTTGTAAGAATTGCAAACACATGTAACATGGGTTTTGTTCAGTGTGCAGCGATAAGAACCACCCTTGGTGGCCTTCGAGGCCAGTAAAAACTTGTCTTTGGATGTTTCAGTTAGACTAGGCTGCCTTTGGATACTGTAAGGGCTATTGACTAATGCCGTCACCTGTTGAATAAGTCCTTGCATGAGTTCATCCGAGTATTGTTTTTTTCTTTAAGCTTATCTGCAACTATGCTCGGAACATTAACAAACTCTTTACCTTGAGTGTCACTTGTGACAGTGTTAGCGTTGGTCACAATTTTAATAGTCTTTCCTTCCATAACTTGCTCAATTGTCAGCTCCTGAAATTTCCTTATATATTTTCTTTATGATTTTCTGACCATTCGCCAAACCACGTTTCTGGAGAAACTTCTAGATATTTGCAAAAGTCTGCAAGTTCAAATTCATCGCTCCTGCCATATATAGCCGCCTTCAGTTCTTCTATCTGATGTTTGTAAGTGGGCTGAAAGACCTCTGTGGTAAACTGCACTTTTGAAAGATCTTGCTTTCCTTTGTCAGTCTTTATGAATGCTTCTTTGTGTCGTGTCAACATGTTGTTTAAACTTTCCGATTGATGGGTGTAACATCTTTCTGGTTTTCCTTTGTCATCAATTGGGAGTCGCGCTTTCGAACGGGCTTTTGAAATCATATTTTTTGCAATAAAAGCAAACTTCTTGTCAAGGTATGCCCAGAACTTTGATTGATATCCCTCGCCTTTCTTTAGCGTTTCTGTTTCCCTCCTATCCATATCTTCTTTCACTGAATGTAATGTTGCTCAAAGGTCTCTTTTTCGCCACGCATCTAAGATGCCTTCCTCCTTTTCTTTTTAGCCAAATACAGCATTAATGAAATATCTTTGTTCTGCTTTCTGGTTTATACCATTACTTACAATATTTTTGCCAAAGTACCAGTTTCAAATATAGGCCGGCACACTACTTAACAAACCCAACGGTTGACTTTAAACAGACGCTGCAGTATTTTATATTCAAGAAAAAAACGAAATGAAATGAACACCTTTGCAGTTTATCAACACTAAGCATGCGTATCAATTACGCTCTTGAATCCATATTGACTAACTTCACGTTATTGGCGTTATTTTTCGACCAAACAACTTGAACCCTTAACTATTTTTAATACTGGTACTCAGTTCCCCTGCTAGTTTCGAACTAATTGCAGTAATGTGTCTTTTTTAGATCATCTTCGGACGATGAACAAAATAAAGCTACACCTGATGAAATGTTATGCGCACCTGTTACTGAAGCAATTATAAGAAGCAGTAGTGAAAGCCCTTCAAGCACGAAAGGAGAGGGAAACACTAGTCGAAGGAAACCTAGTCAAAGTCCGTCAACAGAACTCGATTTCTACCTCTGGACTGAAGAAGAACCTTGTGCATAAGTGTTATTACTTTATCTTTAAGCGCGTGACTGGGACTGGGAGCAGAAAGCTAGCAGGAGGAAAACAGGTGCATTAACGTCATAGCATATTATTATTTTAACAAGGAAAGAAAGCAAGGCTTTACAGCTTCCCCTTAAGGCAAAACCCCAAGTACCTCCCTACCCCCATCCCCCTCCCACCTGATACTTGTACGGTTGTTTGGTTAACGTTACGCTTTTTTTCGTTGCAAAGATCCGTTTCAGATGTAGAAGACAATTTCGCTTACGTCTTGCCTTTTTCCCTTACAAGGAAAGAGTAGTAACATCATCTGATGAGGTAATATATTAATATTTTTACTTTTATAGTGATCGAATGGTTTCAATGAAATACTTGAACTACTGTTACAGTCAGTCTGTTGCACAGGCTCTCAAAAACCTTCGGTTATAGAAATATTTTTCACAAACTGGATCATTGGACTGATAATGCAATTCGAGAGTTTTCATTGGCTTAGCCATCGTGGTATATGAGCCATTACAGCATACTCTAAAAATATGGTAAGTGCCTTTTTGGGGCGTTTAGTTTTCTATATTTTGGGGTCGTTTTTAATAAAACAATTTATTCCACTAGCACTTGTTGGATATGAGATGATTATGACCCACCCAGTGCTATGCACCTTGTTGGCTATCTACCACCTCATATCCAACGTGCGCTCGTGGAATAATTGTTTCTCAGTTAATGCGGAGTTTTCTTTAAACATTACAGGAGAAGCCTATTGAGCCACCAAAAAAGGAGAAGAAAAACCAACATATCAAGCCTTCTTGTACTGAAAAGGTAACGTTCCTCTTACATGTAATTTATTAACGTTCCGAAAAATGGTAAATGTTAACTTGTTTATTTTCTGATTGCAATGTAAACTAAGAGCTGTTAATTTTTTTTCCCTCTAGTCATCTATAAAAGTAGAGGTGGTAGTGATAAATGATTCTCCAGTGAAGATCAGGGTTAAGAGAGTAACTAAAGAAGACAAGGAAACCATTGTCATTCATTCATGACTCTTCTTTAAGGAAGGTAAAGCAATTGATTGAAAGAAAGTTTGTCATAAGTGCCTCACAGTCAGTCAGAGTCTCCACTCCAGTTATCTGTGACATACTGTAAAAGCCTTACACTTTAATTATATTCTTCTTCAAAGACGTTAGAGAAGATTGTAAAAGGTGTATTCAAAAGGTGCCAAAACGATTTTGGATGGAACAGTTGTGGTTTGTAGAATTCAGAAGACAGCCATTTGAGTGCTTTGGCACATGCTTGTTTGCCAGAACTGCTCTGCATTCCCCCTCAATCTTTTTGGAGATTCCTTGATCCGAAACAAGTAAATAATTTTATCTTACATACTTTTACAGAATTGCACAAAACCGAGGAAGTGTTACCTAGATGACCGAAAGATACCAATATTTCAAGAAGGGAAAAATGAACGATATACGCCCTCTGAAGCTATGGGAATTCTTTGAGCAAAGATCTACACAACTTCCCTAAGTGTTCCAAAGTACCGTTGAGAGTGAGATCTAACAAAGCTTTTGTAATGGACATATCTAGATTTAAACTATGGGAAGGCATCAAAAATGATATGAACAGGTCGTTCCCTCAAGTTCTAAGAACAGGCACATGGACAGTTGAGCTACAGGACGAGTCATGTCAAGTCTTTAGTAAGAAACACGAAAATCTTACAACAGAAGGGCTGTCTCATCTGAAATTCAATTTTAAAAAAAACCATGCCGGACTGTGTCGGTCAATAGTGCTTCTTATGGATAGCAATGGTGCAGTGCTGAACAACGTTAGTCTCTTACAGTATCACATTTATTCCGGTGAAGATGTTGTTAACTTCGAAGTAAAACGTCATAGTACCACGAAAAAAGACAAACCATTTTTCCCGAGCGAAAAAAGCCTTTTACACACCATGAAAGAAAGGGTAACCAAGGAACCATCAAGAACAGTATATGAAGATGTACAACAGAAGGCCAGTGGGCCTACTAAGGCTGACAACAGCGGCCAGCTGCCAAGTTCAAGGCAGCAGGTTTATAATCTCACTTACTTACACAAAGCCTCCCACAGACCCCGTTGCTGAGTTGCTTAAATATGCAAAAGAAGCTGACGAGAAAATAGTGATATCACATCACGATTTTCCCGAAGACTTGTGGATCCTCGGAACGGATCAAATGTGTGAAGATCTAGGACGATTTTGTACAAGTGATTTGTTGTGTTACCCATTAAGTGTTGATCCAACATTTTCATTCGGAAAATATGAGGTAACTCCTTTTTGCTACAGACACTTATTTCTGAAGTCCCAAAGGACACAGGTACCCCCAATTTTTATTGGCCCTTCAGCATTACATCACTCTCAGGCAAAGGCAACATACCAAAAAAATGTAGATGGAATAACGTCAGCAACTCCAGGTCTCGCGCACAAGGCGAAAAGCTTCATAATGGACGGCAAATTACCGTTGCATGAAAGTCTCGAGGAAGGCTTCACCAAGGCTAAAGGTCTTCGCTGTTTTGCTCTTTTCCAAAGGAATTGTGTGAACAAAGTTCACTCCCTAATTATTCTTACATAAAACAAAGAACTTACAAAGTATCTGCGTTTTCTAGAAGGCGCCACGCTTCCCTGTCCTGTGCAACTTCTGCAAATGACGGTTTCCTAATGATATGATTATAATCAATTGAGATGGGTTTTGCTTATTTTTTTCCAAAAAAAATTGTGCAGCTAGTACCTCTCAATGTTCCACAGCTGCCCCTCCCCCAACCTATAACCGAAAATGGCATGAGAGTACACTCAATACAGTATGAGCTGAATGAGTGTGTTCGTTTTTATATGTGGTATGAACTGTGCCAGCCATTACAGCCACAAGATGGTCAGCGAACCAAAATTGATTACACTTTCTCAAGCTGAAATTTTGCTTTTTACGCCTTCAGACTGAGATTTCTAGATCTGTTTATTTGGATAAAAATGGAAACTCTTTCACGTGAACTTCCACTGCAGGGGAACAGGCGATTTTCGTATAACTTAATCTTTGATGTGAAAATTTATGACAAAACCTGTGTTGCTTTAGTAGCTGATGCCACTCAGTACGGCCCACTCAGTACGGGTGGAAAAATGCCAACTCTCAGCACGCTTCCAGTGCCTGCACATTATGGTGCCCTGCCTCTTAGAAAATATCGTCAAAAATAAAGGAGGCCATTCTGGTCACTAATATTTTAAGTTATTTGATGTAAAATCAATAAGGAATAACATAGTTAATTTTTCAAGAGGTAGTTATAGTAATTACTGAAATATAAGCGAACAAACTTTTGAAACACCCTGTAGTTCTCAAGGTTTTCCAAACACTTTGTAACTGCATGATGATGACGTTCATAACATTGAAACATGTTTTATAAATAACAGAGTAAAATCTTGTCGTAAGTACTCTTTTTCTTTGTCCATCTCAGTTTTCTCAGAAATAACACACAAACAGCGGTGACAAACGTCAGATATAAATGCATACTTGAAATTATATGCTTCTGCATACATCTTCAGAAGAGACGGTTAATACAAAATTTGAGTTTAAATATACAGGATCACTAACTTATTAACTATTAACTGCAAATAACAATAGAGGTGACAAAAGCTAATAAAGACACAGCTTTTCGATGGTGACATATTCAGTCAAGGTTGGCTTTAAATGTTTGATCAGCTGTGTCTCCTTTATTTTACAATGAATGTCAGATCGCCTTTTCACTAAAATTTCCAGTGGACCAGTGGATGTTAATGCTGTAAAATGCTCAGTTTTTTCTTTCGATAAATTGATGTTGAAAAAGTATGATTATGATGGTTGGTAAGTACATCAAGAATCTGTTTATCTGTTAAGGGATCAATGGATTAAAAGAAACAAAAATGGAAACTACAGCTGATCTCTTGGACATTTATGACCTACACCAGATTATGAACTCTCACTATTTTTAGGTGATGCCTGTGGTAAACCTTGCAAAGTTCCTTATTTAAAGGGTGGATTCGAAGTCCATGGTCTCCCAAAAGGCTTTCCATTAAAGAAGCCTTACAACTATGGCTGTATTCAGCTAAAGCAGATAATGCTGGAAGCTCACAACATCCACTTTACCATTAGATCTATTCCAACATCTACATCCACCTTTCATCTCTCTCTCATCTAGATGTACTTCTAGTCAAACAATAATATTAATAATAACAATATTTAATATTTCTATAGCGCTTTTTACAATGAAAAATCAAAAGGGCTTTACATGTCTTAAAAATAAAATAAAATAGTAAATCCAATTGGGGGACTGGGTTGGCCATGGAGGAGTGAAGACGTGTTTCACTCCGCTCCTGTGAATTTGATGCTCTTAAGTTAGCTTTCTTTCTGTTTTTTTTTTTATGGCCGAGAAGAGTATGATAACTCTTAAACGAACAAGAGTCAGCACAAGTTCTAGCTCAGATAGTGAAACGCG
>OX421447.1:31767052-31774552 GCA_949126865.1 Montipora capitata
CAGACTAATTTCAGTACCTGATGGTAACTTTGAACCCTAATAATATTATCCAATTGCAGGTGTGTTCACTGTGGAAAGAAATTGCATATGTTACGAGGGACAGAGAGTTCAAGGAAGATGAGGAACATCTCATTGATATTTTTGATGTAAAGGTTTGCAATACCTATTCTTTTGATTGACGATTACTCACTTTAAAAGAAAATTCTTGATATAAGTATATGTTTTAGATAAAAATTCATGTATATATGTATTTTCTACAGGTATCTATATCTATAAGCCCAAACTGTATTGCACATAGGTGAATCTTTGCTGACTTTGCACAAGGAAGGCATCATACTAGATACAAATTGACTACAAACATTTCAGAAGAGCTTGTGAAACTTAGTAGTTGGCGAAAGTTTTGGCTCTTTGGGTTTGATATTTGAGGAGAAACTGCAAAATTTCTGGGTGGCGAAAGTGCTAAGGAGCTCACACATTCTTTGTAAAATTTTGAATTTTAAACCTGTGTCGCACAAAAAGCATTCCATACATTGGGCACAAATTCCTTGGATCAGTTAAGCGTGCTATGCCATTTCAATATTCAGAACTAATGTTTCTGTAGCTCTATCAGAAACTGTATCACTTATGCTAATAAGACAAATTGTACACAAAGATTCTCCTTTATCATACGGCTAGAACCTTGAGCAGGCAAGATGAATCAAATCCTGACCTGTGACTGGCTGCCCGAGCGGACAAGATGGAGCTATCTTGGCGACTCGGGACTACCCACTGAAAAAATTGCCCAAAAGTATAAATAAAATAATCCTTTATTGACCAAGCTTGTTTGGTCAAGATGGCTGGATATTGGCTAGCTCATTCTTTTTTTTGCATGTTTATGGACCTTGAACTCCCTCTCGGTCCATAAACATGCAAAAAACAAACTTGGCCAATATCCAATATCCGATATCTCCTCTTTAGTTAAACAATTAATTCCCACCCACTTTGTTGTTGACTGTAATGTTCAATTTTTTCAGTGTAAAGAGTGGGGGTTCCTTCTGCTAGAGATGTTTGGAACAAGCCTAGGCACAGGTGACTATGGCCACCTCACTGTGGAGCACGTACCAATGCTTTTTCGGATGCATCGCTCATTACACCACCTATCCAACCAGGGTTATGAGGCTGGACACAAGCTCCAAAGGTTGCTCTACTTAAGAGCAACCTCACATGACTCATCAGGCACACTTCCTCAGGTAAGTTGAGATTCCAGTCTATAAATTTTCACAGAAATGATGTGGAAGTAGCAAGAGTACCAATTACTAATAACAATTGTGCTTTTTTCGTATGCTATAGTGGACCAAATCCTCACCCATATTTACACAGAGATGCTACTTGACATGAGGCGAGCATTCAGAGAGGCTAGACAGTCCATTACATCTGGTAATATACATGATTGTCTATAGATAAGCCTGCCTTACAGGAAGACTCCCTAGGAGTTAGTCATGCTCCAAACATCCACTGATGATAAAACAAAAACCCTTTGCCTTGATGAAAATGTCAACCCTAGGACCTCATTCCAGAAAGTTCCCTTTTCCTTTCATTTCAAAGCAAGATATTCAGCTTATTCAGAGTGCAATTTAAAGTAGGCAAATACTTTACTTCTTTAACTTTCTTCTTTCAGGAGACAAGCTGTTCTACTACAGAGGGTGTCGTTGGAAAGCTAAAAGAATGGATTGGAGTAAAGAAGACAGAGAATGGATTGGAAAAATGGATGAGCTATTTACTAATCTGTTTGGTCCAGATTATTGTGAATATGAGTACACAGAGATGACAAAGCACTGTGTGGTGGTACCAGGCCAATTTCCACTAATTGATTACAACCATGAAGAGTGGGAAAGAAGTTGTGAACAAAGTGGCGGCAAACCAGCCATAGAACCACAACACAAAAACAGCAACACTCTTGGAGTGGCACCAGCACCAGAGACAGCATCATCGCAACAGGATGACAGCAGCACAGACAGAGACGTGCCAAAACAAGCAGGAGGGTTTACACCGCAGCATGGGAGCAACACTGCCTCGGTGGCACCAGTACCTGCAGCAGAGGCAACAACACAGCAGCAGCAAAGCACCAGCAACTGTACAGCCACAGCAGTGGCAACATCAACTCTGCAGAACAGTAATAACAGTTGCCCCTCAGACCAAGTAAAACCTGGTAAGGTAACCTGGCATACATGTGGTAAAGAGATTTTGGAAAGTCTCAGTGTTCTTACTCGTGGTGAAAGAGCATCTTTGAAACTTCCCAAAGTTGCTTTCATTTCAAAGCAAGATATTCAGCTTGTTCAGAGTCCAATTGAGGTCAGTAACCCACTGCTAGTCAATCTTCGTCTAGCAGAAAGTGCAGTGACACATGCTGTACAGCTTTTGAAAGAACTGTCAGGTACTAGAACTGTGGGGACTATCAATGTTGACAGACCTGACGATGGGGATGAAGATGACAAAGCTACAGTGACTATGGGCAGACTGGGAACTTTCACTAAAGAATCAGTTGGTCTATATCAGACCATGTGTAGTCTAGCTTCAGAAGCTGTCAGTTTCAGAGAAGAAAAAAGGTGGCTTGCAAACAACAGCAGCTCTGTATCAGACCTTACCGAAGTCAGAGATGTACTTTGTAATTCTAGGCCTAATGAGGAGATTATTAGACAGGGCACATGCATTATGGATGCTACTGACTTCAGTTTTCTAGCTTGTGAACGCTACGTTAATGGTTTCACAATAGACACAGTATGTTTGAAATTTCTTGAGAACAGCAAGCCCACTAACCTAGTGTACCTCTCATCGTACAGCCAAACCTGGGCAAAACAAGGACCACGGTTCTTCAGCCAAATGGTGATGCCCTTCCTCGAAAATGACTCCCTGGGGAGCCATCATTTGAAATAAAAGTTTTGTGTTTTGGACTATTCTTACTCTAATTTTTACGGTGTGGTCGGGGTGGGGGTAGTTTCTCGAGTATCTGAAAGACTTGACTCAGGCAAGTTGTAGGTAATAAGAAGCTGGGAGCGGTTTCGGCACTTCACAACAATCTTGCGCTACCAAAACCTGAAAGACGCTCGAAAAGTCGCAAATCTGCTTTTTACGCGGTTCCCTTCACGGAAGTAATAGTCTGTATTACAAGAATGACGTATTGTTTATTTATCAAAACAATGCAGCAATCCATGGCTGAGATTGGCATTAGTTTTTCAGTACAAGGTAATTAAAGTATGCAAAATATTTACCTGGAAGACGAGGATGAAATGTGGAGTTTATCCTTTCCACCAGGCCGGCAATCCATGTCTTGTAACCTTGCAACATTGGCGGGGGCAGTTGGTCCCATGGTTTCGGAACAGTCGCCATTTTTCCGTCCTGGTCTTTAAACACGGGTAGCAATTGATTCTCGATTTGATGGCGTTCCCTCGCGTGTTTACTCAACGAGTAGAGCGTCTTAAACACTTTTTTACAGGACGAACAATCCACTGTATAAACCGACATTGTTTGAAAAGTGAGTAGCCTTGAAACCTCGGGGCTCGTTTAGCTAATTACGTCAGCATTAAGTGACCGGAAATGCGGTATTTTAAAGCATTTTCTACCAAAATCAGTCTGGACATTTTGGCCTCGTACACTGGAAAGAGTACTTTCAATCTTTTATGACAGTCTGTTTAAATGATTTGCATCATTGGCATTTTAACTTTGCTACAAGTTCCACTAGTAATATCAACCAGCACAATTAAAGGAAACGTGTAAAGCCACACAAGTCTGGTAACAGAAAATTACTCGATCTGACGCGTACCAGCTGCCAATTCAAAAAAAAAAAAAAAAAAATGATGGAACAGAAGCTCATTGGAATAGTTAACTTTTTTAAGAACAGGACTAGCCAGGGTTAGTGAAAGTCCGACTGTACGAAGATATTTCATAAAAAGATTGTTTCGGAAATCGCCTTTCTTTTGTGTTGGGAGTTCCTTTAAGTTGACGTGTGATTTATATTGCACACACCACCGGGTTTAATTGCCGAGTTCGGGTTTCAGAGATTAGCATAGCGTTGACGTGTGAGTGATATTACGCGTTCATTCACCAGAGCATTTACGCGATTCTTACTGTGAGATCTGTCACCAGGTTCTATTGTCTAATCTTTAGCCGGGATCAAAGTTCGGTCATTGCAAATGACCGAGCGACAAGTATCTAGGGCTTGCGGGTCGTCATGATTAGATTATTGGCTCTTGAGTGACTCATACCCGGAGGAGGTAGAGCGTGCCGACCTAATTCCCTCTTTGAATTCCGATAACTCGGCTATTGTGCTTCACTTTAACAGTGTAGAAAAACAAAAGTACGGTGCATGTTATTGGAAATTTAATGCAAGTTTATTAGGTGATTCTGATTTTCGTAAGCTTATAGCTGAGGGTGTGCCAGTGTGGCGAGAGGAGTTCATTGAAGTTACTGATAAGCGAGTTCTTTGGGACTTAATCAAGTATTGAATAAGACAGGTGACATAAAGGATGGGGGCCTTAAGGCCCCGCATTTAGAATCGATAATTAAGACTCATAGAATAATGCTTTGCCAGAGACTCGTGGATGAAGAACCTTGTAATTGGAAAACTATTTTATTTCACTATTTGAAACAGGTCGGCGGGAAGTTCATCCTCTATTGCAACTTTGACATAAAAAAGCTACCGATAAACCTCTCGAAGTATTACAGGGAATGTTTTGAGTGTGTTTCGCATTGCTCCGCAGCCACCGATAAGAATGTACTTAAGCTCTCGTGCGAACAAATTTCCAACACTGTTCTTTGGAACAATAAATCAGTCTTCAATCAAAGCTTGGTAGTAAGGGAATAATGAAATTAGGCGATTTAGTAACAGAGAAAAACCAATTTATTTCTCAATGTAATTAAAGGCGGGTGAATCTTTCTCCAGAAGATATTTTTGATTTGATGTCCTTAGTTGATGTAATCTCTGCACCGTGGTGACAGTCCCTGAAAATAAATGGATACTTGAACAAGAGTCCTTTTGTTATTCAGGACCAAATTCAACTTGTGCTTTAAGAAGGTTTATAGGGAAATGGTCTCTGGATTTGTCACTCCACCGACAGCTCATTCAAAGTTTAATGAAATCTTAAATGGTGTTTGTTTGGACTGGAACAAATTCATAGTTTTCCCTTTCTAGTCGCTTTAGACACAAAGTCACGAGAATTTCAATATAAAATTCTAAATAGGTATTTAGTGACAAATACGTTTTTGAAAAAAATAGGCAAAATAGACTCCTCATTGTGCACCTTTTGTGGTATGTTGGACGAATTCCTGGAACATCTTTTTGTGATTTGCCATTTCACTACATTGCTGTGGAAAGAACTCATAGCTTGGTGTAGTGGAAGACAAATTAAAGTTGAATCATTATCTGCTGCAAACATAATATTTGGTGACTGGCAAAGGAAAGATTGCTTCCTCTTATTAAATCATATAATTCTCATCGCAAAACAGTACAGCTATTCTTGTAGGTCCAACAATTTGAAACCACTTTTCTACGTTCTGTTACAAAGAATTAAGTTTGTCTACCAATTAGAGAGTAAGATTGCTAAATGGAACAATAATTGGCAAGCTCACTCTATCAAATGGGGTAAGAGTGGTTTTGAAGATGTAGAAGATTGAAACGTGCATTTATACCTTTTTCGATATTCTAACACATAGCGCTATTGGGTGTGTGTGTGTGTGTGTGTGTGTGTGTGCATCAAGTAGGGGGAACTTTTCGGGGGCGGGGGGAGGTTGTTAGCATCCACTTGTTAGCTCAAATCTGTACTTTTTTTCCTTTTTTGTGATTGCTGTAATTTCTTCGTTTCTGTAAGTGCTGTAACTCCAATACGGAAATGTTAAAAAATAATAAAATACAAAAAAAAAAAAAAAATTGCAATAATTAATAGAGAAATGATTAAAAGTATGTAATAATTATAATATGTACAAGTAGAATATAATAATTCCTAAAATTTTATTAAAGCAAACCTATCTGCAAAAGCTTTCCTGAATAAAAATATCTTTAAATTTTTTCTTGAAAGTCCCAGCTGATGTGTTATCCCATAGACTTGGCGGTACGGCCGCCTGAAATGAACACCCTCCAAGAGTTACCAGCATCTTGCCTTTAGGGGGATCAAATAGGGTGCAGTTGGAGCATAAACTATAATAAGATTTGGATTTTACTGACACTAAAACTGGACAGATAAGCGGGAGCTTGCCCGTGGATGACTTTAAACGCCAGCAGCACAATTTGAAAATGAATGCCCGTGTGAATTGGGAGCCAATGTAAATCATACAAAGCAGAAGTAATATGGAAATATTTCCCAATGTCCATAACTAACCTTGCAGCGGCATTTTCAACGTGTTGCAATTGCAAAATTTGTTCCTTTGGGACGCCATAAAGCAGACTCTTGCAATAATCTAGTCCGCTTCTAATACATGCATGTACTAGGGTCAGAAGATTCTCCCTAGAAAGATAGTTCTTTGTACGCCTTATATTATGAAGATGGAAAAAAAGCTGATTTACAAACGCTAGTAACATGTTTGGACATGTTAAGATGTGAGTCCAGCCAACAACCAAGGTTTTTGACTTGCGTGCTTGCAGTGATTGTATCGTTCCCTACTGAAATAGCACTCGGCTCCTCCGTAAACTGATCAGATATCAAAGACAAATGAATATTCTTGATAATAACTGGCAACAATATATCAACATAGTCAAGCGCAACAGATGTAGGCAGTGGGTCTAGACTGCATGATCTTTTGGTAGAATCATGTATGAGCTGTTGAACATCGTCCTCACTGAGCGCCGTAAAAGCATTAAGCTGAGCAACAATAGGTTGCACAATTTGCGCCACTGTCATGTGGATTGATGGGTAAAGTGAATGCCAAGTTATCTAGCTTAGAGTGAATGTTCCTTATCTTCTCTACAAAATATTGTCCCATTTGGTTAGCAAATTTCAACTTGTCGATGCATGGAGGAAAGACAGACCTTTGGTCGCCTTGATTGAGCAGAGTTTTTGCAACTGTAAATAATTTACGCTGATCAGTGTTATTCTCCTCGATGACGTCTTGGTAGAATTTTATCCGTGCATCGTTCATTATCTGATTTACATAGTTCTTTTTGGCCTTATAGTCCAGCATTTCCGCTCTGCTTTTCTTTTTTCGCGCCTCGCTTACTTAATCTCCTCATTGAACCACGGCACTAGTGGCTTCGCATTGATGACCTTTTTGTGCATAAGAGCATGTTTATCAAGCACATCAGCCAGAGATTTATTATAACAATGCACTAGATCATCAAGCGTATCTGGGCAATTCTTAAAAAGATCGGAACGTAATATATCATCCTTGAACTTGCCTTTGTCAATTCCTTTAATCCGCCTATAAAATACTTGTTTGACACTGGGTGCTGGTCTTCCCATGAAATGATCATAGAACAAATAATCCAGTCGAGGTTTGTTGCCGATCAGTGTCTGAGCAGCGTGTGATCATCAA
>OX421447.1:31787052-31789552 GCA_949126865.1 Montipora capitata
ATACTGTTGTTATCTGTGTTTGCAGAAGCAATTAAATAAAGTCAACATTAGTCAATGATATTTTGAGAGATGACGTGTCTATCAGAAAAGGAAACTGCTATTAAAAAAGTAGATCGGTAGCTGTAAAGGAGTGTATGAAAAGGTTCGAAGTCAATTTGTACATCCAGCGGAATACAGATAAAGAAGGCGACCAGTTAATGTTATGGCGGAAGACTGCGGTGGTTGCAGTGCGGCAGCAGGTGGGTTAGGGGAAAGGCCTGTGCGACTTCGAACACTGAATTCCCGTCAAGTACTATTTGTGTATTTGATAACTTACAGTCAAGCCGATCTTGACATTGTTCCTACACGGGAAGAATTTTCAAGAATTGTTTTGGACAGTTTTTCAAACGCTGATCCTTCTAGTTGTGTCGAAGTGGTGCAATGGGTGCGTAGCCAAGAAGGACATAGGGATGGTGGCATTCATTATCACATGGCTGTGAAGTTAGTGCTAGACGTTGTTGGCTAAAAATTCGCAATTTTTTAGAAGAAAGGCATCGTTTAAAAGTAAATTTTAGTGATAAACATTGCAATTATTACTCGGCCTGGCGTTACACAACTAAGGAGGATGCACATTTCATACAGTCTGAAAGTCATCCGGACTTGTCAAACTTCTCCGAACCATGTACGTCTGCAGCTAGTAGAGCTCTATCACGGAAAAGCTCCTCGGAAGGTAATGCCAGTGGTAAAGGAAAAAGTAGAAAAGGACGGAAAAGACTGAGCATTTTTGATGTGTCACAAATTGTCGTTGAAAAGGGTATTTGCACACGGTTGCAGCTTCTTGCCTACGCAAATAATCAAAAAAGGGAAGGCAAAACAGACCTTGCGGAGTTTATAGCGAATAGGGGAGCAAAGGCGGTTGATGAGGCCCTCAGTGTAGGTTGGGAATTAGAAGAAGCAGAAGGAAAGATTGAGCGCAGCGAAAAGAGTAGAGAGGAGATTTTGTACAGTCAGCTCGGAAAGGAATGCGTTGTAGGTTGTGACCGTCGTTGGTTGCAAATGGCGCGAAATCTTTTGGAGCGAAATAACATAGGCGGGGACGAATTTTCAGAGGCTATCAGAAATCTTCTTGACAAGGGAAGAGGGAAATACCGCAACTTGTATTTGAAAGGCCCGTCTAACTGTGGAAAAACTTTTCTTTTAAATCCTCTTACAAGTATTTACAACACATTTTGCAACCCGGCCAGCACAACCTTCGCATGGGTAGGTGCAGAAGAGGCGGAAGTTTTATTTCTAAATGATTTCAGACGGTCCGCCAACATCATCCCATGGCATGATTTGCTATTGCTATTGGAAGGCCATGAGGTTCACCTGCCAGCACCCAAGACCCATTACAGATGTGATTTTTCCTTGAAAGGGGATACGCCCATCTTTTGTACCGCCAAGGAGGAAATTTCCTTTGTCCGTGCTGGTGTGCTGGATGAAAGAGAGACTGAAATGATGCGTGTTCGTTGGCGAGTGTTTGCATTCAGCTCACAGATTACTGAGGCAGAACAACTGCAAGTTGCACCTTGTCCACGCTGTTTTGCTGAACTTGTCTATCCCCAGGCCTAAACTCTGCCTCTTGTTAATTGAATTATGGTTACATGTGAGTGTGTACTGACCACGGATCACCATCCTTTTTCTTCATTTTAGCGTTGTATTTGGTAAAAACTAGGACGTTTAATCGTACTAAACTATTGTAGTAGTTACTATGTGTAACCAGAAATAATAGAAATCACAACAGCGCCTTCCTTAGGCTTATTTGCAACGGTACACCATGGTGATCCGTCATTGCTAAATAATTTTAGTAGACTGTAATTAATTTACCGACAACGGATCACCATGGTGTACCGTAGAAATTTTGAGGACAAAAAACTGCTAATTGCTTGAAAATCTTGCTATAGTTAAGTTGTGTTCTAGTGCTTATTGTCAAGTACAAAAACAGTCAGATAAGACAGATTTAAAGTACTTTTGCAAGAAACGATCATGGTGTACCATGATCACAAGGGTGATGTTGATTGTTTACACAAGCAATTTATACACGTCAATGGATTCCAGTCCTTTATCTAAGAAAAAGTACCGGTAAATATCAACTTTCTTTTGAAGAGCTATGCTTTAAATACATTATACAAAGTAAAACCAGGAGAGACAATTGATTGTTGAGTAAAAAGTAGAGATACATCGTTGAAATTAGTAGTTGCAACGTTATTTAACGCGGGAAATGACAACAGCAACAAGCTTTTTTACATTTCCCACCGGTGCAACACTGTACTTACACACGCACACACAAAAAAAGCATTACACTTGTCCACTATAGAGCTTTAAAATGAGTATTAACTAATACTTGATACGGCCACCCCTCTTTCTGATGACACTGGTCATTCTTTTTGGTATAGAGTCTATCAACCTATTTACAGTTACTACCGGCAGGGTGAAAAACGTATCTATTACACGAGCTTTAAACTCTTCAAACGTTTCACGT
>OX421447.1:31809552-31844552 GCA_949126865.1 Montipora capitata
TGGATCTTTGGTAGAAGGTAAAAACGTGATGTCCTTGGGGTCTGTAAAATGAGATTCTTTGCTGATGCCGGAAGTTCATTAGCTTGTATCATCTGTTTAACAGCTGATTTGATCACCTGCTGGTATTCCTTAACAGGGTCGTGGTCAAGGCATTCGTAAAACCTACCATCAGATAGCTGCCTGTCTGTTTCAGCATCGTACAAGGGCCGCGACCATACAACAACAGCAGCCCCTTTATCTGCAGGTTTTATGATGATGTCATCCCGCTTGGTGAGGTGAAGTAATGCTTGTTTTTCAGAGGATGAAAAGTTATTTTGAAGCGTCCTTGTCTTAAAATCAAGAGCATTAGCAGTGCGGCGGCAGCGGTCTACATAGTGATCTATCGCTGTGAATTTGCCATCTGGTGGTGTCCAGGTCGACTCTTTGTTGTTCAGCTTATCAAATGGGTCACAAGTGTCCGGTGTGGCTTGGGGCTGATTCGCTTCTCCATTGTGGAAATTGGCACACACGCAAACAGAGGCGACGGTAAAACTTTTCACAATCAGCCTTCCCTTGGTATTCATCAGTACTCTTTTTAACTGGCAATTATTAAATAAACGCTAAGGCCTTTTGATCCTACGAATAAACCTCTTTCATGGTGGCGACCAAATAATATATTCTTTTGTTTTAATTCTAACAAGCCTTTCTAGCCTCGCTGCGACCAGCAAATTTCAAAAGATTTTTTCTTTCAAAATGAGGGCAGTAGGTGTAATTAACATAAAGACAAAAAAATGTAAAAGTGGTTTATAAGCACAAACCTTGCATGAAGGCAATCCACAGCATTTATGAATTACTGCAGGCTCTTGCTAGGATGCCAAAAGGGGAAGAGTGGCTGAGGAAACACAGAAAAACGGCAAAGAATCGTGCTAAAAAGACTGCTTACACAAAGGAAACATTATCTTTCTTTGCCTTGGAAGACCGACCGAATATTAAGCGAAAATGGGACGTCCGAAACCTATAGTCAAAAAGGGGAGATTTCCAAGCAAAACGGAGAATTTGAATCTCAGCATTTCTATGGTAATTTATGCGGTTTTAAACGTCTCATTTTACATGTGTCGAATCAAATGCAAACGAGAAAAATTTATTGTTTTTGCTCATTTGCATTGGATTTGGCGCGTGTAAAATGCAACATTTAAATTGGGTCTTTTTTTTAGGAATTGTTACCGCAAAGATGTATAGAAGTTCAACTATCGAGCCACCTTAATATTTATCTTTATTGCTCTCCCATTGGCCAATATCATCACAGTATATTAAGCTTAGATCAGCATGATCCATCTTCAATGTTTTTTTTTTCGTTTTTCTTGTTTTTTTGGCAATATACCCCAAACAAGACCGATTTTCATTATTTTAAAGCAATTCGTTCCACATTATGTCGCGAAAATAAAGCAACTCACCATGGAGGAAAATTGCCTCGGTTTTTCCTTATTGTCTCTTTTTCTTTGTTAAGGATCTGCTGTATCAGAAAAAAAGAACTGAATTGAACTGGATTATATTCAATGTAAAAGCAATTGTGCATTTGTAGGACAAAGGAGAATCACTGCCTGACACGGACAGTTTTGCCCTTATGTTTAAGTTAACTTGAGTCAGAGCCATGCCTCTTGTTGTTGTTTTTCCAGATGTATGAGGTGTACACTCCATGATAAAGGACAGTATGGTTGTGTTGCATTTGGTTTGTTATTAATGACATGAAGGTCATATTAGTTTGTTTTTAAATGGAAGTTCCTCATGTCGATTGCGACGTTTGCATTCGCTTCATGCTTTGGACCAAAGATCGAACTTGCTGGAGAGGTTTGAATGAGATTATATTATTGCATGCATGAGGTTATGGATGCCGAGAGCTAAGTTTGGCAAAGCGACAACATATTTTATTACTTAGACAACTATGTAGATGTTACGTTTTTAGTCCGCCAATCTGTGATTCAGTCTCTAAACATAAAACATCAATATGGATATTGTCACTAGTTTACTAACGAACATGAGCAAATAACATACCTCTTTGGCAAGGGACGAAAATATTCGATATGAGCAATACCTTGTGTTTCTCTTCGCAGTGTCTTGTGCCAAAATTCAAGGCTGTTTGATCAAAAAAACTTTTTTGGCAAAAGTGGGGTGGGTACAATGGTGAACAGAAAGTGGTCATTGCCAAGTGTTATACCCATTACTCTTTATGTTTCAAAAAGGACTGACTAAGGGATTTGGTTTCTCGAGTTTCCCACATTTACCTTAATTAAAAATCAGACACAGGCCATCACGGTCAAGGAATGCAATAAAGCGAGCTGAAAACATTTTTGAAGCTTTGAGAAAAAAATGGCAAACAAAAGCCGTTTTGAATCGGAATTGACCGAGGCAGAAATTGATGCTTTAGTCAACATTTCATGAAAGAGTTGTTGATCCTGGAGTTTTTAATAAAATAATTATTCTACTCGGGCTTCCTGGATATAAAATGATTATAATCAACTTGGAGATATGCACCTCATTGTTTACTTATCACTTCATATCCAGTGCGCCCTCATAGAATAGTTGTCAGATATACCCAGTGTGGTTGATTTTGGAAGTTCCCAGTAATACGCTATACTCTCCACACTAACAGATCGCATTATGACCCAGATGGTCTGATATTTAGAAAATTACAAAAAGGGAATCGATTTCGGTAGTTTGCCGTGATAAGCTATACACTCCACACTAACAAATGAAATTGTTCCAGGATGCTTTCCAAGTCACCATGTCCAGCTTTTGTGAGGCTATGGCACTACCTCAAAATCAAGGACAACCAAGCACATAGGACGTATCTGTTCTGTATATTGTCATGCTCCACCAAATATTGTTTGGAAGTCTTACTTTGTAATTGTTGGGCAAGTATATTAAAAAATAAAACGCACTCAACTTCCTCTTCTAGACATTTACGCCTTTCGTCCTGGCACCAAGGCCCTGTCAACATGTTTTTCTTTTCGATGAAATGTTCATCACATTACACTGGAGAGAAGGCCCAAAACATCTCCAAATGGTATACGTTTTGTGGCTGGTACCTTATTGTTTCCTCTACTGTAGAAATTGAAAAAACTACTCATACTTTTCTGACAACAGTATTGATTTTGTTATTGTTATGATGTGACGGTATCAACAGGCCAATTCATATAGCCTACAGTAGTTGATGCACATGTATCTTAATATGTCTGACTAGATGGTCTCCATTTTTAAAATTGAACTACATGTTCCATTTGGAATTTGACTGCATTCCCTTAATATCCACTCTTAAAACTGAAAAACGATATTTTGTTTGTTGCTGAGTTTCGTTACTATGCACAATATCCCAGAAGCAAAGTGGTCCAGCAATGAAAAAAAATTGTTCCAGAAATACACAACACTGTCTGCTCTGTATAGCATTAAAAGCTCTAATATAGGTCACTCCATAAGCCTTCCCCCTCCCCCCATGTTTTTCTGGCTCGCTTATTGACTTTGCACAATTTTGCCAAATGTTAAGTAATATAATATATGGATTTAGTCAGGCCTTATAGCGGAGTTCCCTGGTTATTTGTTCTTACTGCCTGTAGGGTTAGTGAAAATAAAACGTTTCGAATTGTCTGCGTTTTGATGTTTTGGTTTGCTGCTTTAATCAATTTTCTTTGCTTTCTTCTGTAGAAAAATCCATTGCCTAACTAGAGAATTCCACTGTAAATTTTATGCTAAAAACCAATATCGCATGAATCACAGAGCGATGAGTATGATGTCGGTTTTTCAAGTGAAATTTACTTTGGAATTCACCAGTTTGGCAATGAATTTTTCTTGAAGTGCATGAGTTTTAAAAGAAAACAAGCACACCCTCAGCGAGTGAATGGAAAAGGAAAAAAGCCATTTTAGAGTGAACTGTCAATAGCCAGCGAATAGGAACCAAGCGAAAATTAGCCATACAAAAAAGCTTTGTCATTTCAAGGTCAAAGAAGAGTTTTACTGATGTACTTTATTCCACTTTATGTCTGAAAACGAGATCATCCACATTTTGATATATTTCATTGAAAATAAGTTTTGAAAACACAAGCTAGTGAGATTTTTCCTCTAATTTTACGAGAATTCATTGCAGTTACATGTTGGGCAAACGGATTAAAAAAGCATGTGTTTGGTCGCATTTTAGAACAAAACAAACAAACAAATCAACTTTTTCTTTATGTCCAAAAGAGTACAGATAATTGTTATTTAGTTCCAGTTCACAATAAAAATTCGATTTTCATTCCTAAACAAAAGAAGAACCGATTAAACCACCTTTTGAATATACGCATCCATGTTAAATAATGCATCCGTAAAAAAAAAAGAAACGGTTTAGTGCCCAAGGAAAGAATTTATGGAGTAACTTCTTCCACTAAGTATGAACTATTACTGGTATTATGTTTTGTGGTTGTCATTCTCTTTTGCTCTCCTTTGCTCTCCTTTCATTTCTGTTGTAGACCTAGGTCCTCCAGGCATGAGGTAACCTTATCAGAGCTTGTAAAGATATGCCAAAAATTGTGATACAGAGAAAAAAGCAGCTCTAAGCTAATTGAAAATAAACGCTCAGCTTTAAGTTTCTATCCCTCCGATGCTTGACTTGCATAACTGAGTAGCCACCAGTGTGGACCACAGATATCATGATATGTCAAACTGGATTTAAATCAGCGAAAAATACAGAAAGAAAACATCTTCCAAACCGTTGTCCACCTGAACACGAAAAGCGTTGACTGTGTAAGAACTATAGTTGATGTAGTATGGCCGTGTAGCCGCATGCGAAAAATGAAGCCTAGTTTATGTTTAGGTGAGTTATATAATAATATAATATATGATGATAATAATAATAATAATAATAATAATAATATATATATATATATGTATATATATATACATATATATATAGTTAAGTGTACGTAAGGAAAAGCGACGAAGAGACAAACTCTTGACTGTTCTGAACGAAGTTTACTACAACGTTTCGGCCGTTTGGCCTTCTTCAGGTTAAAAATTAAAAACTAAAAAAACTATTTACAATGAGTGCAAATCACAAAAACAGCAGCTTATATATACAGAGCAGAAATATTGAAATTCAGGAAACGAAACAAAACAAAGGTCAAAGCTACAAGGTGACATGGATTTGACAATCAAAGACAAATAAAGAACTATAACAAAGGTCTAAACTCCAAGGTGACATAGATTTAACAATCAAAAACAAAGAAAGAACTGTAGGTGACATATCGATAAAAATGCATCGTATTGGGAAAATGTCAACTCACAACTACTCAATTGTAGTAATTAATGCGGTGTTTCGATCTAGATTCCCGCCTTTTATTAAGACCATGAGGATTAAGGGTAAATAATTGTGCAGTCCAATAGTCTTACATATATATATATATATATATATATAATATAATAATATGGTCATATATATTATTTTATATTAAATGATCAAAACACAGATGTCCAATATCAAAGATGTTTGCTGTAAGCTAGCATGATACTGGTTGCATTGGCATACATGGACGGGTGGACGTACAGACGGTCGATGAGGTCATGGCTATAAAGCCAAGATTTCTTGCATGGATGGGTTACCATATTTTGTTAACAGTGGTGCTCGCCTTTGGCATGCGCAGAGCTCTGCTACCATTCATGTAATCTGGAGGCCCTTGTAAAATAACCCTCCACCCCAACCCCTCCCTTGCTAATACGCCTATCACTTTTTCCAAGGTTAATAAATAAATTCTTGAATTAAAGAGGCTTAGAGGGGACTTATGAGTTTCCATGGCATTCGTAGCAATCTACTCTCATGGACTTTCATTTTGTTTCCCAGGTTGCTGGTTTATTGGGCTTGGCTGTCTTGGATGCTTACTCAGCTGAGGATTTATTCTCTTTCCTTTCTTAAATTCTCTTCTCCATCTCATGGAAGACTTGTGACTTGTATGTTACACCCTTGGTGCGCACAAAAGCATCCTGCTCTTTTCTTTTGACCTCCTCAGCTTTCCTCCCTTTGCCTTTACCTCCTCTGAAGACCGGCGTTCTGCTGTCTTGACCTGCTCTCCATCCAGCCTTTTCCATGTTTTCATCTGTTGATATGTAGGGGCCTGACCCTTCTTTGCAAATAGCTTAAAATACCAGTTTGACCTTGATCTTTCAACTGCCAATGAATGCAAGTCAGAATTCAGATTCTACAAGAGGGATGTCTACCTTCTTGCCGAAATGATGCATATTCCGGATCAGATAAGATGCTATAACCGTGTTGTTGTTGATGGGATCGAAGCTCTCTTTATTTTTCCTAAAAGATTTGCATGTCCTTGTGGATATTCTGATATGCTGCCAAGGTTTGCAAGAGCTGTTCATCAACTTTGTATGATGTGGATTTCATTTATCAAACGCAACCGCCGTTTAGGAAGTTTTAAGGAGCCATGGCTCTCTCAGGCCACTCTTCAGAACTATGCCCATGTAATTCATGCTAATGGGGCTCCACTTTAGAATTGCTGGGGTTTTATTGATGGAATGGTAAGTCCAGTTTCTCGTCCTGGGGAAAATCGAAGAGTTCTGTATGATGGGCACACAAGGGTTCATGCGGTAAAATTTCAGTCAATTGTAGCCCAAATGGTTTGATAGCTAACCTATTTGGCTCAGTCGAGGGAAGACGACACGACAGCGGCATGCTAGTAGAGTCAGGTTTACTTGCCGAATAGCAACGTCACTCGTTGTCTCCTCTATGACAACCCTTGTGTGTTTATGGGTATCCGGCCTACTCCATTAACATACACCTCCAAGGACCATTCAAAGGAGCCAGGATCACGCCTATACAGAATGAATGCAACACTGCAATGAGTCATTTTAGAGCATCAGTGGAGTGGGTTTTTGGGAACATTATAAACTACTTCGCTTTTTTGGATTTCAAGAAGAACCTGAAAATTCACTTAAGCACAGTTGACAAAATGTACATGGTGTGCGCCTTGCTGACAAATGCTCGTACTTGTTTTTAGCAGTCCATAACATCGTCATATTTTGGCTTGGACCCACCACCACTGGAAGTGTATTTTCAGTAAAATTGTCTAAACCTAAAAACACTTTGAACTATGTTGCTTTTAGTTAGTACAGCTTACAAGTCTAACAATGCAGAAACTGAGGGTGTTCTTATTTGCGCGCACGCTCATTCTAAGCACCAGAAGTAAAGTGTACGGAATGTTTTTTTTCTTGTTGTTTACAAGGTTTAATTTTGCTGGGTGTGAGGTGGCCATTTAGGCCAAAAGAAGCACATTTTCCTACCCGATTTCAGACCCCACCTGCCATATTTTAAGGCTAACTGGAAAAGACACACTCAATTTCTGACAGCATGTCTAGTTTCAGGCCGGCCTCACATTTTAATCTAGTTGGGGTGACACACCTATATAGCTCATAAGGGGGAGTGGGTACTGTTGTAAAAAGCAAGGCAATATTACGCTTTAAGTCTGTTACTAACAGACATTTATTGTTAAAAATTTTGTAATAGAGATTGGAAGCAACAAATATAGATATTGAAATATTGCTTTTGTGTTACCAGTGACATTGACAAAGGGAATTAGCCCATTACAAACTATACCTCAAGCAGAAATAGCTGTCTTGCTTGAGTTGAACACAACAATTTGACCTCCACCAATAAAAAAGTAGTGGAATAAATGTTCGAAGTGTTTTTCATATTTTGGATCATTTGCATCATCATCACCATTAATTGATTCTTTTGTTGCTGTAGCAGCTGCCTCTGAATTGATTGCTACATGGCGCTAAAAGCCTTGACCATGTGAGCCTGCTGCTGTCTCAAACTTCTCTGTTCCATGATTTGGTCTTGCTGTAATTTCTTCTTTATCTGTAATTCCTCTTTTTTCACTTCCATCTCCTTGTCTGACTTCTCTTTAAGATAGGCAAGCGCATCTGTACCAGATTGTCGGTTCTTCCTAACCTTAGTTTCTATGTCATTTTCCTCGCTATTTAAAAGCTTTCTTTTTTTCGTCTGACCAAAGGTTTCGAGCAATTCCTGGCGCATTTCTTCGCCGTTTTTCCGATCTTTCCCTGCATTTTCCTTTTTGTCGGAGTCTTCACTACTGTACTGCTTCTCGAACTCTTTTTCTTTGTCGATGGTTTCCTCCAATGCTGCTTCAACTGGTGTCAACTCAGGAGGTGCTATACCGGAACCCTTTTCCTCTTGTCATCTTTTGCAAGAAGTGGGACTTAAGTATCTTGTACCAATCTCGGACAGGTCTCTGATCAACAGTCATGTTGAGCAACTTAATTTGTTTTAAATCCTCTACAACCTGTGAGCATGTAGTTACACTCTCTTTTGTCCTTGGTCGAAATCTAAACGGTTCCAATAGTACAATTTCCTTACAGAGGGCTTGGTCTTTTTCAGACGTCCAAGTCATAGGAGATACCCTAAATAAAAACAAAAAATTAATGAACTGCAAGAAGTTATCCAGTTATGATTTTTAAAAAGGTGATGGAGAGCGTTTCTCGTATACTGCATAATTGCACGCCCTGAGAATAATAAGGCTTTTTATTTTGTATGGCCTGAAAACTGACGACAAGTAGTGGTAAAAAAGGAGGCCTGCAAATTATGTACCGTAAACAGCATTGTTGCTCATGCCAAACGTAGATAAGACGGTATATAGTCGATCTATGTCATTTGGATGCAAAACTAAGGTTGTAAGCAAAATCATCATGTGGATTACTGATAAGCTTAAATGTTATAAAAGTATGGTGAAAGAGATTTTTAAGCTTACTGTGTTGTGGAATGCAGCATAAGCGTATTGTGAAATTCAGTGAAAACGTTTTTACAAGCAAGAAGAAAGGAAAGAAAAAGAAAGGAACTTTAAGTGTCTACTCGTTCTAGCATTGGAGCACTAACTCGGGACTCTGGAAACTGAAATCAACAAATCAAATCAAAGCAAATGTTAGTTTTTGAGTAGAGGGGAAAAAGCGGAGTACCTGAAGAAAAACCTCACGGGTGCAAATCAGTCAACCCGGAGTAGTTACAAACCTTTTAAAAGAGCTTGCTTGCTCATCGCTTCAGAGGAGGAGGTTAAATGCTAGACTCCAACTTATTTGTAAGGCCATAAACAATACAGTTTACCTTGTGAGATACCTGACCACGTTGAGCCTAAGGGAAGAGTCGCTCACCAGTATAATCCCAAGAAGTTCATTCAACCCTACTCAGCTCATCAAGAAATACTTACAAGTTTAGTTTTCTTTGCTAGAACAGCTAGGGATTGGAATAGTTTGTCATTCTGTGATCGAATCTGAAACATATGATGGCTTCAATTGAGCCATAATTAATTTAACTATTTAATTTGTTATAACAAGTTTTTGATAGTGTTCTCGTTAAACAGATTCATTTGCCACGTAGTAATCCAGAAGAAAGTGAAAGTTTCATTGTACTCATTCTACTGGTACAATGAAACTTTCACTTTCTTCTTGACAGTGTTTATTTTCACATATTTCTGTTTTATTTATAAGTAACCTGTTTGTCGATGCTGTGAGTTATACCTGACCTCATCTATGTAATGGGAAACCTTTATAGAGTAAAGATGTAGATGTAGATATGCAGAGTACAGAACCAGCAAACTCAACCCACAGATGACACCGAGTCTGGGAATCGAACCACTGGGCCATCACTGCACTCTGAAATTTAGTAGCCTTACATTTTCTTCTGTGTTGTCACCACCTCTTGTTCTGCTGCACCATTCATCCAAAGATTTATAACATATGAACAAAAAATCTTATACTAAGCGCTACATCGTGTACAACTATCAACAAAATGCAGAATTCTCGTCTGGGTAGCCTTATAAAACTAACAACAACGTGTGGCTGCAAGATTTTAATTTAACATATGAATGCTACGTTTTGTGAATGTAAAATAGTTTAACTTACCATACCGATTTTCAAAGCAAAATCGTAGTGTTAGTGGTAAGTGAACTGTTAACAGAGTCATTGTATTGCATTTATACATCCAGTATTAATCAAAATAATTCACTGCAGTGGATTGGTAAATGTCATCCTTCTCTGGTTTCCTTTGGCGTACTCATCAACAACTGCATTATAATACAGGTATAATACAGGTATGTCTTTGTGAAGAAAGAGCAGCAACAGTGCATTTAGACGTTCTTCTCCCATGGTGCTGCGATAAACATTCTTCACAAAGTGCAGTGAAGAGTTGCTACGTTCAACAGTTGCACTTGTGACTGGGGTGATCAAGAGGAGGCGCAGAATTGTGTGGACATTGGGGTAAAGGCTTGAGCTGCAGGTTTTCAATGTCTCTTGCAGTGTCGTGGGTGTTATGGTAGCGTTGTTCCTAAAAATAAAAGCAAGAATTAACACATATTTCAAGACAAGGTATAATCGGTTTTTTCAGCTTATCACAGTTTCACTATAAACTTGGTAACCCATACATACATACATACATTTAAGAATTTGTTCGTGCTTAGCGTGCGTATATCGAGTTATGGATGCACACGGGAAGTTTGGAGACCATGAAAGATGCGCAACTCTAGCCTCTTGAGTGCTCTCCAAACTTCCCATGTGCATCCGTAACTCAATATATGCACAGCTAAAGGCAGAGCGAGATCAAGGATCCGCGTGAAGACGCTTTTTTATCGTGATAGAGCGCAAAATTCCCAAAACACACAAAAAAGTAAACAAACGTGCCTATTGGCTGGTCAAAAACACGCCACATTTTTATACTTTGGCTTGAGTGAGAACACTTGATCCACCATGTTAACCGATAAGTGTGAATGAAAAGCTCAAATTTTACGGGAAAAATGGAGAAAATAAAAGCGAAATGAACTCAAGTGTCACTAAAAATTGTTTTAAAAGTAAAAGACCCAAAGTTATCTAGGGTTCTGATTGTTCAAAATAACGTTTATGCTGCCGTGCACGGTTCAATTGGAGAAGACAGACTGCAGGAAACTTGCAGTTTTCTCCTGGGCAACCACCACACTGTTATTTTGACGAACAGTTATGGGTGCAGCAGAAGACTCAGGTTGGCTGCTAACGTTGCCAGTGTTGAAGCATCACTGCAGTTGCGTAGCTGTGTACTGAATGGTCGGGTATTGTAATGTGAGAAGCTTTGCTCGTTTCTGTGACTGGAAATAGCCATGATGTGCCTGTTGGGAATTCCAGCATTAAACCACAAAGTTGTTGCTCTCGCTCTGAGACTGTGGTTTGTGTAGGGATGCAATAGGGATGCTGCCTCACTGATACTTTTATCATGGAGTCCAGCGAGTTCACCCCAACGGGACGTGCTTCATAGCAGACGTTGTCTTTGACTCCAATTCTTGTGAGGATATTGGAAAAACGCTTCGCACTTTGGGTTCAAGTTGGTGAGGTAGAGCTTCAAGGCTTTGTAGCCGTCGTACATATCTTCTGTTCGTACATTCTGGCGTACTTTTCCATGCTCGGAATGTTGCCAACTCCACCGGGGTGATTTTTTGATGCCTCATCGTGCGCCATTGTTGCTTAGTTTAGGGGTTTGATCTACTTCAAACTTTAAGCTGGTTTTTTTGGAGGTTCCTCTGTCCCTCTGTACCCCTTCTTCAAAAGAAGAGAATCATATGGAACCAAACATTTTGAAGTAAGCCAAGAGGGTTGCTGGGTGACATAACTTGTGAGGATTTCAACCGCACCAAATCCTCGTTTAGTGGTGGTGCATTGAGTGACGAAATCCAAGGAACGTAGATTTACTGTAGTCATCTCCCAATTTGCTTCTGGCCTCTGCGTAAAACCTTTGCAAAATCATATCCAGTTGGCCCCGCAACATGGGTTGACGTTCGAACAAAGGTGGTGTCACTCGCGTCATCAAGAAGAGCGTAAACCATGACTTATTCTCATGGATTGTCTTGATGGCTCAGCCAAACTGGTATGATCATCGAATTCACAACACAGTCACCCCACACCAAGGCATTGCTAACGTTGGCACAATTGCTGACGTGAGGTCTCTCTGAACTTCGTTCTTCTGCGCCACTTTCTAAGGGACTCTCGGTTTGAGTTTTCGAGTCTTGGTGAAGAGTTGTTGGATGCTGTTTCCCACACTTCTTACAGGTCATGCGGTTTCTGCAAGCCTTTGACATGTCTCCCTTACTGAAGCAACCAAAGCACAAATTACTTGTCCTTACAAAATGAAGACGATCCTCTAAGCTTAACTTCTTGAATTCAGGGCAGTCATCGAGAGTATGATACCCGGAGCATGAAAGGCATCTGCGTCCCTGTGTAGCATGACTGGGTTGCGTCTTAACAGAACTTGAGGTCGACAGGGCATTTGCACGAGTGATGCCTCGAGGTGGATGTCCTTTATGAGCAGTACTTCTTCCCGATCCTTTCATGCGTTCTTTCACTAGTGTATGCAGAGAAAAGGCGGGATCCATCACTAGGTCGGCTTCACTCTTAATGAACTCTACCAAATCGCTAAAGGTCACTGATCCTTCTGTTCGTCTTCTCAATTCGAAGGCGTGGCGACACCACCTCGCTCCACTGTATGAGGGTAGCTTTGAACTTACGTGAAGTAAGGTTTCAGTGGAGTTAAGTTCTTCAAGGGATCTCATTGTCTTCATGCTATCTCTGCAGCGTATGAGGTAGTCCGAGAACTCTTGCATCCCGAGTCCATCTCCTTCACTAACTTGAGGCCACCTCTTCAATCTAGTCTTGTATGCTTGAGCTACGTGGAAAGGATCTCCGAAACGCTTGGCAAGGAGCTTACGAGCTTCTTTATAACCATCTTCTGAATTCACAGTTACGAAGCCCTTTATGATGTCGTTGGCCTTCCCTGCTGTATACTTGTTAAGGAGAAGAAGAAGGGTTCTTGCAGGGCCAAAGTGAACAATGTTACAGACATCAGGGAAATTCACTCCCATACTGAGTGCTGTGGTAGCTACAGCTTCTCGTTTTTAGTGCTTGACATTTGAAAGAAACAAGCAACCTTTCCTTGTATTCTTTGAGTGAAAGAAAATGAAATATCCCCAACAAACTATGTTCATGCTTCCTTGATGTTTTTGGATAAAGATCAGCCTCTCCTAGTGTCATCGTCATGTAGTTGATGACACTTGCAATAGAATATAGTGTATCACAGAAGATTTTGGTTTTGGGGGTGTCTTTCCCATGCTCCTTGATCATATCTACAAGCCAATCAAGATGCTTCAACATACTTGACCTAGGGACCTTGTGGACTGACAGCCTTAAATTTACTCTGTTGGGACTCACAAAAAGTTTGACTGGGTCTTTCATGGTCAGTTCATCATCAGTTCATCAATAACTGTATTTTCTGTTTCCTGTCTAAAGTACCTGTTACGGCCAACACTGGAGTTCCTTAAAATGATTGTGACAACAAAAGAATTCATTGCCAACGAGCGATCAGAGCCAAAAAGGCGGCAGCATTATAGAGCCGCACGTGAAAGTAACGAGCTGCAGGCAAAAAAATTGTTAAGTGATCAAGAGAAAAAAGGTAGTGTAATGTAACAATAGAAAAAATAAGCCAATCACATCGCGGAATTTTGCTTGTCACGTAAGTGAAAGGTGAGGTGTAGATTCCTTGGAGATTTTAGTAGGGACCAATGAAAGCTCGTGTTTTGATGTGTGATGTTGTTAGACAAACTTGCATGACACGCGGGACTATTGATAATCGTGCGTGAAAACACATTTTTTTCCCATTTCCCTGACCATTGTGTTGTGTACACGTGCTTTGAGCGTTCTTTAATATTTATTTTCGAACCAGCATGTTCTATATTGACTGAACAAGCTCAAAACTAAACTGGCATACGTGTTTTATCGGCCGCTGTTGTCAATTTTTTGGGCCATCGGTTTGCGAGTAGAGCAGTTTGTTTTTTGTTTTGTAATTAATGAGTTGTGAACAATTTCATTTCATTTTCAAAGGAAATATGTTGTCTGCAAAGTACACAGTCAACGATCAATTTGACTTATAATTCATGGCTGTATCTTGCAAAACAAAAACTCTACAAGTGAAACAACTTTCATGCGTGCAAAGAGTTTGATTCACACTGAAAAGTCCGAAAACGCTTCAGCGATTTTTTACCTGGCGTGATTTTATTCAACTTATTTATTGTATATTCCTGTTAAAATTACGGCCTTTTAAAAATTACAGCAGTACTTTCCATATTATTGAAAAACACGTTGACATTTACATCGTTGTTGGAGATCTCGTACAAAGTGTGTCATTTCTATTATTGTATTATTGTTAACTAGATGAGTTGAGTTTCAGTACTTTCGAATATAAAAATTACAAGTACTGTTGGGTATTTTAAAACTCTGATACAAATCTGCAAACTATGTATTTTATTGACTGTCTCGTTGGCACTTAGTGATAGCTATTTCTAGTTACATGACCATATGCAAAATATCATGATACAGATGAACTACTTAAGCTTGAAATAAAAAATTATTATGCTTGCAAAAATATAGCAGATTAACATAAACTGTAAAGGGGGTGTAATTTCGTTCATACAAAAACTAAGGTTTGTTGGTACAGTTATACATGATTAAATGAATAAGCTCAAGCAAAGAATTTCTTGCTTATCAACTCGGAAACGAACATGTAGAACTGAGATGTTCAACTATTAAACGTTTGAAACACAGAAATCACATGACAGAAACAGGAGTAAGAAGTACATGTAAACTTCCAATAATTTGACGGCAAAAAGGAAACAGCGCATACAACATTATTTTTTAAACAGTCGTACGCTTACTCACCATCTTTGCACATGGATTGAAGTATTGACAGTTTGCCTTATGTGCCACGAAACACACAATTAGCTTTAGCAGCTTTCCCTGCAGTCTTGTTCCTGACAAAGAAGATTAAGGTTTTTGACGTTTTGTTGGGTAGACTTTCATGTCTATTGAGCTGAAGTAGAAAGAAAATAACAACACAACTTACCTCTTCCCCGTCCATGACTCCACTGTATGTGATTTGTCAACGACAATAGCCGACACAGCTTTATGGATGGCTGTGTTGCTGTTCTTGAATTCACTGAGAAACGAATTCTCGAGGACCTTTTCAGCTGGTGTAGTACATGAATTGTGGCGGATTGCTCAAAATGGAAGCCATATTGTCCATTGACAATTCAAGCCCTCTGTAGTTCAAAGACGCCATTTCGGCAATTTGATATCCTCTGATCTCAATAATTGTTCCCTCGCAATGGCAAAGATGGTGAATATCAAACTTTTCCCAAATCCAGTGGCCAAATTTGCCATTTATACATCTCTCCCAGGAAGCAGCTCTTTCACAGCCGTCTCTTGCTCCTTCTTCAGAATAATTTTTGGCTTATCACTGCCCATGTTAAGATGATCTAACACTGCATCAATACTATATTCAATGGATGCCGCCGTTATTTATACCAATTGTTTATCATAAGCAAAGCAAAGTATCCCTTGGGACATATATTAGGGAATATGAGGGATCATCTAACATTTGATGGACGTCAGCACCTCTCTTGACCAATCCGTTTTTTCTGCACAGTGGTGTGCAGACAATTCAAAAACCCATCTTCTTATTGCAGGCGGTATCTCAAAGTCCTCCTCCCCATTCTCCTCACGGCTTCGCCGCTCCACTGCCGAAACTTTATTCTGCTTGCCTAGGATACCGCCAGCTATGCAGACTACATGGATGCCCAATATCAAAGATTTTCCCGCAAAAAAAGTGGTTTACACCAGAATTTCACATCGGCATACGTGGAGGGGTGGACATATGGTTGTACGGTGACCAAAATTAAATGTTCTCTCATAGATGGGTTACCATGTTCTCTTACTAATGGTGCTCAGCAGATATGCACAGCTCTGCTATGATGAACTACAATCGAATATTTACATACCTGCCTATATTGCATTTGCTTCTAAGGCAAGCTAGACATGGTTCATCTGGAGCCATATCATGACACTTGCAACCCTAACAAGAATTTAAATTTAAAAGGTCGCAAAAACTCACAATTGCATGACTAACAAATTTAAAGTTTGGTGTTAAACTGAGCAGACAAGTCTGCTTAAATAAAGTTTTAAAAAGCCACAGATATATTGGAAACCATCACATTGCTTTCTCAAGTGAGTCTTAGCGTGAAGTTTAAGTTCTTTTTAAACCTATAATCATGAGTGCTTACCCTGATAGCATCACAAATGAAGCAGAACTCAACACTGACACCTCTGCCACCTAACATGAAAGCCTCATCATTATTCTTGACCAAAAGAAGAAACAAGGTCTTGTAGTCCAAGGTAACTACATTCAATTAAAGAAAGAATGGCAAAAATGATGTTGTGATGACAACAATAACTTACAGTATGACAAGCAAAGAGTTATTTAACTGGACTTTGAAGGAAAGTGACGTATGGACATCTCTTTCTCCGTTACAAAGGACAGTGCTCAAGTACAAAAAATTAGAAATAAATGCCTGCATAGTTTTAATTTTTGCCAAAATGAAAACAATTGCTGCATCAAGATCTTGATTTACAAAAAATTCCCTACTTTACGAAATAACTGGAGATTGTTGCCAAGTCAGTCTAGGTTTAGTCAGCCTACCAATTAGTTTGGTGCGTGCAAATCTCATAATAGTTGTAAAAAACACTAAAAATATTAAATAATAATTTAAAGAAACTAATGAATTAAAACGCGAACTCCAAAGTTAATGTGATTCTTACTAAGAAATTCAACATTATAATGTCTGCCATCGACAGTAATTCCACCCCCCTTTAAAATTTTCTTTTGATAGTTGACATCTTTAAGAAGTATCTTGAGATTGTCTCTATCAAAGAAAAGAAAGCAAACCTACATGTATTTACTACTTGCGCAGTTTTAGTATACAATGATTCATAGATAATGAGAGGTGCATAGCGCCAAGTTCGCTACATTTATCACCTCATATCCAACAAGAGCGAGTGGAATAATTATTGTTTTATTAAAAACACCCGCAAATTATGAATAAATCTTTACTATATTAATTTTTTTTGTAAGAACAACAAAACGGATGCCTACAGTTCAAATATTTGTGGAGCATGCAAGTATAATAGCTCATATACCATGATGGCTAAGTCAATCAAATCTTAATATGCATTATCCAATGAGCTAGTTTTGAATAATTAAGATTTGAGATATCCAGCAAATTTTATTGCTAATTTAAAAGGACTGGTACTAAATCATATCTAATAGCAACAAGTTAATTAAATTTAGTCTGTATTGTACATAGCAAGTTGTAATGAAGTAAGTAGTAATTCACCAACCAGTTTTCTTTGTAAGTGGCAATTGTCAGCAGATAAACTGACTTGCCACTCTGCTGACTATAAACAGCTCCCACGCGAGGTACTATACCTATAAAACACCTGAGCTCTACCTACAAGACAATTTTTTTACCAATCAGTAAAGGGAAAGACCACATCCATCACTAACTCATGTAATATTGACCACATAGATTTGCAAATAACTCAGTCAATTCGAAGTGGCAACAAAGATTCTCCAGCTAAATTTGAATTAGAAAAATTAATTAAAGAAAATGTACATACATCACTGAATCATGTTAGTTACCCCAAAATGGTCTCCCATCAAGCTTCAGCATCAGTTGCAGGGATGGTATGGACACTTTGTGCAGCCTTTGTTCCCTCACAATCAATTCTACAACGGAGCACAAATCCACACAAAAACCTCATAAGGGAGGAGTCACCTTCATAACCCCTACATACTCCTTAAGTACTCCTTACAAACTCCAAAAATAACTTTTTTGGCTGCCTTTAACTGATTCAGGTTAAGAAACAGAGGTGTGTGAGAAGAGTTCTAAAAACACAAAGCAAATATGTAGTTAGAGAGTGAAAGAGGTGAAATATTCAGAGAAAAGCTTTACAGGCTTTGAAATCAAAAACAAAAGGAGAATAGATGTTTCATGATTTTGGCGTTTCTCAGGAGCCTCTAATTGTACCCACCTTTATGTCTAGCCTCCAAGCAAGCTCAACAAAGCGAGGCAGGGGCTATGCTATCTTTATGTCCTGAAATGTCTACTTCCAAAACAAAGCACAATACAGAGCTGAAAATTTGCAAGCAGATATAATTACTTCTAAAATGTCTTAACTAATAAAGATAACTTTATTCTCTTTTTACGTCACATGAAACCCACCAATCAAAATTTCAAACAGTTCGTCTGAGTAAAAAAATTTGCTCAACTTTTGTGGTGGTAAAGGGCCTGGGTATGAAAAAAATGAACTTTGTACTATGGGGTGACAATTTTTCTTACCACCGTCCTACCAAGCCCTGTGATATTTATTACCGATTGCCACGCCTAAAAGGAGCAGCTTCCAGTCGGGCACTCGCAAGCTCTCTACATATTTCTAGAGAGTATCGTCGTCGACTAGCTCCTTCACAGTCCTCTTCACTCCTTGTTTCACAACCATTTCCTCCACAATTTCATTGACGATGGCCTTAACTTCTCGGTCGCCAAATGCACACATGTTTGAAACCACCATAGCCAAACTTTCCCTACGTTTCTTGCATACTTCATGCATGTTCTTTATGACCCAACTACTTCGCTGTTTCATCAGCAATACCTTTTCGGATGTGTCTAACTCATCCATTTTGCTGATCTCGTTCAGGTTCGGGGAGGAAAAGCTATTTCCTTCACGTTTTAAGTCCTCATTACTTTGGGGCATCATGAACACAGATGAAGTTGGCCACGACTTTTTATTCGGAGGTGTAATGGCCATTTCCAGTTGACTCCAAGTAGCACGCGGTCATTCGTCAGGAACTTCGCTCGAGCTTTCTCCACAAATGCAACTCAAGTCTAATTTATTCAGGAAACACAACATTAAACATTTGAGATGGCAAAAAGAAAGTGTCAATAGTTTCATGACATATTTGATGAGATTATAACACCCGCCATAGCCAAGCCCAGCGGGAATTCGTAATTACAGTGCAAACCATTTGTGTCTTCTTATGCACAAAATACAGGGCGACACCCATCAAGTATCACTGTATTAATTGGAGTGTCCAGACACACACTACACTGGAAAATTTGTGTTCAACAAATCTGTCAAAGTGAATGCCATTTAGTTTGACGTTGTCTAAAGTCCTTGTGTCTGTTCTTAGTTCATGATCAATGACAGTGTTTTGTGAACTTGTAGAAGGCCCTGCTTCAGAACGTCTACTTTGAAATAGCTGTCTTTTAGCTTTCTTTCCCTCTGATACACTTCTGTCTTTTTCCAAAGCTGTGCCCAAATCCAACCTCTTTCTGGGACTCTGTCTCTGTCTTTTGTTTGGGAACATATGGAGCAAGTTTCATCTCTTAAAAGGTATTCATTGTGTGTTTTAAAAACGCAATATTTACCTTGATCCCTAGGAAACTTTGCCTGTTTGTTCTTACTTTTTTTAACACAGTGGCGGCAATGATGAGAATGTTTTCCCTCCTACTGGGCAGTGCTGTGAAGCTGTTATCGTGGGGACCAATTACTCCTTGAAATTGAGCCTTTTTTGGAAAGCTTTGTAACACTCTTATTGTTTTTTTAGGCATGAGCTGCGAACAAAAATGCCAGAAGGGCTGAAATTTGACAAAAACATGTCACTCGGTGAATTACTAGCCACTTGCACAAGGAAAGGTGGAAAGGTCGCCGGCCAAATTTTAGCAGATGCTTATACGAACAAGGTATGGCTAACACAAACAACGTGTTGGATAAATTGAAAAAGAGAAGTGGACTTAGTCATCCACAAAAACAGTTTCACTACAAATATGTAACCGGCGAGTGCACACAGGAGGAGTGGGATCGCTTTCTAAAAAAAGTATAAATCCCAATTTTTTTTGCATCGCCAAACGAGGTTCTTGGTCAAATTATCTCCAAGGTTGTCAAAATTGGTTGATTAATTGACATAACGAGAACAAGACTGTAGTCCCTTATGCGGATTTTATTGCATATGATGGTGCCTTTATGGACATTTTAGTGAAGGAGAGAGCAGGTAACCACAGTCTTAAGCCAATAAACAAAGAGGTGTCCTAACCTTTGCCTGAGTAAGTCACTTCACAGCATGTGTCAGACCACAATGATATTTCTACTTGGCTTACTTCCGTTACCATTGCTTTCACAACAATGCTGAATCCGGGGTGTGAAAATCTGGGTTTCAAACGGAAACATATTGACAACCCCTTGCTGGCTTCCCGCCAACTGTTATTGTGTCACAAATGTCACAATGCATATACAGCACCTCCAAATTTGCATCCCCAAAGAAACCCAACATGCAATAGTCTGCTTCATGTGGTAGCCTTTTTTATTGAAATTGACTCACACATACTCTCTTCCCCCTGTCAGTGACACTTGCGTTGCAATACTTGAGTAACTGTCTGATTACCCCTCTGCTATCCGTATAACCTAATGCCCTAGCAATGCCCTCAGGTAAAAGGACAGTAGCACCACTGACGGTGTTTAATGTCAGGTTATACGTCAGCCCACTAACACCTTCCTGCACTAGCACAATATCTTTCACAGTACCATAACAACCTTTTTTGATTATATACTGCTCATAAGCCCCTTGTACTTCTTTTTCCACGTGGATGGGTTTCGTCCCATTAAAGATAGTTTGTTGGAAACTAGCCGAAATGAGGGCAATCTCGCTGTCCTCTTCCAAGACAAGTGGGGGGTCGAAATTCTGGACAATGCTGCTACCACTGCCATTTACAAGAAAATGCACATATTTCTCTTTCTTTCTAATTGCCAAAAGTATGCCTATGCTGCCAGAGAGAATGTCAATTTCATGTGTGACTTCCCCTCGCAGCTCCATCACACTGATATTAAGTTGCTTTTCTCTGCTAGGCTGATCGATGCCAATGAATGTGACAGTTCTGGTGCGAAAGTTATGATTTCCCTCTCCTCGCCTTCAATGCTGTAAACGTTCAGTGGGCGTAGGTAGTCATTACCCCAGAAAGTGGGCTTCACATAGGGCGTTTGAAATACAAAATTGCACTGCAGTGATTTCTTTGCAGTGTTGGCCAGGTGGGTGTTGTGCACACTGTGCGCAAACCCTACAGCACCATGGAATGCTACTGTGAAGCTATGAACAAAGGTTTGGCCAATGCCAGTGAAACTGTCAAAGTAGAGCCGGCTGGTAGCTGGTGCATTATTTGTGACAAACTGGTGCATGTTAACTGTCTTTGAGATTCTAAGCTCTTCGTATTTGGTAAAAGTACCACAACAGGTTAAATGGTTCACACCAAAAGCCATGTTGCCAGTCATTATTAGCGTGTAAGTTGTCTTGGGTTCCAATGAAGAAATATTTAAGTTTATGACAAGGCTGTCGAATGATCTAGGTGCGGTAAATTTCAGTGCTAGTCTTGCCTCCATATCAGCCTCGTAGTCTACTCTGGCTATAGTTCCATTAACGTGAGTACCCATGCCAAAGTTATTAACAGTCACATCTCTCATAATTGCAAGAAAAGGATCTGTTTTCATGCTTGCAGGTGCTGTTAAAAGAGCAGCACTTCCAGTCCTTGAACAGATGAGCTAAATTAGGCGTTGCCTCAAATGAATATTGCAGGTGTTTCATAAAGATTGTGTGTGCCACAAAGATAATATAGCAACACTTAATGTTAAAGGCAGGAAAGGGGTCTTCTGGTTCGGTGGCACCAAACTCATAGTCCAATGGCATATTGTACCATGTTTCCCCTGGTTGTGGATCTATATCGCTCAAATCTCCAATTGTTAGGACTAGCCAACCTCGGCCATCAATGCTCTCAACAGTCCAAGTTGCATTTCCAATGGTACTTGATGGTACCTGTAGGTTGAATAGGTCTTGATCCTTAAATCCTAGCAGGATAGCTTCTGGACTAAATTTGAAAACCCCATTGGGGTAGACAGCAAAGTGCAAATAATAACCTTTCTGTATAAATGGGTAGGCTTTCTGGCTGCCATTCATTGCATCTGCAAGTTCATCCCACCAAAATTCTGGCTCGACATTTGCCTGTTTCTCAGTTGCTCGTGTTCTCTCATGTTTATTTCATACGTATAATCACTGGTAGATGTTTGGTCAGCACTATGTATTTGTAAAACAGGCTTTAAAGTTTTAACTTCTAAACTGCGGACAAAGCCGCCAACTGTCGCATAATGGTTTGCAGGCAATACTGTCACACTAGCATCAAATGCAAAACTTCCGCCAGACTGCAGTCCAAGTTGCCATGAGTACTTATATGTTTTTAAGTCAATGTTGTCAAAAATGCATGGTATAATTGCTTTAACAAGCCCAATTTCTTCGTCTTCATTAACATTAACAATGTAGTCAGTTGTCTGCGTAAATATATATATATATATATATATTCCTAGTGCTAATCACCCTTACTTGCAGTCGAGGACTGAATTGCGAAGGGCGCGGCTCACGACATCAGGCTAAAAGCATACAAAGGCACCTCTGGCTGCCGCTATACAGTCCATGTTTGATGTCAGAGCACAGCACCACAGCTAGATGTTAATTAGCTGTGAGTCGATTTTGATGAGGGAGGAAAACCGGAGTACCCGGAGAAAAACCCTCGAGTCAGGTTGAGATCGACTGAAACTCAGCCCACATGCTGGCCGAGGCCAGAATTGAACCCCGGCTCGCAGTGGTGGGAGGCCCGATAGATAACCACTAAGCCACCCTGACTCCCGCAAACGAGGCTCCTTTCCTATATTTGCTGTAGCTATCAGTACTTGAAAGGTGGTAATAACGGGGCATCTCAGCAAAAGTAATTCTCTCCCTCACAGAATCCAAAATGGTGCAACACTTCTACACCGAATTTTCTCCAAGCTCTATTTTCTACAATGGCAATGTACTCCTTAAATGCTGTCTCTTTGTGGGCTTCGCTATATGCCTTGTAAGATGAAGCAGAATGTGGAAACAAAAGAGCCATGAAAAGAGAAATCTTGTTTAGAAAAGCAACCCTGCTGAAGCACATGGTGCCCACTGGGCATTGATAAAAAACGTAATTGAAATTTTATAAGAACTTTTCATAGTGCCTTCCAGTTTCTTATGGCTCGACCATACCAGCTTTGCATTGTCTTCTCTTTGCAATGCCAGCCTCCCTGCTCCACTTAGCCCTCTCCCATGTGCCAGTTTCTTACCAATAAATGAAAGCAGCACAAACCCTTTAGTTAGTGTGTCAACAATTTAGCAGCCACTATAAATGCAACTCTTTATCCCTCCTGCTTGATTTTCTTACCCTGTGGCCTCTCATGCTGTTCAGAAGTTTTTTCTTTGACATTTTCTGCTGCTCAAGTTTTTGGGGCATTTACGGAACCCCCTGTCCCTCCTCATTTCTTTGCAAATTGTGTTGAGAGATGGGATTCTCTAGATTACACTTGGAACAACTTTAACACCGTTTTCCCTTGACAGACCTTTCAAAATTATCATAATTCATGATCTGTGACAGTTTGTCCCTGAGGTTGAAACAGATGGTAATAAAAACATGAAAGGTGACAAAATTAAGCGTGATACTATGATTAGTGATTATGAACAGGGTGGACTAAAGATGGTTGATGTAAAGACTTTTAGCAAGGCTTTGAAGGCAACTTGGATTAAGAAATACCTCGACCAAAACAACCACGCAAAATGGAAACTTGTTTTTGACCTGCAACTGCAAGATCTCGGTGTTGCTACCTTTTTTAGGGGTAATCTAAATCAAAAAGATGTGTTAAAAGTTGGAAAAGTATCGGACGTTTTCCTGCAAGAAATACTACAAATTTGGTCAGAAGTTACTTTTGAAGATTGCATGTCCTCTGTTACCCAGCTACGGTCACAGCCTCTTTGGTTCAATTCTCTTGTACGAGTCGAAAATAAACCAATGTACTACGCACTATGGGCTACTAAGGGAATTCAGGTTGTCAGCGATTTAATGGTTAATGAGTCCACTTTTTTATCTTTCTCAGAATTTAAAGACCGTTGTAGATTTAAACCAAGTTTTCTGTCTTTTCTTGGAGTAATCTCGGCTATAAAGCAGTTGTGGGAAACAACCAATGGGGAAAACCTAAGTGAAGTTTCGGACTACAATACGTTTAGTGAAAAAGTTCTGATGGCAAATAAACCAAACAGAATAGTGTACAAAAAGCTTGTGGAAAAAAAAAAAGAAAACAGCCCTTGAATAGTCAGATGAAGTGGTTAGCAGATTGCCTAATTGAACCAAACGAAACTGTGGACTGGGTCGCCGTGTATCGAAAACCCTTCGAATGTACCAAAATCTCTAAACTTCTAGTATTTCAATTTAAGCTGTTTCACAGGCGATTAGCCACCAATAATTTTCTAAAAAAAATAAACTTTATTGATGACGATCTCTGCAGTTTCTGTCAACGGGAAGAGGAATCACTCATTCACTTATTCTGGACTTGCACTGTAACGTCCCGTTTCTGGGAAGCTTTTAAGGAATGGCTGATTCGTGACAAAGCTCTTCCTACGCTAGACTTGTCACCATCATTAGTTGTTGGTCTAAAGCCTCAATTAATCCAAAACAAGAATCACTACTTTTTATTTTTGGTCGCGAGGTATTACATTTGGACCTGTAGAACATGCAGTCATTGTCCTAAAATAGAAGGCTTCCACCCATTCCTCTCACATTACAGTCCTACGATTTGTAATTTTTTGTTTTGTTTTTTTTTTTGTATTGTATGGTGTAAATTAATACCCTTTGGTTTGTTAAGTAGGTAGGGATCGTAAGTATCGTAAGTATTGTAAGTATTGTAGGTAGGGATCGTTAGTATTGTACTTATAGTAAGTATTGTTAATAAATAAATTTTAAAAAAGAAAAAAAAAAACTTCGGACATTAAAAACACGATGTGTGCGCTTAATTTAAGTGAAAACCAAGAAATGAATAATACATTAAGACTTGAATGATTTTGCCTCTATCCTCGATTGTAAATATCTTGGTATGAAGACGTTGCAGTTTCCTCAGAATAGATTAAAACTTGATTTTGTCAACTTTTTTTATGCTAATAAACACGTCCTTTTTCCATTATTAGCTATTATTGATGATCTGTTATTCACTTTAAATTTTCGCGTCATGTTATGTTCGCAACAGTTAAATTTCGCGATTTTGCGAAATTCGCGAAATTAAAGTGTCGCGAAAATCTCACGTGATAAAGTACATCTCCATGTTCGTAGCAGGATTTCTGAAACCTTCTATGGTGTGAAGATTTTCGTTTCACGGGTGATGCAACTATGTCGATTGAACTTGGAAAATGCCGGCTACCTGAAGCACACACATCGTGTGTTTAATGTCCTAAGTTGATAGTAAGTGTTAAAGTTAGATTCGAGGGAGACCTCCAGCAAGCCCTCGAAGAAAGCTTGTCTTTGTTTCCTGTTGTACATTTAAAAACGGAGTAAAGACTTACAATTGAGGAAAAAAAAACATGAATTACTTAATCAACATAAGAAGATGAAGCTTGTTTTCTTACCCTTGTACTCTTGAATCTTTTTTCTAAGATTAGTCCCATCCTCTTTGTTGCATGGGCTATGCAGTCTTCCTTAGGGATAAAGAAGGACAGCCCAGAGGGTGAAGCATTCGACAGTTCTGGATGTGATTTACTGTTCCCATCACCAATGAAGGGACTATGCCGAACAACATTTAGAGTATGCTGGTACAGTCTAAGCACTCCTGCTGCCTCCATGGACTAAAATTGAATAGTAAAAATAATTATAGTTTTAGAATATAGATGATCATTACAAAATAAATGACAAAATAGACACAATATCGTGTAAATAAAACCCATAAATAAAAAAATAATGCAAAATACATCACCATGCAGGGTTTTGCCCTCCTTATTAGCAGGGTCAATTTTCTCCTTTTTGTAGGACTCTGCATTTTAAACAAATCACTTCATGACTTTCTGGAAAGGTTAGAGCTCTCCTTTTTAAAACTTTAACAATTCATAAAAAACTAATACAAACACAAGTTTTAGTTTTTGCTAGCACCTATGACAAAAAAAAGCATACAGTGCTATACTTCTTGACTAGAACCACAAAAGCTATGAATAACAACAACAAAAATTATTTGTAGTCAGATCGTTTTAAGGCCAAGCCTTGAAATAAAACTCGGCTGTATGGAATTCGTCTTGGGTAGACATCATCAGAGCAGATGATGAGGTTAAAAATCTTCCTATTAAAGCATAACACTAACTAGGTGGTCAGCAGAAACATTCTCACCTGAGCACTGGAGAAAGTCTACCCTAGATAGTTCTCGGTTATTTCGCATCTTCTTCAGGTTGTCGCATGTGCTGCATGAGCTACTGAGATGAATCACATCTATGACTTTGTGCATTTTGAGCAACATCAATTGATCTGGATTTGAGTTGACTCAGGGTATGCAATTGATTTGGATGACTTCTCAGAATCAGCTTATGCAATTGATTTAGATGACCTGGCAGACTCAGGTTATGCAATTAACTTGGATGACTGAGCTGACTCAGATTATGGAATTGATTTGGATGACCCGGCTGACTCAGATTATCTTATTGATCTTGGTGACTTAGCTGACACATTATGCAATTATTTATTTGAATGACTGAGGAGACTTGGATCACTGAATACACCTGCGTCCACAAGCAAGCAAGTTAACTGGTTGACCTTTAGTTAATTGAGTTATTTTAGAAAATTGATTCACTCACTGGTATCCTATCTAGGCATGTTTGATATAAGCTTCTCACCATAGAAGGTTCGATTCAATTGAGTCAAGGCAGATAATCTGATGTTTAGAATTAGCTCTTGAATTTCCTTCTAGCTAGTAATTTGCTTGGACTGCGAACTTATCAACTAGCATTGGCCTCAAAGGCACAAACGAACACAACAATCATACAAGTCACAAATTGATATATGAAATGAATCATATATGACCACCTTGCAACATCAGTGGCTTCATAGCTCAGTTGGTGCGAGTGTTACACCAGCATCGTGAGATCATGGGTTGAGGCCCCGTTGAAGTCATGAATTTATCTGGCTTCTCCACACAGTTTCTTAAATTGTGGTCAAAACTGCGAGGATCATAGGTTTACTTCAGTTTATACAAGTATAAACACTGCTGATATAGACTGTTTTTCTTGAGTGCAGTAAAACGTCAGCATTCCAGAGCTGGGTTTGTGACTGTTAGCTCTATCATCAAATGGAAATAGCACAAACTTGCTACGCATTTTAAAGAAAATATTCTCAATGAAGCAATAATGCCATATAGACTCATTACTTGAAAGCTGTAAACATTAGCGTTACTTATTAGTCAAAATCCTCATCATTTCACCCTCTAAAGTTGTTTACTATGACATTCTTGGTCTTTGAAAAGACTAAAGTTATAAAGATTTTTTACATCAATTGGTGTTTCTATTTCACCTTCACTAAACAATAGATAGGTTTCCTCGGGCTTTTCAAAATTAGGAAATATATACAAGTGTTTACACATAGATGTCAATACTTGGAGTTTCTTTTTGAGTGACATTGACCCCTTATTCACACTTTCCTTATCTAGGTAAGAAGTCATGGGATTTATTTGCTCAGAAATAAATGTGAAAAATCGAAGCAATTCTTCTTTCACAAGGGTCTCTTCCTCCTTACATCTGTCTTCCAAAAACATTAAGTGTACCAACTTTTTCTTTATACCAGCTGGCACATTATTGGAATCATTTGAACAGTGAAGTTGACAGCAGAGTTCTCCGCCTGGGTCTTTAATGTCTTCAAATGTAACCACCTCATCTTACATCAGTCCATTTAATGTGGCAAGCCCCTGATTCATTGAATTCACCACTTTGTCAATGTGATAGGACAGTTTTATTGCAGTGGCCTAGTCTTCTGCAAGTACAAGAAGGCTGAGCTCACGCTATTGCCTAACACCTGCAATCAAGAACTATTCTCTAAGTCTATTGCCTGATTCTAGCTATTTGATACCCAGTACATAAAATGTGTCCACAAATTACAATTTTAAGGCATTTCAACTGTACAAGTTTACCTTGATAGTTTGCTTGTAAACACATGTCGAAAAGGAATCATGGAAATATCTCTGTGGTTTGAGGCAAAATTTTGTCAATTTCCTTCTCAAGTGGGAGAATTTTTTGCTTCGTTCGCAGCGCTTCGATTGTTAAAGTATTGTTTATTTGGTTTCATGAGCTGCAGTTCACAACATTTGTTTTGCATCGTTCAAACCATCTGAGATCAATCACCTTAGATTAATCAAATCGTTTTGTTTCCTTCATTTCAAACGTTTAAGTGGTCTGTTTCGATTATCGATGATTTTGATTGTTGAGATGTTTGGTAGTTGTCAGCATTCCATGTAAACGCAAAACCTTGTTCGATACGTACAGTACAATACAATACAATACAATACATACTTAATTGACCGCTCCCCATAGGGGAGAAACACAATCAACGAAACAACAGAACACAACACAACAACTGTTAAGAATCCCAACTGGCCGGAGGCATACCAGTCAGCTATTTACAAGTGCAGCTGTGAAGTTGAACCAGGGACTACCAGGAACAAATTCAACGAGTGATCAGAGCGGGTCTTGAACCCGGGGTCTCCGGATCTCAAGGCAAGCGCCCTAACCACTGGGCCACACTGCCTCCAATACGTGTGGTTCAATAAAGGAAAATATACCTTCCTCACTTCTTAGATAACCTTTTGAGATCAGCATGTGAAATGTAGGATGGTCATGCCAATCTGAGCGGCCTTTGTTTTAAAGGTTTTTTAAATCTCTTAAATATGGAAATTGAGGATAGAACGCTTTTGAATTTCTGTCATTATTCGGATTCTTAATACCTACCTCCCTTGCAAGCGTTTGAGACTATTTTGTCTTTGAAGTCCATGTCTCTTTCATGGCACGACAACAAATTATTCACTGACTTGGACAGCCTGACGCTATGGCCTTATGAAATGCCTTCTATAGTTTTCGACCCACGTTTGATTAATAAAAGTGCCCATCAATGCTTAAGCTTCAGTTTCACCTAACTATTTATCCTTAAAGCCGTTTTCGAAAAGTGGTGTTGAAAAGGCAATACCATGCAATTTACAATTGTAATTAATCTGACTGATCGCAGCAGTTGCTCACAATGTGAAACACCAATCACAATGCAAAACAATTTTACATGAAACTAGCTCAAAGCGTGGGCAAAATCGCGGTCATGCCAAAACGCAGACTGCAGACTGTGCAGACCGTGCAGACCAGGGGTAAAATAGGGCGTTACCCTCACTATTATTGAGAGGCTAACCTGAATGTTATTTAGGCCTAATTAGGCTAACCGAATGTTATTTAGGCCTAATTCAGGCTAACCGAAGTTTCATTTTACAGACAGTCTGCACAGTATGCAGTCGGTTTTTTTCAGTGTCCCACAAAATCGTGGTGCTAAGTGGAACTGTTGGTTTTGCTTGAAAAATTTAGGCGCAAATACATGGATCATCCCCTCTCCTCACGTAGAAATCCCAGTTGCAAATGTACGAAGTATGGGTGGTTTTGATCGTAAACTTGAAAGGATTTAAATGAAGAAAATCCAGGATGAAATCCATTTTTTGGTTTTATGTCTGATTAGAAATCAGAAAGATACAGGTTCTAAGATCGAAGATCGAAATCTGGACAAACTGAACAATTGTACCAATCACAAGCAGGAGCTCATGAGCTCCTGTCACTAGGTATTGTAGTGTAATAGACATTTTTACCGATACGGCAGCCATTTTGGATAAATTAAATTTACAGAATATTATGGGATTCCCAGGGCGCAAAATTAGTTGAAACGTAACTCTGCATGCATGAACTGTATGTTATCGAGTATTTTCTGTCATCTCAAAAGATATACAAATGGGAAAAGGGGATCGTTGTGTGATGTTTGGGTGTAATAATGATCATAGAAAAATATATGATGAAAGAACATACAAGTTTCTTCGGAGGAAAACCTCAAATACGTTTCTGGTCCTGCAAGGATCCAAAGAGGTTCACAGTTTGGACCAAACGACTTCGAAGAAATATTTTAAAGTAAGCAAAGCTACCAAAGTTTGCTCAAATCATTTTGAGTTTGGAAAACCAACTGACAGTCATCCAGATCCATAACTTTTTCTGAAGGGTTACAATAAAAAATGTGTTACATGCAAGAGGGAGGAAAGTTCCGATGGTGAAGGCCAACATTACAGACGAAACCGTCAAAGATAAAGGAAATTAAAGAATTGTTTAATGAAAAGGAGTGTTAACTGTTGCAAGGATGAAAAATACAATTTTAGGGAAGTAGGGCGGCAATCTAATTCCAAAGCCAGAGGGGACCCAAAATGTACTAAAGAAAGTCACCCTCAATTTAGCATAAACAAAATAAAACACTATGGTGACCTAATGAAACTTTATACTGGCTGCACTTATTACAACATATTTTTATTTATCTTTAACAAAGTGAAGGCTACATTGGGAAAGCTGTGGTGCCACAAAGGGAAAGTAACAAGAAATGATATTTCTGAAACAAAAATTTATCAGAAAAGCCCAACCAAACCAGGACGTAGAAAAAACCAACCAGGTCCACGCTGTGAAATAAATGCTGATGACTCTGATGAAGTTGAGGTTGAATTTGCACACTAATGATTTAGCTTTTAGGTTTGGTGTCAGTGTGCCATCTGTTTCCTGTATTATTTTAACCTAGATGGGATTTATTGGAAGGGAACTTGAACCCCTTCTTTACTGGCCTGCTGAGGAAGAAACACTTTCTTACACTCAAAGTGTTTTGTTGGAAATTTAAAAATGGTTGAAAGTATTATCGACTGCACTGAACAACGTATTGCAAAGCCCTCAAATGCAAAACTGCAATATCAGACTTACAGCACATATAAAAGTGCAAACACTCTTAAAAAACGGTTTGTTTTATTACCAAAGACTGTGGTGTTGTAAGGAAATTCAGTAGGAGAATGGTTGCTTTGGTTGACCGGGGCTTTAATATACAAGATTTAGTTTTGAAACAGCATGTAACACTGGCCATGCCTCCTTTTACAAAAGGTAGAAAACAGTTTACCAAGCATCAAGTTGAAAAGGCAAAAACAATTTCTCGGGCTCGCATTCACATTGAAAGGGCAATTGGTCATCTTAAAGAGTTTAACTTGTTACAACATGAACTTCCATTGAACATGCTCGACTTTTTTTTTTTTTCAGTGGTTTCCTTTAGAATATTTCAATTACAATTGCTAATTTCGTGTGGCTGCTAAACTACAGGCATATTTTCGAAAGGTCCATCTCCTCCTAGAATTAATTTTTTTTTTCTCCTTACAACATTTGTATTAATAACAAAATATGAAAGGTAAATTCATTTCTCTAAATACGAGGGGCATCCGCAACAGACGGATAATATTTACTTGGCTCAGAAAACAAAAAGATGATGTTATTTTTCTTCAGGAGACGCATTCCATTGCGGGGTGTGAGGTCTTGTGGAAAAAGCAGTGGGTCACTTCATTATTTTGTTCTCATGGGGTCAACAATGCTCGGGGGGTTGCGATTTTAATCCGGAATAATTTTGATTGTATAGTTGAAGAAACGGTTATTGACACAAACGGGAGATTTATTATTCTCAAAGTACTTCTCAACGGGGAACAAGCACTGCTTGTTAATGTATATGGTCCGAATTCGGGATAACCAATTGGTTGCGTTTTATCATTCAGTTTTAGAAACTATCGTGAAGAATAATTTTGACGAGATCGACAATAATATTTTTGGAGGCGATTTTAACTGTCCCTTACATCCAGTTCTTGACAAAAGAGGCGGAATTCTTATTCCAAGACAATCTGTTATTAATGCAATAGAACAGCTACAGTTAGAACTAGATTTACATGATATTTGGCGAATTAGAAACCCTACAATGCGTAGCTTCACTTGGAGTCAATCACAACCTTTGATTTTCTCTAGACTTGATTTTTGGCTTATCTCAAATTCTTTATCAGATAATGTATCCAATGTAGATATGATACCATCAATTAAAACTGATCATTCATGCATAATATTAGAACTTCAAGATGTTGATGCAGAAGTAAAGGGTCCTGGGATCTGGAAACTAAACTGCTCCTTGCTGAGTGACAAACTATATGTCGATGAAATAAATCACATGATACCTATATGGCTTCAGGAAGGAAGGGAAGACCTTACTGATCTGCGCTCAGTGTGGGACTGGGTAAAATATAATATAAAGAAATACTCTAGGAAATATGCCATGAATAAAAGCAAACAAAGTAAGGCGGAAGAGGAGTTAGTAAGCAAAGCGTTTCACGACGCACATTTAATTTTTCAAAATAATCCTTCTCAAGAAAATTTAGTAAATTTAAACTCATTGAAGGAACGTATAGATAAATTATATCAGAAAAAAGTTGAAGGTATAATAGTAAGATCCCGTGCGCGATGGCATGAACATGGGGAAAAGAATTCCAAGTACTTCTTCAATCTAGAGAAACGAAATCATATCAAGAAACATATAAGAAAACTTTGTATGAGTGGTGTTATTATAACTGATCCATTTGAAATTTTGGAAGCAGAAAAGAATTTTTATGAAAATCTTTATAAATCCAGACATAAGCAGTGTGAACAACAAAACGGATCTTCCTTTTGCTATGAAAACTTGCAAATACCAACGCTTTCAAATGAAACTAGGCAACTTGGTGAAGGTATAATTAGTCTGGAAGAATGCACCAAGGTGCTAAACTCCTTTCCTTTAAATAAAGTTCCTGGAAAGGATGGGCTACCTGTAGAATTTTACAAAACATTTTGGAATTTAGTTGGAAACATCTTAGTGGATTCTCTCAATGAGTCATTTGTAAAAGGGGAAATGAGCTCATCGCAAAAACAGGCAGTTATTACGCTTATTGAGAAGAAGGATCAAGATCGTTGTGACCTGAAAAATTGGAGGCCAATTTCATTACTCAACGTCGATGCAAAGATAGCTTCGAAAGCTATCGCTGAAAGAATGAAGCGACTACTGCCAAATTTGATACATGAAAACCAATCTGGTTATATTCCGGGTAGACGTATCAATGAAAATATTCGTTCCGTTCTGGATATATTAGGTTACACGAAAGATAAAAACTTGCAAGGTCTTTTGGCATTTATCGATTTTGAAAAAGCATTCGACAGTTTAGAATGGGACTTTCTAATTAAGTGTTTAAAACTTTTTAATTTCGGGCCTGATTTCATAAGATGGGTTAATATTTTCTATTCGAATATTCAAAGCTGTACAATTAACAATGGGCTATGCTCTCACTATTTTAATATAGAACGTGGTGTGAGACAGGGTGACCCTCTCTCGCCATACCTTTTCGTTACTGCAGCTGAAATATTGGCTATTGCTGTCAGAAACCAAGAAAACATTAAAGGGATTAATATAAATGGTTTAGAAACTAAATTATTGCAATTTGCAGATGACACAACTGCGGTGTTATCAGATTTGAACTCAGCGCGTGCTTTGTTTAAACTACTTGAAAGTTTTGAGAAAGTCTCTGGACTAAAGCTAAATGTCACAAAAACTGAGGCAATGTGGATTGGATCTCTTCGGAACTGTGAAGAAGAACCACTTGGAGTTAAGTGGCAGAAGTGTGTCAAATTTTTAGGAATTTTTATTACTTATGACATACAACTTCTTGTCGAAAAAAATTTTAAACAGAGATTAAAGAAAATTAAAAATACATTGAATCTTTGGAAGTGGAGAGGCTTATCAATTTATGGTAAAGTAAATATCATTAAGACATGGTTACTCCCAAAAATGATCTATCCCAGTTCTGTGTTAAGTACTCCGTCCGAAGTTATTAAGGAATTCAACACGATGGTATTCCAGTTTTTATGGAATGGGAATGATAAAGTCACTCGTCAGGCAACGTACGCACCATATGAATTGGGTGGTCTTAAAATGATTGATTACGAGAATATGATTAAGGCATTGAGGTTAAGTTGGTTAAAGCGGATAGTTGATGTAGACTGTTCCGGCTTTTGGAAGTCCTACCTAAGACTCCTTCTAACTAACCAAGGTGGATTTTTCCTTATTGAATGTAACTATGACGTGAAGAAACTAGATATTTCTTCACCTTTTTACTATGAACTATTACTGTGGTGGTCAGAGCTAAGAGACATTGCTGATCCGGTTAATAATCACAGATACATCATCTGGAACAACAAAGAAATTTTGATTGAGCGGAAAAGCGTGTTTTATAGACAATATTTTGATCATGGTATTAAATACACTAAAGATTTACTTTTTGGTAAAACAAATATAGCGTCCTTTAATGCTGTGAAAAGACAGGGATTAACAAAGTCTAATTTCCTGACATGGACAGGTCTACGACAATCAATTCCACAAAACTTACGCACATCAACTTCGCCTAATTTTAAGGTGGTTCTTAATTTGGAAACGTTTCAATGCCGCGATTATTACAGCTATTTGATAAAACATGTATATGAAAGGCCTAGGAAATGGGCGAGGTTGAGTGAAGATTTTGATTTGGGAGATGACCAAATTTCTGACGTCTACCTGCTGCCAATAAGAGTTGCAAATGAACCTTATATACGCTCCTTTCAATATAAGGTTTTAAATTCTATTTTGTACACAAATGATATACTTTATAAAATAGGCTACGTTTCAGCCCCCAACTGCTGTTTTTGCCATGAGACACTCGAAACTCTAAGTCATATCTTATTTAGTTGCTCTTTTTCAAACTCCTTTTGGAATGAGGTTATTGCTAACATTTTAAATAAGCTTTGTGGGTGCAGATGTCTCTTGTTGCATCAAGTTGTTATAGGATTTCTAAAGGAGGAGATGGATCTGGTTAATTATATAATTATTTTAGGCAAAAACTTCCTGTGGACCTGTAGGTGTAAGAACATAAAACCTTCTTTCATCCACTTTAAGAGAATTTTGCTTGACAAATACGAAACGGAAAAATTCATAGCTTTTAAACAAACAAAAATGAATATGTTCAACAAAAAATGGAAACCATTTGAGGAACTTATTTTATTTTAGGCAGTTAAATTTTTCCATCCTTATTGTGTAATA
>OX421447.1:31854552-31857052 GCA_949126865.1 Montipora capitata
TTCAGATAAATGTTGCAACATTTAAATGTAATTGCTATTTCAGCACCCAGAATCATGGCAGCCAAGGCTTTTCAGTGCTTTTCAGTCAGAGTCAACCCTTTCTGTATCACCTCGCAGGGTGGCTTTAGAGAGTGTTTTCACAATCTTCAATTATAAGAGACGTATGGTCAGCCATTTATTACCTTTACATTCATATGTGAGGAATGCGAAGGGCTTCAGGCACATATGTCACAGAATATAGTAGTTCTCTTCGAGGTAGACCACCGTGAGCACACTACAGACACCATACCCTTTAAAATCTCATGAGGTGACAAACCAGTTTCAACACAGTTTTATTAGAAAGCTTGACTCTTCAACACTATTTGTTTTGACCAAAGTCATCTTACCATGTGAAACAAAAACTATTGCTTAAGAAATTACACCTATCATTTAGATGTGATAGGTTACCACAGCAACAAGAAAGCCACCTTGAACAACCTATATTTAGTCTTTGAATAAATACTTACGAACTTGGTCACCACTACATTTTAAGTAGTAGTAGTTTAAGTCATCAGCAGGTTGAGATAAACCTCTCTGCAAAGTTGGGAAATCGTTGTTGTACAATCAGAACCACCTTAATTTCTGTTAATTGTGAAAGTAGCGCAAATTAGCTCCAGGAGTCAAGCAGACTTTCCTGTTGCTATGGTAACCCATGAAGTCAGTACTTTTGTGCACATGTTTTCAAGCAACTGTTATTTCACTTGCATTTTGGTGATTCAGTGTTGTAGCATTAATCGTTCAAAATAGTACGGGTGTTGGAAGTGGTCGCTTCAAATTCTACTCCGCGAACTTCTGCAAATCATTGGCATTTTGTATCACGCTCTGTCTCCTGATTACAGTCATGTGGGCTTGAAACTTAAAGTTTGCTCCTGCATCATCCTGTGGCCCCTTTGCATGAGATGTTTCAAAATAATTTCCCATAGTCGGGTATCTGAAATCTACGAAAGAATGGCTCACATCACTCATCCAGTGACGGCTTTTGCATTGTGAACAACAGTCGTTGGTCCACTCGTGCATGAATTCCGCCAGATACTTAATTTCTTTGAGGTACTGGGCTATGAGGATCCAGCTCGTGAACGGAATGGTAATCATGTTTCAAATCTAGCGAAATAAGAAAAAAATGTTCAGTAGCAATGTTTGGTTCATCCACCAAACTGTCTAAGCCATCAATATCTTTAAGTGAATGTCGATGCATAATTGTCAGGTGAATAGAAACTTGAGTTTGGCCAAAGTACAGTGACTGAATTTGGTCCTGTTTGGTCCCATCGGCAAACACTGAACAAGCGACTAATTTGTTCGTGTTGCCAATTTGCCTGGAAACAGTGGCCAGGGAACTGCTCAAGAAGGCTCTTGAAGTAAGAAACATTTCACCTGGTGATGTTAATTTATCAACTAGCTGCAACCTGATTTTGTCATTAAGTGCCACATATTCAAATCGTAGACATTTGACCTTGTTGTCATTTTCGTTTGTATTTTCCTCCTCTGGTAGGAACTTGATACCTCAGTTATCACATTGTCGATCCCAACATTTTTTGTTGTGGTAAGCGCTTGATGCTGGTTTTGGACATCTGCTACGTCAGACAAGTGCTCAAAAACTTTTAAATGTTGTTCTGAGATGGCATCACTCCTACATTTCCACTTGACTTGTGTCCAGCCACAGGAATTCTCATTTAAGACTCACTGTTAGTGTTGAATCATAGCTGATATTCTAACTCGATTGGTTAAAGGCATTTCTGATACCTCTTGTTGGAACCTCCTTTTCTTCACATTTTCCCTGCAAAGCACAGACATGGCACACTGGATTGCCATAAGACTCTATAGAATGGCTACCTTTAACAGATTGAATTTGCATCACTGACAATTGCAGTTTTTATCTCGGCCTCTTTCTGCTGTTTGGCAGGTAACAGAAGACCCTTTGACGACAGAGCTTTGCGAGTTGTTGGACTATCCAACAAGAAAGAAATTACTTCTAATTTTCTCTTAGGAGAACTTGGCAAACACTCTTAACTTTGTCTAAGTCTCTTTTCTTCTTCACTTGATGTTGTGTATCCAATGCGTTTCCGAATAATTCGTCTTTAAGGTGTGCAGGTGAGCTTAAACCTCTCTTTTCCTTTTTCATGATATTTAAACCTCTTTCTCGAACAAGCAATTGTTTGCTTTCTTTGGATTCTTTCCATCTCTCCACTCCACTTATTTTCATGATGTATTTTTAAACACGAGAATGAAAATTTAACAACAGTTGTTTGAGTCATGCCACTGCTCACTGATTTTAGCCAATTAAATACGTCGTTTCTACATGGTTTGAATGCTTGGTATGAGCCAAACAAACGTTTTTGTACAAGTAGGCTATGAGAGCTTTTTCATTGTCTCTGTGTTCACTTTGTTTCAGAGATCGTTTGCATTATGCATAAGTGTAAAAAAATTGGAAGCAGTTTGTACTAATAATATGGATTACAAATAA
>OX421447.1:31859552-31864552 GCA_949126865.1 Montipora capitata
GTGAGAGTATTACCTTTCTGGTTTCATATTGTATTTCTGTTCCTTTTTTTTTTCTTGGTAACTGCCTCAATATCTTGACAGTTCAGGTAAACTAAACAAAGAGAAATGTTTGTGATTTTTTTTTATCAAAAAACCTGAACTTGGATATTCTCTTAGTAACACCAAGTCTTGTTTTGTGCCTTGTTTTTGCTACTGCATTTCTTTAAATCTCAAATTTGATTTCATTTTACAGACTGACTGAACAAAACGGGGTAGCCCACACAAAGTTAAACGATCATGGTTAACTATATTCTGTCAAACACCAAGTTTCCCTAAAGTTATCATTTGCTTAAACCAAAGAGATAGGCCTCTTATAGATCGTAATCAATCCACAAGAACTTATTTAATCTTCCTGTTAATTCTTAAAATGTGTTTATTGCCATTGTGCAAGCTTTCCAAGCTCTGCTTTTATCATCTGTTGAATAAATTCCTTTAACGTTATCCATCATGCCCTTGTCCAATGCCAATTCTCCATTTGTACCCTCATAAACACTTCGCCCATGTAGTTCATCTCTTGACAAAAATTCTCTCCCTAATAGAACAGAAAATTGTTTTCCTGAACGAGCCTGTCTTTGCAGAACCTCTATTGACTGATTCCATACAGAGTCATACACTGTGCTTGTGATTTCAAATTCACTGTTATTTGTGCCTCTCACTACTCCTGCCCCCACTCCCTCTGGCAATTCTCCCATTGAGGATAGCTCGGTCATATCCATGAGCCCCACTGGAACATTAAATGCATCGTTTGAACCCATGCAATTTATCCCTTGTCCATTGGTGCATAAATCCTCTGTTTCCAAGATGGGAATTGCTGAATCAATGGAATCCCTTTCTATTCCACCTGTATCATTCTGATCCTTCATTGCATCCACAGCATTAGTCATGGATGCATCCCTTCTTACTGCCATTGTTTCTTAAGTTAAATTGAATGCTGCGATTACAGGTTGTTCGGGGAATAAGTGCACGCTCGAAGCTATCTTGAACACAACAGTCGATTTATTGACACACCCAATTTTCACAGCACTTGCAATTGTTTGTTCTCATCTGGTATAACAAGCGACAAGAAGATGCCGTAAAAACCTACAAATAAACTGCGAATTACACTCTGAATTAAACAACTGACGGGAAGCGAGTTTTTACTCACCATTTGATGAGAACACTGTCACTACAGTAAGCACAAATCAATTCGCAGTTGGAAGTTTGTCAGGCAAAATCACGATCAGGTTCAGAAAACAAAAATCAGCTGCCGCCGCATGCCGGTATATCGTTGGGATTGGCATGGACTAATAAATAGGGAAATTTGTGAATTTTTTTATCAATACTTGGTTTATTAATGTATGCTGAATATATAGATTTAGCCAAGCCTAAAAGCGGAGCTCCCTGGTTTTTTATTCTTACTCCCTGTAGGATTAGTGAAAATAAAAGGTTTTAGCGTTTTGGTGTTTCTTTTTTAAAATTATAATTTATTAGTTTTTTATTGATTATTAAATAAAGAATACAATGATGACATTACAATAAAATTAATACTACATTAAAATAAATAAATAAATAAATAAATAAATAAATAAGAAAATCACAGCTACAACAAAAAAACTACAATGTCGGCAACACATAGAGCCACAATTAGGGTCATCCCGTATTACTGTTGGAAAAGAAGGATTAATTTCTCCCATTTCTTCAGGTGCTGTAATAATTTGTTGTTTTCCCTTGCAATATAGAGCTCAACATTATAGACACGTCTTGTCCTTGCTATAAAACATGACAAGTTGGGTAAAACTGTTTTTTGGCATCTACTCCAGTAAAGATTAAATTTTCCCAAAAGTAAAATGTGATTAATCAGAGTGAAATCATCCGTAATGTCAAATTTTCCAAATATCAAATGACTCTCTTTTAATGCACTAATGTGAATTCCATTATCCCTTAACCAGATCACAACTTGGCAGGAAAAGAGTAAATGCGCAATTGATTCTGTGTCTACTTTGCAAAAGGTATAACAAGGAGAGTTGGTTAAGCCTAACCGAAATAGCTTTTCATTGGTGTAAACAATACAATTTAATATTTTGTATTGAAATTCCCTAAGTTTTGATTCCAATGGGTAAAGGTTAAGAAGTAAACTTTTTCCCAATCAACAATTACATCTGAATATTTATCTTGTAATTTTTGTTTAGCAGTGGGCGGAGGGAAATTACTCTTCTATCGGTGGTGTCTAAGGTGTTTACCAGAATCATCCTGACAAGAATTCAGCATGCAATGGACAAGCAGTTACGGAAGGAACAGGCTGGCTTTCGTAAAGGAAGGTCGTGTACTGAACAGATTTTCACTTTGAGGAATATAACAGAACAATGCATGGAATGGCAGGCATCCCTGCACCTGAATTTTATTGACTTCAAAAAAGCTTTCAACAGTGTGCATTGGGACACCCTATGGAAACTCTTTGGGCTTTATGGCATCCCACAAAAGATCATCAGAATGATACAAGCTTTGTACAAAGATTTACATGTAGCGTTCTCCATGAAGGCAATCTTACACCATGGTTTGCCGTGGAAACCGGGCTTAAGCAAGGATGCATGCTGTCACCTCTATTGTTTTTGATCGCCCTAGACTGGGTGATGAAAGAAACAACAAGTCACCAACGTACTGGGATTATATGGAAATTGACAGCTGTATTAGAAGGCATGGACTATGCGGATGACATCTGCTTTTTATCTAGCTCTGGATCTCACCTAAGCGAGAAAACAGCTAGATTAAACAATAATGCGCATAGAGTTGGACTTAAGATCAATATAAAAAAGACCAAATGGATGAGCACTGGATGTAAAAGGAACTGCCAAATCAGAATAAACGGGCATGAGGTAGAGAAATTCGACCAGTTCTCTTACTTTGGCAGCATAATTGATGTGCAGGGAGGCGCGATGCATATGTGAAAACACGTATTGGTAAAGCCAGACAGGCATTTACATCGCTGAAACCAATTTGGAGTTCTAAAAGGATTTCCCTTAAGACCAAACTAAGAGTCTTTAATGCAAATGTAAAGACAGTGCTTCTTTATGGCTCTAAAAACTGGAAAACGACTCAGGAAATAATTAAAAAGCTGAGGGTGTTTATCCATAAGTGCCTATGCATTGTACTAGGTATAAGGTGGCCACAAAAAATATCCAACCTGGAAGTGCAAAACATCTGTAAACAATGGGACATCATGATGGGTCCTTATACTCATCATCAAAGTCATCATCATAGACTTCCTTGTCATTAAAGTCATTGTCAATGTTATTTTCAACAAGGGGGTCAACTTCAATTTCTGTATAAGGGGTAAGTGAATCTTCATTAACACCATAGGTAGGGTACACCATGGGGACAGACATTGAATAGTTATGATCATGGGATATCTTCCATTGTTCAGCAGGAACAGTGAAACTTGCTTGAGGTTTAACTAGAGAACTGCCATTACTTGAATTATCTGAAGCCACTGTAGTGGGTACATGATCAGTTTGTGTTGCAACACTGACAAGTATGATGGGATCAAAACAGCGTTGAGTTGCTGTGTCAGACAGCCATCGGCACTCCTCAAACCTTAAAACTGAAGGTGGAGCATTGTGAGGGGCATGGTAGTCCAGTAATTCCATGTTTGATTTAGACTCTTGTGCCGGAGTGAGTGTACTTTGGGCAGGAGTACTCTGACCGTTATCAGGTTTCAACAGTTCTGTAACTGCCTGTAGTAGAGCGAAAGTATCCTTGAGGAGTATAAGTAAATGCTTGTGATGCATTCACTATACTTAGAAACGAAATAATAATACCTCCAACTTAATTTCGGCATTTTGATCGATTTATTTGTTCAAGCAAAATATACATAGAAATACAGTCCATCGATGTATGTCTATACTTCTTTCGTCTCTGCATCAACATAATAACAGTTAAGGCGCATGTTTCATGCCCCGTTTTTACTTCAATTTTCACACGTCTTAAAGTAATGGGGAAGCCAGCTTGCTATAACTTAATTATGAGCTTAAACATGTTCAAAAGATAGCGGAAGATAGTGGTATTTTAGTAGTGGTAAGTCGCATACGAATGCTTGACTTTATACTGAATGATTGAAATAATTATTCTTGAAGAAGAGCAATAAACAAAATACACTAACTTCTTCGTGGCTTCGAGGTCGAAGACGATTTTCGCTAGACAGCCTCGGCCTCTTTGCCGGAGGACGAAAGCAGAACTCCATTGGTATAGCATCCTCCTTCAGTCTCCATTTGCACCTTACTCCAGTGATCTGCGTACGTAAATTGACTTCAAAACTATCTGCTGAAAAATGCTCTCTACAAACATGCTTTCCGCCGCTGAGTATCTTGCGGCAACTTATGGTAACTAATGCCATTGCTTTTGGCTGACTAATTCACACATCCAGGAACACAGCAGTTTACCATATTGAGCTAGGATGTAAATGTAACTAGACAGTTGTTAGAAAATTAGCGCCTTAAAAATTTTAAAGTACACGAACGTACGAAGGCAACGTGCTGCACAGAAGAAAACATCAAAGCTCCTGCTAAACTTTGACGATATGACATCAAAGGCAACTGCTGGTCAATACAACGCGGCTCAAAAAGCGATTTTCTGCTCCTCTCTATCCAAAATATATACAGGATGAAGGACAAGAAGACTAAACAGGTAGTCAAAATGGAACCCTCCCTGACTGCCCTTTTCTCTGAAAAAAAATCATTTTTACACCGGAGTTCCCCTTTAACAAGCGGTTCAGATAGAAAATAGAACAGACCAATAGAACATGCGTGACTTAGATTGAGAGGGCACTGAGGGCAAAAACTCTGAAGGAACGTTTTTATCGTATAAACACCAATGAAATACCAAGTGATCTTCAATGCGACTCTTGATATCTGCAAATGTGAAAAGATTAATTAAGTTAGAAAACATGTTATCAGTGAAAATAACGCAGAGCTTAATGAGTTCAAAAG
>OX421447.1:31879552-31884552 GCA_949126865.1 Montipora capitata
AAATTGGAAGTACTTGATCCTCCTTGAAGAATTCTGTTTCTCTGCAAGTTTAATAAGAGACACCATTTTTCTGATTCACCCAGGGGAGAATAAGAGGTAAATATTTCACCTCGTGTTCTCATCTTTACTTGTATTTTATTGTTCTTTGCCGGATTGACCTGCAATCGGAAATAAACAACACTTTAAATTTATGTTCTCGATTCCTGCAGATTCATACGCGAAGAGGTGCTGCTGTTACTGCTGTTTTTACCTCTTCTCTGCTACTGTGGGATTCAGTGTCGCTGAGAATAAAGAACAAAGGGGAAACATTTTTAAAAGATGTACAGTAACTCAGCTTATACATGTACTCAGTCAACCTACGCACACTCACGAAATGACAACATTAAACTGTAAAATCACCTGATTGTTAGTTCCAATTTCTCACGTTTCTGTTTATAGGAAAGAAACAATAATCGTTATGATCGTATGAAGCTTATAAATGTTTGTTCCATCATCAAAATGTTCTTGAGATCAAAGGTCATCAATCACCAACACTCCTGTGATAATCAAAATAATGTATGAAATACCTCTGTTTCCTGAACATCCATCTCTGAGTAGACAAAAGCAATTAAATATAACTATAATGAAAGTAAACAATGAAAACGATGACAAAAGACGGAATATACTTTCCGAAGGGTGAAGTTGCACGTTAAAGAGACCAACTACCCTATGTAAGAACCCCTGATGAGTATATGGGTTATTAATTATTTTTAGTTCCAGCGGTTTTCCAGTTATAATTAAATTTCAACCTGCAACCTGCAAAAAATACCTGCCGCCTCTCAAATTGCTAACGTCCATATTCATGTTGAGAGAGCAATAAGAAGAATCAAAATCATCAGGATTGTGAAGGAGGAAATGCCATTATGCATTTTTCCTCTTGCAGCTGACATAGTTCGTGTATGTTCTGCCTTAAGCAATCTCTCAGAACCCCTTGCTGTATGAAACGTCTTCCAAAAAATGTCATATACCACAGAACTCTATGGTGTTTTCATTACATTTTTGAATCACATTTTGTGCCAAGCCAGATTTTGTGTATTGTTATTGCTAACTTATCAGCAGGATTGGTAATATTGCAGCTTGACTTTTACATGTCGTTGGCACACTAATGTGTACATGTTACAGGTGAAATCTGGTTAATAAATGAAGAAACTTGTTATAACCTAGAGTAAATGTTGGCTGCACATTTAATCTCAGCTGAATACTGGTTCAACCCGAGATCAAATTCTACCTGCAGCATATATAATTCTATAATTTATTTTAATTTTTATCAAAAGAAATATCTGTAATTTCATGCTCGAGTCACATAGTTATTGCGTTGCAATTTTTGAAATTTTAATAAATGATTATCTTGTACACAACCAGAACAAACATGATGATCCTTTCTGAGTAAACTGAACCTACAGTTTAGCTGAACCTAAGGCCAAGGATCTATACAGCATTAATAACCATTACAACTGCTTTAAGTTGGATGGTAACAATTTCCAGAACTTTCCAGCTCTTAAACTTTGATGCGCCAGCATTTACACTCTTTATCAGCTATGGCTACCGTAAAAGTATCAAGCATTAATGCTTAATCATTGGTCAACAAGTTGTGGTATTGTATGTGATATTACTGATTATCATAGGAAAAGTATAACCTGTCAAAAACACCCTTTATTTTAGTTTTCAGCTCTTATAGCTCAAAAACGAGGTTCGTGACCCTCATTTTATACTACTGATTTACGATCAGATACATGTACAAGATCCAACTTTTTGCAAAGTAAAAAAAAATCTTAGAGCCACTTTCAAAAATTTGAAGGTGGCTCTTAAATAGAACAAATGATAAGGCATTTGATCCATATTATTACTGTAGCAGTAACTTATAGAGTGGTAGTACTGACAGAACAAAATATCAGAGCTGGAAAATCCTGAAAACTGTTACCAACCACCTTAATTTACATATATTTACTGGTACTAAAGAAAGTCCTCTATATCTAAATCTGAGCTGTTGCCAGTATTTCAGGTGTTGGCTATGTCATATATACAGCTGGGGCAAACAAATACATCAGGGAGCTCTTCTGGCTTATCTAACCCTGCACAGTGCCAGTGCCACCAAATGTTGCAATGATCACAACACACTGATTGTTCTCCTGGCTTCATGCCGGGCTGGCGTGCGCTCCAGAGGGGAACTTTGTTGCCCGCTGTAGTTAACAGTTGTACAGTGGAAATACAAATAAAAGTTCATAGCAATTTTCAAAATGGCGGCTGAAAATGCTATTTTCAGTGCTACTAAGGCCCTGCGTCCTCTACATAATGAAGTTGACAATTTCGTTTTGTTTGAAGAAGTGAAAGCAGTTCTCGCTTCAATTATTGAAAAACACCGTGTGCACCAAAACTCTTTGAAACGAGCAAAAATGTCTCGAATTCCAGCATCAGCACTCCTCGAAGGAGAGTCAAGATTTGGTTACAGATGCTCCGTAGGCGCCTCAGTCCAAGAATGAAGGCCCACAGTGGTTGGACCGTAGAGTTTAAATGGGCCATGTCTTCGGGAAATTTACTCTTTAATTCTACACAGTGTGAAAAAGGCCTGTTCCGCTTATGGTGTTTCACACAAAGAAGAGAAGCACGCAGATACAATCTGTTATGACCGGGAGAACAGACTGATTCGAGATTTTGCCAAGTTATCCGAGCTAAGCAGTGACTCAGTCCGAAAATTTCTAATCAAGAACAGTAAAGGAACAAGAAAAGGAACTTTAAAAGTTTTCATAAGTTTTGAAACACCTTTCATGATCACATTTATCAAGAGGACACAGCAAGTAGTGGTGAAAGCCCACCACAAATTCACTAATGAATTTGGTTACACGTTTTCGTAAGCATATAAGTAGTGAGAACTAGACTGAGTGGAGTATATTTCAGGCTGTTTGTAGTTATAAATTTTCCTTGCATTATGGAATCGGCCTATTTGAAGTTACTTGTCAGGTCATAATTGTACTCCACTCTGCACAGTTACCAATGAATCCTATCAATACTAAAATGTTATGAAGACTCTGTAAATTTCTTTTCACTCAAAATGTTATGTACATACTTTATCAGTATTGGAAACAGTGTTTGAATGCTGATTGGTTTGAGTTTGAGTCCCGATCAGTTTGAAATTATATACAGAAATTATATGCAGAACCACCCAACTGAAGGGAGATCAAACTGGACTTTATTCCAACACAATCTTAAAGATTCTGGCTGCTGCTAAAACGTACACTTTCTTAAAGATGCTTTCCAGTTTATACTGCGCACTCTCAGCACCCTAATGTTTATAAATATCATAATGGCTGAATCGATGGAATGTATTCGAGGTTACTCATTACAAATTAACATACTTCATCTTTGAGGTCTTTCAAATTCTTTTTCCAACTGCTTTTGTCGATTTTGAGAGCTGTGAGGTTGTTTCATCAAGTGATATGAGGAAGGTCTAAAGCTTCTACTGCTTTGCATCAATAATGGTGGTTGTTTTGAAACTTTGAATTCACTTAATGTAAGTAGCTGCAAAATATTTACATTTTGTGATGTCTTCTTTGAAACAAAACACACTCTCGAGAATGCACAGTATGGACTATAAATCATCTTTAAGTTCCTAGCTGCTGGTTATATAATCTTAAGTCAGCAGGGTTTTTTAGTTACACTGTGTACAGATTTAACATTTAATTACAAAAGCTGTGGAGCGATCTTTCCGTCTTGAACACTTTGCTCAATAAGTTTCATGATTGGGTGTCCACAAAAAAGCACTTAGCATCCTCAGGAGATGCCTTTAGCAGACCACAATAGCAATAAGATGGATCACTGAATGCCCTTTCTGGGATGTAGGCTACATTTTTGCTTGCACCTTCTGGCTGCTGAAAACCATGCTGAGGCAGCCAAATCAGCATCACATATTCATGTCTAAATATTTCGACCCATCTGTTTTGATATGTTGTATTTTCACTTAATTTTTTCAGAAAGATATGCTTTGCTTCTCGCCCTTCCATTGTTACCATCCCCAACCCCTGGCCATACTTTTCACGCACTTGATGACAATGAGCAGGGACAATGTGACCCAATGTCCAGACAGTAGGATTTACAGAGCTTGGCAACAACAATGGATTTGCTTTAAAATACTCATGACAAGCAATAGAAAGCTGACCAATCTGGGCTAATGTTATCTCAAATCTATTAAAAAGAGAAACACAGTCTCTCAGCCTCACACCTACATAAGTTAAAATAAGAACTGTTTGCCTTTCTTTCCTGGAGTCACTTTCACAACTTAGCCACTTGATTAACCTCATAAAGTTATGACAAAAACAGCGGGAATCTTTTCCAGTAAATCTATAGTGCAATTCAGCTCCAGACCCTTGTGTTTCATTGAACCACTGTTTGGTCTTGTTTGCAAGGCACCTGGTCTTTACTTCGGTTTGTAAAGCTGTAATTACCTGTGTGAAAGGGCTCTCAGTTGGGACCTCTGCAAACTTTTTACAATCAGCTGGCAGCTTAGATTGTCTTATAGCTTCTGTCAAAATTGCTTTAAAGAAGTATTGCCAAGCATTGTTCTTGAGATGAAGGGGTTCTACATGAGCCTTATTAATGTAAGAACCTAAGAGAGGCAAAAATTCCTGTCTACTATTTTGCTTGGCAATGTAATCTGTAATTTTAGATCTCTTTGTTTTCTCAGAAATTTTCTCTAGTGCTACTCTTTTCTTGAATGCATTAACCTTGTTGACAACATTTATTCTTTGCTGGTAATTCCATGGCTTCCACTTGTTTGAACTTTCAGTTCCAAATGTACCCTTCACATCCCTACAATCAGCTAATGAAACATTCGCAAAGGGTGAGAAATATTTAGCACTAATAGTTAATTCTCCTGCTAACATTGCCAGCATCTTCATGTCATTTGGCAACTCCTCCAGCTTAAACCTATATTTAATGCCTTCAAATTCATATTCAGCTCTTTCTAA
>OX421447.1:31909552-31914552 GCA_949126865.1 Montipora capitata
CGTGCTTTCAGACAGTTGAACTTTAGCGGGATTTACAAACCAACACATGCGACCTGAATAGTGCGTTTCTGTTGGCTGTCATCCTAATGAATTATTAATGAATTTTACAAGAATAATTAATAAGTGGGTTAGCAACAAAGCCACAACATTCATGTCAAACCAATGTTTTCTCAGTCTCTTTTTCAGTCTGCCATGGTTAATAGCCAAACAAATTCCCCCTTTCATGTTACTTAACAACTGAACCTAAAAAGGGGAAATGCATAACTGTCTACTGTCTCTTTAAGTCACACTAGTCTCACACTCCATCTTTGTGAAGATCTACATGCACAGAATAACACCCGTTATTATTATAAAATATTTGTTTTCAAGAAGAACAACCTCAAACTTGTAAGCACAACACAGTTCAATTGAAACTTGAGTATCCTCAACTATTGTTGTCATAAAGTTTAAAGCTTTACAATGTATAAACTCTTCCTGTCCCAAAACATGTGCTACCAAACTTATTCTTATTCCTTGTTAATCGTGGAAGAACACGTCTTTTTAACAATTAGGTAATATCATAGCAGACTGAGAAGCTTAGCTTTTCCAAAAGGAAAGTTTGGTCTTTTGATGACAATTTACACAAAGGTTTCAATTGCCGCTGCCTCAGCACAGGTTTCCCCTTTTTTACAATGTCTGTGGGCTTAGCCACTTGTCCTTTCAATTCAGCTTTTTCAAACAAATCGCTCAAAGTCTGAAAGTGTTTCCAACCCTCTCCTGGTAGTTGTGCCATAGTGAACACTTTGCTCAAGTTCCTTTTCTAAAAATGCACGTGCAAAGGTACATCAGTCTCATACAGCTACTTCTGACTTAAGGAAATGTCTTATTCAGCTGGATAGTACAATGGCAGCCCAGACTAGGAGTGTAAAAAAAATGAGGATTTGTATAGGAATCTCGATAGCAAAATGAAAAAGATAATTACAAGCAAAAGTTCTCAATAAAAAAGCCGTACTTTATTGTCGTGGTGACTTTCTCGCTTCTTGTGTGGTTATTTGCCTGATTGAATGCGATTTAAGTGACTTCTCAACTTCTTGGGTTTCACTCGTACCTACAGTAAATAAAGGAAATGGTGCAAAGTAATTTCTAGCTTACCTCACATCTCGCCGATAAAATCACACTTTTCCGGTATCAGTCACGCTCAAACCCCGGCGATTGCCACACAGATAAATTTGCTTCTCCTTTACCAAGTTTCAAGGTCCAGCGAGTATCCATTGCTGAGAAACAATGATAAATATCGAAAATTTCAAAATCCTTCGAGGCTTGCTTACAACAAATTTGGACACGGCTGGTCAAGAGCGACCCTAAAAGCCGGAATTGCGGAACGCCGGAAAATGACCCCAAATCCTAAAACACGGAACCACGGAAAATCACCCCAAATCCTAAAACACAGAACTATAAATATTAAGTAAATAAATGAAATATAAATACAATAAGTATTTGAGTAGTGGCACAGAGACTTCGTGACTACGTGTCACAAAACTATCATGACAAAAGATAAAGACACAAAAACATGTTATGGAACATGTCAACTACACAACGTAATTGTTAGCTTCAGTTACGACCACACACCACGATGCTATATGTGGAAGGGAACACCCCAAATCGTAAACGCCGGAACGCGGGAATATCGTCGCAAATCCGGAAAGGCGGAATGCATAAAACTGGAAAGCGTAAAAAATTTAACTAGGAAGCGAAAAAAAAAACTTTTTTGTTGTAGTTGTTGCAGATACATTGCTGTCCTCAATATTCCAACTGCTGAAAACTGATTCTCGTTCAGCATTCGTGGCTATTCAGCTGGTAAGTGATAACTCGGAGATGATGCATCAAGCCGACCACAGTTACTTTTTCATCCATTGCCAGAATTAACGTTTTTACATTTGCATACTTTTCAATTGGACGGGGCTTCCTGACATTCCAGTCTGGCAAAATCACCAAATAAGAAAATAACTTACTTATTGCATGTAATATTCTTTTATTTTGTTCTTCATTTCAAATAATTTTGTGTTACTTAATGGCTATTAATAAGTCGCTCATCCAGTCTTTGCAGGTCAACATTTTTATAACCCCGCACAAAACTGATATCAAAGGACAAGCAATACAACTTTTTGATTTGCATGGTTTGAGGTGCTGGTTTTTCTTAAAATATCATCACTTAATCGTCCATTAGCCAATCTATCACGCCTCTTTTTCGAATTATCAAAAGCATAGGTTCAGCAAAAGTCATCATTACTGATTAATTAAAATCATATCGAGCTAACATCAACTGAAAATAATATTAGCGGTAACTAATATTAACGGGAACTGTCAATATCAATCAAGCCATTTGATACAGGGTTCGTCACATAACCTTGAGGACAATGAATTCATTTTAGGAAACAAAAATACTACAACTGTTTACCTAAAGAATTCAAACACTTGGAGGCGTTTGTAACAGGAGTCCCTTTTCACTGCTGTAAATCAATCTGAGCTGAGCTTTGGCCCTAAAAGTAATTATGGCATCCAACCCACTGTTGCGCATGAAGGCCAGACCACCATATGTTTTATACACCAAACTCGCTACGTAAATGCATGAGGTGGACATCATCCATCACTTTCTTGTCATCTTCTGTTACTTCTACAGCCGGATAATACTTTTTTCCGTGGGCGTTGTGAATGCAGGACAATTTTGGGTGATAATGCACTGGTTCCGGCTTGATAGACATCCTTAATTGACCATCACGGTTAGGGATTACCCTGAGCTCCAATCGGGCAAGAACAAAGTCCCAGGGTGGTGGAGGAATAACTTCTGCTTCGCCTTTCTGGGGTTTAGGACGGATGTCTAGTCGACAAGCATAACACTTATAAACCCTCGAGTTCTTAAGCCATTTGACTTTAAACGTAGTTGTGTCCGAACTCTTTGAGTGTATCCACCAGTGGAACGCTTGGTCTGTGGTTTATGTATTCTTTTCCGTTCGGCTTCTCCCGGTTTCCCACCGACTGACTTTGGCACGTTTTTATAGGCACATTCAGTCAAATTCCTGCCCTGTGTCTTCGCACGATTAATCGATCCTTTTCCCTGCTGTAAAACTGCAGTTCGTGAACTTTCTTGTTGATCTTTTCCTTTTGGGCGTGTGACTTACTGATGTACGCATGGAAAGGAACATGAAGCTTTGAACTGTATGGCTGGCTTATCTTGTAAGGACCTTCATCCACAACAGCTCGTTCGCAATTTCTTTCCTCCTCTTCGGAAATAGATTTCAGTAAGTCAACTACTTCTGTCCAGGCGAGTTTTCTTTCTCCGTACATCTGCCCTTTTCGTGCCATTATCCGCTGGTGCTTGGACTCTGCTGCATTGTTGTAAAAAAATGATTCCCCAAGGCCAGCTCGCTTTCTGACGGGTGAAATCATCTTTTTCTTCATGTCTTGTGCTACATGTGTCACGAAGTACTTGTGAAATTCTGCTTCGCTTGAATCAGAGAGCACCGCACCCCTTGATTTTTTCTCTCTTAAATTCCAAACGTTTTGCAAACTCTCAAGCTTAGCATCGAAGTCTTCGCATCCATCTGAGTCGATAAGACCTTTCTCATGCTTGACATCAGACCCAAATATGTCATGGAGAAACGCTGTGCAATGCTGCGACAAAATTCCCAATGACTGAACCTTGCTTTTACAGTCCTCTTCTACGTGCCTTTTACATGCCTTTTACATGCAAGCCATGTCGCTATAGGAAGGTAAGGATTCATTCCTTTCTCTAATGCATCTTCACGGTCCGACCCTACAAAGCGTATGTTCTTCGTGTGGCTCCAAAATAGCTGAATGTGTCGCTGTTTTTTCTTGTATGGCCCGAGTAAAAGAGGGCGCTTCCCACTTCTCCTGTCTTCCAGCAGCAAATGCCTGTAGGTTATAGGTGTCAAGTAGAAGTCACCGATGTTAAAAGTCGTGTCGATGGAAAGTATTGAACACTGGTTGGTAGTATTGGCACAAAATCGCTTGACATCTTGAACTTGCCTATCAGGAGCTAAATCACATGCCGGACTGAGAGCAACTTGCAGGCGTCGTATATAAACTTTTCCTGATTCTTCCTCGTCTTTCAACTTGAGCGTGAGGTCGTACAATTCGTCCTGACTTCGAACTTCCCTTCCTTTATATTTGACATTCTCCACTTGCTTTCTGTTCTGGGAACATCTGAAAGGCTACAAACATTGAGTAGGCCTCCTGCCTCTTCGAACACCTCGTCATACACTTGCGACGGTGGAGCAGAACCTTTCACTCCCCAAACCTCCAGGCTTGGTACAAGTGAAAGCTTTACCGCACTTAGAATTACCGTGCGGTTGTGAAGTGAAGGCATGTGGTTTTCCATTGAAACTGTACTGTAGAAGTAAGAATGGTTCGGGTGTGAAGCCATACCCATCATATCTGAGCATTTCAGAGGCTCTTCTGCGGAAATCACGATGGTTGGCGTGCGTCCAGTACGTTCTCTTGAGAAGAACTGTTGAGCGGTTGCAGTCTTTGGTTTGGTTTTTGAAATGAAACGGATTTCCGGAGCCTTTTCCTCATAATAGGCAACAACATGACTTCCATCATTTTTAAAAACGCCAAGACCATCTGCTTTCCAGTCCTCTGGGTTTCGAAAACAAGGCGAGTTTTTGTCAATGACAAAAACCTTATTTTCTTGACACTTGACGGGTGGTTTCGATGCTACTTTATCCTTGGGAGGATCCAGTAATAGCCTTGCGATGTTGGTGCTTGACATTTCCTTTATTTCGGAGGCAAACTGGTATGTGTTTATCACCGAGATAACAAAAGGCTGGTTTGCACTGATCCTGGGATCCGGAACCACTCAAAGATGTTTTAGAATCGTCATCGTCTGACTCAACCCTACGAAACGCAAGAAAAAACTATCTGATATCTTGACTAATGAAGAATTTAAACAAGGTCGTATAGCACTGGTAACAGGTCCACCCACCCTACCCATCCCTTGA
>OX421447.1:31932052-31937052 GCA_949126865.1 Montipora capitata
TCAGCATTTTACTGCTAAGTCAGCAGGACAATAAGACACATTTCAACCTTTTTTCCTCTTTGAATTTTAATTGTTGCTCGAGAAATTCTCTGAATGATCTCCAGTACCAGATTTAAATCTGCTCTTACGTGCAATAAAAAGTTCCTTTGAAGCGGGTGCGTGCTTTTCAGCAATGATGGGGGCCAGCAAAGCAGGGTCACTTTCATTCAAAGACACTTGTCTGGTAACAATAGCAATACATCAAAATGTGCTTGAATTGTATTGATCTCGTTATTTGATTGTAAAAATAAAAATGTATATTTGCTTTGCAACTCTTTATGTACATTGTGTCTTCAATAAATAACTTTGTAACATATCTCATCATCAAAATATGATCTCCTCTACCCTTTCATTTGAACCACAGTACATCAATTCTCAGCCACTACATAACTTATTTAGTCTGAACAAGACAGTTAGAGTCCATACATAATCATGTATTTGAAGTGCCAGTTGAAGATTCCTCTGGCTCTGAACTGCCTGCATTACTAGCATTCTTAAATCTGCTCCTGCGTGCAATAAATAGCTCATTTGAAGGAGGTGGCGGTTTGTCAGCAATAGTGGGTGCCAGGAATGCTGGGTCGCTTTCATTTAGGGACACTTGTCGCGTGACAATGTCCACATCTTCATTTCTGAGGCGAAGGATCTTGGCCATCATGACAGGCATGTAGTCATAAGTTTTCTTCACTTTAACAATTTTTGAATCCCATTCCTTTGTTCTCTGGTTATATTTCCTTGTAACTATTTGCTCTCCAGACTTTGTTGTTGCAGCCTCTTGGTTTAGATGGAAATTCCAGTCAATGGCTGCGAGCTGTTTTCGAGCCTTGTACACTTTGTAACTGCAACAAAGATAATATTATAGCAGTTATTATTTGGTCAGCCTTTACATTAATCTACAGTCACTTTGAAAGGTTTTATTGGATAATGCAGAAACAGGATAAAAAATGAACATGTTTCAAAGGCAAGAGCGAGCATTTCATAGGTTCCAGTTTCTAGTCATTTGAAATTGCTTTGACTGCAGCACCAAATCATCCCTTTATTGGTTCTGCCAGATACCGAATGACCTCTTAACTTTGAAGCAGTTTCAAGTCTTAAGTCAAGTCTATTCCCTATGGTAAGGCAAAGTGAAAATCAAAGTATTGTGAAAAAGTAATGAGAGCGAAATGCACGAATTTCGTTCTTTGTCCCTGCGAACTTTCGACGAAATTTCGCTCGAAAATTCGAGCGTCGTTTCGCGACGTTTCTAGCGTAATTTCGCTAAAACAAAGAGAGAAAATTCGCCGCATTTTCGAGCCCAGCGCGAAAATTCGCTCTAAAAACAAAGGGAGAAAATTCGCCGCATTTTCGAGACCAGCGCGAAAAACCAAAAGCGTAATTTCGCTTGTTGTACGCGAAATTTCGTATTGTGGTTTGTAAAGATCGATCACATATCGATCGCCTATTCAGTTTTGTAAACAACTGCAGTCACTTTGACAGCACTTTGATGATCAGTACATGTATTTTGGAAATAGTTCAGTAGTTGTGTCCGTTTCAATTCTCTACAAAATTCGCCCTTTGTAATGTGTTTTTATTCATCTTTCTCGGCAGAGAAGACTCGACAAAACATATGCAATTTCAATCCTTTGGTTGTGAGGACAAACTGTTGTCAACAATGCAAAGCCTGTAAATATAAAAGAGCCGGCGAGTGTTATCTTGTAGTGTCACAGCGGCAAAAATGGTTCCCGGGTCTACATTTGTATTACACCATGCAGAAGTGTTTATTGACATGATGTCTTATACGTATGAAGAGCTTACTTACCAATTTTCAGGATAACTTTTAACTTTTTGGCAGGCGCAGGGCAAGTCACCGCAGTGAAAAAAACATCAATGATGCCATTTCCATTCCATGAGAAACTTTCGTACATTCTAGTGTTGTGCTCGCTGGTAATACCCACAGAAACTATACCAAAACAAATTTTCGCTCGAAAATTCGAAGGAAAATTCGGAAAGAGCGAATTTTCGCTCGGAATATCGGAACAAATTATCAGTGAATGCGAATTTTCGCTCGAAATTTCGGAGCGAATTATCGGTCAAAGCGAATTTTCACTCGAAAATTCGCGTCAACTACAACAATAGGCATTGCGAAAATTCGGCGAATTTTCTGCGAACTTTCGCGCTGGACAAAAATTCGCCATTTTTCGTGGAAAAGCCCCGAAATTCGCGCATTTCGTCGAATTACGTTCTCATTACTTTTTCACAATACTGTTGTTATTTACTGCAGGCTAGAAATGGAGAATATGTGCCACCTGATTTGAATATAGAATGGAAAACATAAATGGAATAATAGTATTGAGTAACAATGTAAACAACGGTAATCACAAACCTGTATGAACATCTTTTGGATGCATATGCCAGTGAAAGATTGTTAGCACACTCGATACTTCCGGTATGCCTGGAGCAAACAAATGATAATCAATGACAATAATTTATTGATTAAGTAATGAATTCCTTCAACTTCCTAATCCTTAATTATAAGAATAATTTTCCTTTTCTACATGCATTACATGTAGTTCTGACGAGACGAGAACTTGGTTGAAAGTGAATAATTTACTTGCTAATCGTCAATCCTACTTTTAAACAAACCTTACATCACATTTTAGTTGTAACACTAAAAAGGAGGAAACTACATTTTGTCTTATGTCTGATGTCTAATCTGACTTCAAGACATGTCTAATCTGGTAAAAAAAATTGCTTTTTGATAAACGTGTTGTCTGAAAAATGGATAAAAAGACTTGTTTGATGTACTATTATCTTTAAAACATTAAAATGACATTTGTCAATGTACATCAAACACTCTAAGCCTCCCTTTTGGTTACCTGAATCTCACATAAGATTTGAAGCTTGCAAGGAGCTGAGGTTCTAAAATGATCTTATGAAGCGCTTCAAAGTCCTTATCCCTGCGGTCAAACCATGGAAGGCTATGTTCTTGTAACTCATCGTGTTCACAACTACCTCCAACCCAGTCATGTTCGTCACACACATGATGCAGAAGTCCAATCCATTTATTCTAAAAAACAAAGGAGACTGTATCAGCCTAGTAAAAATGAGCCGGTAGTTGACAATTTTGCCGCTTCCAGTGGAATATTATTCTGCTGCCTACTCAAAACTCACATTGTGTAGGTTTAGTAATATCAAAAGAAAAACCACACAAGTTTTTGCCTTTGCTGCCTAGTACTTTCGATATCCTGCCTACTAATTCAAAACATTTCGACTGGGCTGCTGTATGTTTGCTATTCTGCAAAAAAATATATATTACAATAACATTCAATTCTAAGGAAGACTGTCACTGCCGACATGTGAAAGAGGTGAAACTTGTATGCAACAGTATGACTACCTTCATGATTTCAACAGCCTCGTCGTCACTGGTTGTTGCTGTGTCCTTGCAGCTGCTTGCACAATGCCAGGAATGCAGGATTATGTCATCTGCCCAATCCTTTATCTTGTCCATGTCTTTTAATTTTCCAACCTATAAGTATCGAGTCAGCAGAGAATAGTTGGTATTTTTCGGTATCTACAATGTAAAAAGAGTTCTGCTAACCATGAAATAATTTTTCCTGTGGTTAGACAGTTATTATCTCAAATAATACCAAGATTGCCATAAGAATTGATTGCCTGCTGGAGAAAATATTACCTTTGCCAGGCACTTCCTTATACTCTTTGATTTGTGCCACACATCCAGACTGTGGAACACTCCTTGAAACTCGTCAGCTGAAAAAAAGAACAAAAACCACAAATTGGGAAAGTGACTAGTGCTATACTTTTCTTTTTAGATTATGGCCTGCAAAAGGATGCCAAACCTGAATAACAGTCTATTTCTTTCAAGAAAAAACTAGTCAATGTAAGAGCAAGCAAGCAAGTAACAAACACTTTGTCGAAGGACAATAGGGCAGCCATGCAGACAGAATCGAGTGACATAGAATGTGCTTGCAAGCCATGAGTTTTTGATGCAAGATTGTGTAGATGAACATAATGTAGTTAACAAAATAAAGTAAGAGTGATAAACTTGGTTGAGTATTGCTTGTTTAATCTTACCAATCAACTTTTTTATCGTTGAAGAGGCATCAGTGACAATTTCAACAACATTCAAGACTCTTTTAAGCCGCTGAAGTGCACTCTGTAATGCCCTTTTCTCCATGTTAACAGACAGCAAATTAACATGACGTTTGGCCTTCACCTCAACCTCTAGGATATAGCCACTGACCAGCTCCATCAAGAAATAACATAAATTCTTAGCTGTATGCCCAGGAGAATCACACGGGCCATCACCACAGACAATCACTTCTTTATTAATAAAATCTTTAAGAATCTGCTCCCTCTGCCAGGACCACCACTCATTAACTACAGGTATCAGGTACAGTCTCTGCACCCGGTAGAATGTGGCATCTGAGAAGAAGGACAGATCCATAAATCTAGCCATTTTCTCAATTTTAAAGAAACTGTTCCCTGATAGCAGGATGGCAGCAGCTGTTTGTAGGTTATTTACATACATATCATTTACATCTTTTGATGATGTAAACTTTCCCTGGTGACCAGGCGAACACTTCCAGTTGACTATCAAAGTAGCACCAATAGTGTGGTGTTTAATGATTGCTTGATTAGCACATCCAGGTTGACGGCAATACTTGAAGAGCTCCAAGAACAAATCAAGTGAGCAAATCACTTTGGTATCCTTGACCAGTGAGACTTCCTTAAGGGTACCCTGCTCCTCTAGCCTACTAAGCTTGGGATATTGTATGGGCACAGTGGGAATGTTAGAAACAGAGGGCATGGGTAATGCAGCTGGTGCTGTTGATGGAGAAACAATGGCAGGGTTTTGAGATAAAACAGGACAATCTTGCACTGGCAGTTCAATTGTCAGATCAGCTTCAGTTCTTTCAACAGGATTTGAGGCTGAATCTGTTTCAATTCTAAGCTCGTTGTCATCA
>OX421447.1:31944552-31954552 GCA_949126865.1 Montipora capitata
AGGTCGTGTGTTTTTTTTTTACACGGATAGTCGTAATAATTGTTTTAATCCATCAAAGCACTTGTAAGTCAAGTTGTCAAACTGAAATAGGCATTATATAGCTTTATTGATACCAAGCGTGTTCAACTGCACGCTAAGCGTGTGGTCGTTGGCACACTAAGCGTGACATCGTGCACGATAAGAAAGACAATGGAATTTGCTGATTGAACTCTTTGAAAACAAGGCAAGTGTGTCTTCTTTTGTTTTGGCTGTTTAATATGCGCATATCTGTGTCTTCAGGACACACAAGCCGTGTTGTGTAAGCGTGATGTGAGCGTGCTATCACCTTTAGCATCAAAGTCATATGGAGGGTCACATTTGTAAAAGAAAACAATGTTGACGACGAATTAAGGCCCGTGAGGCACAAACTGCAGTGGAACTATATATTTGTATATATTATTATTATTATTATTATTTTTGTAGATGTATGCAATAATCTTGTATGAGATCAATTATATGTATTCAAGTCATCCCAGGATTTGTGTGTTTTTGACGAATGAAAGTACTGGGACGATAAAGCTTACCTAATACAGTTGTATAACTTCTGTGAGATACGAAAAATATCTGTGTAATCCTATCATTATTTTCAGGGGGCTCCAAAAATTCTGCGACATCCACCCGTTTAAAATAGCTGTAAAATATTCATGTGGCATGGATCCCATCATTTGAAAGGGCTGCAGGATTTCTGCGGCTTTAATTATTTTAAGGAAGTCTCAAAATTTCTGCCGCATGTTATCATTTATGGTATCGCAGAATTTCTGCGACATCCAACGAGTCAAGGAAGCCGCAAAATTTCTGTAGCACCCAATCATTAAGAAGGGATGCAAAATTTCTGTGACATCCAGCCATTTAAGACAGCTGCATCCGATCTTTAGAAGGGTTGCAAAATTTCTGCACCATTCGATCATTTTAGTGGGCTTCAGAATTTCTGCAGCATCAGATCGTTTAAGAGGGCCTTAGAAATTCTGTGACATCCAACCATTCAAGAAGCCACCAAATTTCTGTGGCATCAGATCATTTAAGAGGGCCTCAGAAATTCTGCGACATCCAACCATTCAAGAAGCCACCAAATTTCTTTGGCATCAGATCATTAAAGAGGGCCTCAGAAATTCTGCGACATCCAACCATTCAAGAAGCCACCAAATTTCTGTGGCATCAGATCATTTAACGGGGGCTTCAGAAATTCTGTGACATCCACCCATTTAAAACAGCTGCAAAAGATCTGTGATAGGGTTCCAGAATTTCTGCAGCAGTTGGCTACAAAATGTGATAATTTCGGGTGTGTGCGAAATTTCTTCAGTATCCGACCATCTGCCATGTTGGCTGCAAAACTTATGTGGGATGGAGCCAAGATGATGACCGTAATAGCAATATCGTGCACTTTTTTCGGACATGCTCCACATTGCAGAAATAAATAAGTATCCATAGTTGATCTTTAAAACAGTGTCCATGAAAACTCGATAGTTTAAATGTTACGTTACAAAATGCTATTTTGGAAAAACACAAAATATTTTGGAAAGCGTTGGTAGTTAAACTGAGCTACAATGGCGAACCGTTGATTTGTCTGAAATTCCAGCCGTCTCCTCCCAGGCTCTGGTGGGGGGGCGGGAGAGAGAACGTCTGAATTCCGACGTTAAGGTTATGCAATTTTGCATAAATTTTATTTTCTAAACAAGATGGCAGCCACGGGTCAGGGACTCGTGGTTAATGGTATGCATATGCATGAGGTTGTCTGTGTTTTGTGTGCTGTAAAGCTTGACAAATGCAATACAATTTATCATAATTCATTAAGAACAATACAAAAAATGATCAATATAATACTGCGTTGTCCCAGGAAATATCCCTTGCCTCCACAAGGGTTTTTTTCAGTTAGAACGTTCCCTCTGAAAGCCCTTTGGATGTTCCTGTTTACCTTCATACGTTCTGGGAAATCTAATGACCTCCTGTGGTGTGGGTATGGATATTTTCTGGAACTGCATGTTGACCATGATTTAATAGAAGGTTATGTAGACCTGGACATTGCTACAATTTGAAATTAAACATTGAAATCTTTTCTTTTGGTTAGACATAACATCTTTTTGTAAAAAAGAAAAAAAACACAACCTTAACCTTGATTTATATTCACTTTTTTTAAAATTTTTTCTACAACAACTTCTTCTTGCTGTGATCCTCAAATATTGTCTCTTAATACCCTTGAAGTTACAAGGTAAAATTGAAAAAAAAGTAGTTCATTAATGGCTAGTTTAAAAATTATAACTGTCATTATTGTCACCTTCATACAATAAAATTGTGCCTGTTGCACAAGGGCTTGAGCGCCCACTTTCCTGACCACTTGCAATACGTTGATAGTGGGAAGCGGGGAATGCATCTCTATTTTCATAGCTTGCTGCGTGTGTCATAGGGAGGGATGTATTGAATATAACTGTTATACTGTGGAGGGTAATTTGGGCATTGCAGGGCTGGGGTTTGCAGGTGGGTTAGCTAGTGCCATGGCTAGCATTCGTATTCCAGAGGCGATTCCTTCTCAAAGGGATGTCAGACATGTTGTCATCTTTGATACTGAGTCGTCCAATGTTTTGTTGGATCGCTCAAATGCGGCTAACATGTCTTTCTTTAGGTGCATATCCTCTTTTGCGGTACTCATGAGAAGGTGATCCCTTTGTGCTTGGGACAGACTTTTTTCCATGTGTTTTCATTTGTTGTCCACAAGCTTGGGGATATTGGAAACACTATAACTTTACCTTTTCTCTTACTGGATTCGACGTCGGTTGAAGAACCAGATGTATCAGCTGGGGACCATTCTGCAAATAATAATAATAATAGCAATATTAAAACTGTCCGAATAAGTTTGAAAAACATTGAACTGTCGTGTTTATCTTTTATTTAGCTGACTTTATGATTATAGCCACTAATGGTTATCCCATTATTAATAATATTAGGAAGCAGTACTGAAGCTAAAATACTACAGTTTATAATGATGTTTTTATGAAATTGGTGCCTGCTGCATTTTACAGGAAATTATGTCATAAGCATCTGGGGGTCAAAATGGTTTGCACCAGCCAACCCCACCAAATCAGCTGAAGTTTATGGCAACGGAATCTTGTGGAATATGACAGTGTCAGTCTGTACGTCGCAAAGTTTGCAAAAAATCCGGTCTCATATGCTACTGAGTTTTAGGTGTGAATGTCCTTGGTTTTTACACAAAACTAAAATTCACTTAACCTACCTTCCGAGCCCTCATCCTCCCGATGAGAAATGGTACCTGATGATCCTGGGGTTTTATCATATTCACCGTCAATGCTGAAAGACAGTTCTTTCCCAGGATCGTGGCAGGATTCAGGCCCAAAATCGTGTGGAAAATATGCAGCCAAGCACCAGCGAACTTAAGTGTACATGCCTGACAGATCAGTTTCGAAGACGAGGCCGTTGAATTCGCATTTGGTTTTGTACTCTTTGATGTATTTGAGTAATACCTCAACGGCTTCGGTCGTTCATGCACATTTCTGCGCCTTTTTCGCCGAAGAGTCTGGACGATTGGCCGCTTTTCTTTTCCCTTTTGACTTGTTGCTCTGATCAAGTACAACTCTACCTGTCGGACTGTCAGTTTCGTCGAGACCTTCGGCTGTTAATTTGACATCATCGGAAACCAGTTCTACTCCAGCCGCCAAGCTGTTGCCCTGACTGTCCTCTTGGCATTCTGTATCATTCCGGCTTGGATTAGTCACTCTTGCCAGCATTGTTTGACGAAATAGTTCGCCAGGTTTATAACCATGTGAAGACATGTTTGTAGTTGGCGGGAATATGACAGTAATCTGATCACCCTAAACTTGACCCTCCTAGGAGGGTAACCCTACCTCGAGCGTTTACATGGCTTAAATAAACAAAAACATGACCCTCCTAGAAGGGTAACCCTAGCAAGCAGGTAGGGTTACCCTCCTAGGGTAACCCTACCTCACATGTAAACGAAACCAGGAAAAACAATAGAGGAGGGTAACCCTCCTTGAAGGGTAACCCTCCTTGAAGGGTAACCCTTCCAGCAGGGTTACCCTCCCTCCATGTAAACAGGGCCTAAGTGGTCTTGAACACTTAATGCTAGTCAGAGTTTCATGCTTCTTGGGAAGCAACATATATATTTCCAATAACAGTTGTAAAGTTCTATAGTGTTTAAGTTACAGTGTTGTGATGCAATATAGCTTCTCAGTAGGGCCTGATAAATAAGTGATGTGAGGTTTCTTTTTCTAGGTAAGACAGAAAGACTTCGTTTTTTGGAAAAACAGGTAAGTAACATTCTGGAAAATTTTAGGAGAACCTCCATTAAGTAACGCGTGACAGTCTACTATGCCAACATAACAAAACTTTTTAATTACTGTATAATTCAGGGAATTCAACTTGTTATGGCTAAATCATTGCTACATTTTCACTATTTCAAGTTAACTTACAACATTGTAGCACCAGAATCAGCATATATTGAAACGAGAACCAAAAAAAGAATTAATTTTTGGGCCACCTTTGGTTGTATAAGGTTAAATGGAAATATAACTTTATTTTCTCCAGGTTGAACAGTCAAAACGCCCACGAGAGGACATTTATGACAATGTCAATGATGAAGATAGCAGCAGAATTGTAAGCGCCCATCATACTTTCTGTCTATTACAGATGGTTCTCACCTGACGTCACAGCAGCCATGTTGGTTCACAGAACTATAGAGAAAAAAGTCGTTTGGGAATGTGATTCTATTATAATGCACAGCATGAGCCATAATTTGCTATTGTTTTGTGCACCAACATGGCCGTGTCATCACGTGATTGAAAACCATCTATATTCTTTGGTAGCGTTCCTTTTAACCAACCTAAAACCGGATTCTGCGATCGAAAATTAGATTTCCCGTTCCATTTATGGCGAAACCAATCTTAGATTGCAATCTAAACAATCTACCTCCGAACGTGGATCGTTCGGATTGGTAACTGAAACTGGTTTAAGATTTCCGTTCCATTTGTCATCGGGGAGCGAGTTTGGTGTGGATTATACGACGTGGTCTGTCAGCTCGGCACACAACAAACAACATGGCGGAGGAAATATGGGACTTTTCAACCTGTTCAGGTACAAGGTGTTTTAATCATTTTCCTTTACATTGAGCAAAAGGTCTTAAAACCAGAGAAATGTTTAATTTTTGTTTCATTTATAAGTCAAGTTCAGGAAATAGTTGAAAACAACTGGAAGTTCTTTGGGTATAATGTCTATATTTTGTGCAGTTCTCTCAACAATCGACCCTGACCAGCTTATCGTTCAGGTTCAAACTCCAGCCGCCGCATTTGAAACTCCGCTATTGCAAGTTAAATGGTCAAGGAATGAAGTGCTGTTTCTTCTGTCTTTGTACAAAGAAAGGGAGAACTTTTTCAAAGACAAAAAGTCAAAGAAGAAAACTTTGTGGGAGGAAATATCGAAGGAGATGCAAGAGAAAGGATATGGCTACACTGGTGCTCAATGTGAAACGAAGTTTAAGAACTTAAAGCAAAATTTCACAAAAACAGTCGATCACAACAACGTGTCGGGCAACGACAAAAAGACGTGCCCATATTTTGAAGAGCTGAGCGATATCTTTGGCATGACACCTTCTGTAAAGCCAGTGGCAGTTTGCTCCAACAGGGCTGGTCCTGTTGGTGAAGACCTCATCCGTACAAGTTCAAGTTCAGGTTCTTTTGCAGAAGCTGCAGCATCTTCTACTGATGGACGAAGACCATCATTGGACAACGAAGAAACTCCGCGCAGAGAGGTTAAAAGGTCCAGGGCCAAAAGGGCTCTTCAGAGTAAGGAGAGTCTCACTGATTTGTTCAAAGAGTACCAGCGGGAACAAAGGGAAAAAGAAGAGGAAAAGGAGAAACATGTCATGGAAATGCACCAGCAAAAGATGCAACGATTTGACAGGTTGCTGGAGCTATTTGAAAAGGACATTTCGAAATAAGGCATGTTAAGTTACTCTGGTTTATTGTCAATTATTTTAAATACATTTACATATTACATATTCTCGAGGACCATTTAATTTTGTCAGAAATTATTCTTTCTCGAAATATCTCATATTTATTGAGATGTTACAAATGAAATTGACTTGCAGTTCAGACAATTTTGGCATAAATGTATTTATTATTGAGATATTTATTTTCATATATTGAGATATTTTCAACTTGCAAAGGCAAAATAATTTAATTCAATTTTTGTGGAATGTGAAAAGTTTTCTACAGTATTTACAAAATTAAAAGGGCAATTTTTGATTGACAGTTGGCCAGTTTTGTTGCATGATTTGATAACAACCCCTCCATGTGATACCAAGATGTTCTTGGAAGTGTTGGCATGTTCTGTTTCAAAAAATGAACAATTTTCTACAGAACAAAGAGTTACTTTGACAACAAACAATGACCATGGACAAAACTGCAACACCATTTGTAACTAACATTAGTTCCAAATGTTAAAACAATACCCTCCATTCAATGGAGGCTATTGCTTTCATTGTCCTTAAGAACTTGCTTCGGAAGGCCACATTATGATCAGCCAAGCCTCTTAAGAATCTTGCTTGTTTGCCCACATTCATCCTTTTACCCTTCATCAAAGGGTTTATTCAGAACAAAACCAATGTGCAATAACTTACTTGGCAATTAATTTATCCATGAGCACACTCGCAATGTACCAAATCCATTACATAGTTCACAATCAATTGCTCTGATTTGTCCTGACCTTTTTCATTTTAGAGTAATTATAATAAAGTATGCTGCAGAAAATAATTGGAGGGTTAGAAAATAAAAAAAAAACTGGCTCGACAGTCAAGCTGAGTTTATAACAGCAGACTGGTAAATAATAGCCTTTCCAGGCTGAAAGTGTCTGTGAAAAGGGAGGGAGAAGGGTACTTGAAAGTTGTGCTATGGCAATGCTTTACCGTAGGTTACAACCCTAACCCTTACATATAACTTGTAAAATGGAAGTACAGTAAAAACCCATGTGTAAGAACCTACTTGTTTAGAGTTTGGCAAAACAGGTTCTTATATTTTGGGGTATTAAAGTAGCAAATTTCTGCCAGGAGGTTCTTAATTTTCTAGGTTCTTACATGAGGGTTTTTACTGTATTATGATCAATTATCACATACCTACAGAAGCGGTCACTAGGTCTGCAGTCTGCAGTCTGGGTTTTACACTGACCACAACAGGGATGTTGCATCTCCTTTGTTCATTTTTCACTTAAAACCCTTTTACAAATAAAATAATGAAATGAATTGACCACTTAGTGTGACTGAAAAAGGTACCCCTCTTGTGCAGACTATCCGCCCTCCCAGTGAAGCCTTCCTTTTTGGAACCTGCTTGTATTAGTTATTTGTCTTAAAAATGTATTGTTTTGCACCATACAGACAGAGATGAAGTGCAAAAGTTCAGCAAATCATGTCCATGATTTCAGCTCTCTTTCGAACAGCATTGTTGTCATCAGCAAAAATATTAACAAAGTTATTGGCATCATCATCATCGTCTAGAGGTTGTAGAAAATCATCTATTTCATCATTTGAATAAATGCAGAAATTGTGGAGTGTGCATGCTGCTATAACTAATTTTGGTAAAAACCTGATTCTGTCAATATCCACCATGACTCTCAACTTCCGGAATCTTCCTTTCAAAAGACCAATGCCACATTCAACGACCATCCGTTTTGAACTTAGACGATTTGTAAAACGCTTTTGCTGTGCAGTAAGATGGCCATTGTCCTTAAATCCTGTCATCAACCAGGTTTTTAAAGGATAGGCTGCATCTCCAATGATGTACGTTTGTCCTGGAAGTATGTCATTTGTTCTGGTCTCTGCATCATGAAATAAAGGGCTGTTTCTCAGAACGCGTGCATCGTGCGCTGCTCCAGGCCAGCCACAGTAAACATCGGTGAATATCATGTCAGCATCACAAACTACCTGAAGCTGCATTGAATGAAACCCTTTTCTGTTTATGTAATGTTCGTGATGGTCATGTGGCGCCTTTATAGGGATATGTGTGCCATCAATGGCCCCAATGCATCGAGGTAAACCATTGTTCTCACTGAAACCCTCAATAGTCCGCATTAACCTGTCTCCAGAAGGCCACTGGATAAAATCAGGAGCAACGTTGTTCACAAGTGCGTTGCAGATTCTCGTGGTAACTCTCAACACGGTTGAACGTGACACATCAAACCGGTCTGACACTGACCTGATGCACTCAGGGTTTCCAAGGTACCAAACCGTTATTAGCAGCTGTTTTTCAATTTCAACAGTAGGACGACCTCTTTCTCGGGGTACTGGGATCTCAGGGCAGGTTCCCAAAATGTTGACAAGCCTTTGGGCCGTCGGTCTCGAAAGTCTGAAGTGCTGGCGAAAGGACGAATCTGACATAGCTGGAACTATTCTCTCAACGTACGACTCAGTGCGAACTTCAGCGTTTCTACAATTTCTCAAAAACTCCTCGAGCATCATAAACATAAGGATGTCTTCCTTTTTATCGCGTGTTTCATCAGTTGGCCCTTGGAGAAGTTCCTCCAACAACGAGAAAAATGCTAGTGGCGCTCGGCGAATTATGCCCGCCATGTTTGTTTTGAAAAAGAAATGGTTACCAGGCCCCTTGGCGTTGTTGCGTAATCTATTTTTAGATTTTCGTTCCGGCTGAAACGAAAATTGAAACAATCTGGATTCACTTGATCCGAAACTGGATTGGTTAAAAGGAACGCTACCTTTAGCTTTGTTCAGCGTTCTGTCTCTCCAGCATTCGGTACCCTTACTTACTTACTCATGTGGCTCAGTCACAACATGTTGTAAATAGAATAAGTAATGTCCTGCTTTGGTTTTCAAGCCAATAGTCAGCCATAATGATAACAGTGAAGGTTTACTATACGGGCTTTAATTCATGTTCATGTGTCAGGATTAGGGTTAGGGGTTCTTATTAATTTTGATTACTTTTTTTTTCCAGGTAACATTCCCAGGCATCAACATTGCCAGTTAATGATTATCATTAAAATTATTATTTATTAATTATCACTGATAAGAGTAAGTTATTCCCAGTTACAAATCCTATAAGTGGTGTTCTAAGCACACGAAGAACTGGGCATGGAACAATAAACTTACACGAGTTTTGTCCTCTGAAAGATGCAATTTAGGGTGCATAGAAAGGGCTCCATATACAGCTTTCATGAATTCACTGTTTCCTTGTTTTAAAGTGTAAACGAAGAAGTCTCAATTTTTATAAACGAGCTCATAATCAGACTCGACTTTTGCCTTATTTTGCATTTCATTCTCTCAAATCAAGCTTTCCTGGTGTTTAGGGTTTACTGGTAAGGTGAAAATAGAGAAAAAAGGTTTTAATTGTTTTTTTAGCTGGAAATGATGATCCATGGGTTCTAGTTGTGTATGCTTTGATGGAATAGTTTTGCTAATAATCGCATGACTCTTTTCAATCTAAAATGCAATTAACTTTCTGACACAAAGGTTTTCATCTCGCTAATCTTCTTGTTGGATGCAAAAAACAAAAATAAAACTTCGAATAAGAAATACGTGAATCAGCAAAACAAATTAAAGAAGAAAAATAAACATTCAGATACAAGAGTACTAGTCAAGTTTGCTTCAATAATATTCCTTGAGGTTCACCCGTATAAAGGAATGCCCTTTTTACTGCCAATGGTGAGGTTCATTGCCGGAGCCGAATGACAATTAAAAGATATTAAGGTATTAAAATATCCAGCCATTTCTTGGTGTTACACGTTGGGGTTGCCACGAAAGGCGTTACATTGAGGAGTTGATAAAGTCTTACATTCAGCGGTTAGAAACGCATTCACTTTGTTAAGTCTTACATTCAGGCGTAAAAAACGTCTTACATTATAAAGTGTTTACTTCCAGGGGTTACAAGTCCTTATGTCCACCTTATCTCCAGAGGTTATAAAACCTTACCTCCAGGGGTTATAAATACGTACA
>OX421447.1:31969552-31982052 GCA_949126865.1 Montipora capitata
GAGGTTCAAGCGTGTTCTGTAAGTCGGTTTTCAGAGAACCATTTGTGTGTTATTCGAAGCATTATACTAGCAACACTTTTTCTTTCATTTAGAAACCGTGAAAGGAATTGTTACGTGACAAGTTTGTGATATCCAACAACTGTAATAGGACCGCGGTAAAGTTAATAATTGGGACAGAGTCTGAAGCAGGATTGTGTGGAATCGTCTCAGAAGTGTATTGTAAACCGTTCAAGCTTGAATGTTGTCGAGGAGTTAATATGGAATAAATCCTTTTAACGCATTTGGAGTTTGGACTTTATTCTGTCATATGGCAATCTCTGTGGTTTTGGCGGGCAAAAGTTTGTTTGTTGCTCGTAGGCTTCCTCTTGGCCTGATCGAAGATCAATGTTCTGTGCAGTTGCTTGGGTCTTCCATTCTAGTGTCAGAGTTTATCAAAGTACTGTCAGTGTAACGGTTCACTGCTTCTGATTTAAGGTGTTTGTAAGATACTTTTGCAGTCTCCTGATATAAATCTTTTGGAATCCTAGATCATAGCAGGAGCCCATCTGTGTTTCTGACCATAGATGCCGAGCATTTACATGACCAGTAATACTCATGTATCATTTCGTTCATTGCTTCATTCATCGTGGGAACACTTGAATCCACAAATGACCAGCTTCCAAATAAATTGGCTTCATGGCTCAGTTGGTTAGAGTGTCACACTGGTATCGCAAGGTCATGGGTTGAGACCCTGTTGAAGTCCTGAATTTTTCAGGCTTTTCTACCCAATTGCTAGAATTGTTTTCATAACTGCGAGGATCATAACTTCACTGGAGTTTTTACTTAATAGCCTAACAATTGTTCTCTTGTTGGATGTACATTGTATTTCTGCAAAAAAAAGGAAATGAGAAAATTTTAAGGACTTTTACGGAAGATGAATATGGGTTCGTCCCAAGTGTTTTTGGTTTTAAAGGAATTTACATAACAGACAAAATATGCAAGCAATGGGACCATGAAAAGAGCGAAAAGATATTTTCATATCAACAACTGGGGGACTTTTGAAAGATGTATTTTTCAGCATGTTACGTGCAAACCAAGAAAAAAGAAATCAGAATTCCTTTAGTAAGAGTCTTACCTATGATCCTCTGATAACTACATGTCGTTGATGGAATTTTCATCCTAACACCCTAAAAGAAAAAAATATATTTAATAACAAGGTTCCAGATTTTAATTTTATGAATAAGTATTTGTTATTGTAAATAAGGTGGGCTTTTGAAATATTTCTTTTATTGTTTTTACAATAATAATAATAATAATAATAATAATAATAATAATAATAATAATAATAATAATAATAATAATAATAATAAGTATTATTATTATTATTATTATTATTACTTTTATTTTATTTTATTATTTTTTTAAAGGGGAACTGAAGGCAAAAAAAGAAGGATTTTTTGTTTAAACTTTAGACCATACACAATAAAGTTTTCAACTTTTTTCCTGGCGTACAGTATCTGTCTCTCTTCCACCTAAAAAAAAGTTTTTATTCCAATTTTAGGCTATCAGTATTGCGGCTCAGAGTGGAGGAGTCAGCGGTCATTTTTGCAGCTTATGATGTATAATATGGGGAAGACATGTGAGAAGCAGTGTTTAGACTGATGTTTGTTGTGAATATTGAGTCCACGAAGAAACAGCAAAGCAACAAAGAAAATATCCACAGCTGCACTTGTGTTTACCTTGTTTCTGTTGATTACGAAATCTCTGTTCCCCGTATCATACCTCACAGCAGGCGCCTGACTTACTGTTTTGAGCCCGCCCTGAAAAGGCCAAAAAAGTGGGAAAAGCCCAACTTCGAACGTAATTTTGTCGCAAAAAACAAGAAACGAGAAGAAGTAACTCCACAAACTTAACTTTACTTATGTTAGGTTAATTTCCAAAAAAAAAATGTTGGAAAAGTTGTTGGTTTTGGCCTTCAGTTCTCCTTTAATGGTGGTCTGAACTGGTACGTCATATAAGAAGCATGCCTGTTGTTTATAGTTATTAAGAGTCCTGCCTGGGAATATTTGAGTAAGATCAAAGATACAAAGTAATAAGTAAACTTACCTACTCGTGGTGCAGAGCACAGGCAGGGGGTGAGGCACCATATGGTGGTGCCTTGTAAAATGCTTGTCAACAGACCTCTGAAGTCTCCCATTCTGTTTATGGATTGTCTCCTCAGGTTCTTGGGCAAGTTTGGAAGTTCTTGTGGCATATGAACATGATCCTTTTTGACAAAGGAATTGATAGAATTTACCAACTTCTAGAAAAAAATTTTCTTGGTAATTTCACATTGATTGACAGATGATTATCAAAATCTCTGCTTAATCCAAAACAATTACATTATTGTGTAACATGTTTTTCTGTCCACTGGTTGCAGAGCCTTACATTTAATCTGCTTTGCTTAAGTCAAATGATGCATATAATAACAATAATAATATTATAGATAAATGTTTATAATATTTAAGACGAAACTGATGAAACTTGTCAAGGTGGTGCACCAATTTGTCTGCTTTTGAGGACACTGTGGTAGATTAGGATTTTATGAATTTCCAGTTTTGTTCTAGCTGGACTTGTGATCTCTTTGCCAGGTCTTTGCGACACCTTTTTTCAAAATCTCTAGAAGAGTTCTTTTATTTTCATTGTAAAAGATCCTTGCATGAAAGTTTCATAATATCATTTTAGTTATAGCTAGCATATGGATATTTTAACAGCACATGGTTCCTGCCAAGACACATTTGTACATTTATGAAAATTTTATATTTACAGTTATTGCTATAAATAAATATTATGTGCTTTGCATGACAGTTTAAATAAATATAAATATTTAAATATTTTTGTTATATTTTATGGATATTTTAACAGCATCATGGTCAGAGTAGTAGACACTAATTACAGTATTCTCTATGATGTCAAATTTTGTTGTTTTTAGGTAGATTTGGTCAAGTATGTTTCCTGATGAAACAAAAGTTGGACTTTGTACAAACTGTGAATAACCTAGAGAGGTCATTAAAGATTTTAGCGGTCTTATGCTATCATCATTTAAGTAGTTGATATTGAAATCCCCAAGAATGATGTCGATTGGATAAGTGCCAAGGATATTTCGTAGATGGCTTACATACTGTATTATATTTGAGTTGTTCTTTCGGTAAAGAAAAAGAACTGTAAAAGTGGGAAACATAGTTGTAGATGTATTCAAAATTATTACAAATTTCATTGCATTTACTTGTGGAAAGTATTCATGTTCCTTAGTTTCTATTGATCTTCTTGTACACAGTGCCAAACTTAAAAATCTATCAGTAGGATGATCTTGCCTGTAGAGAGTAAATGGTAGTAGATGAGATTTTATGTCAGTATCATTGCTATGAGGTACAAGTTGTGTTTCTGTCAGTGCAATTAGATCACTGTTCTTTATGTTTGCATCATACTTGATATCTACACTATGTTTTTTGAGTGATCGTATGTTTAATAGACATATAGTGAGCACTGAATTATCCTTATATTTTTCACTAGTTCCCATGGTTTTTGAGATTTCTCGCAGTCTTTCATATTCTTTATGTACCCGAGGATCTGCTTTCACATGTTTGCTGTTAATTTTTCCTAGAATGTGAATACCATTTAAAGAGGTCGCTCGGCTCAGTGCAACATATACCTGACCATAATTGAATGATCTCTGTTTGACCAACTCAAAACTAATGACGAGACTGTTAAGTGACAATCCCTGTACTTTGTGAATGCTAACAGCGTAGGCCAATGTTAAAGGGAATTGCATTCTCTGTATTTCTGGAGAAGAAGGTTTATGTGGATGTATTTTAATTTTTGCTAGGACAGGTTCTATGGGTACAACTCTGTTTTGTTGCACAAAACTGCTAGTACTCTTTTGAATTAAATTGTTGCCAGCTTTGGCATCATCAAATTTTACATAGATAATGGTGGGTTTTTTGTTATTTTGATTTACTTCAATTTTAACAACAGTTCCTAGTTGACCATTTATAAGTCTATCTGCAATATCAATGTTGTTGGTTAACATAACTCTAGCAGATTCCTTTATACAGATATTAGCATCAAGTCCACCAGTTTCAGACCTGGGTCTAGCTAAAATTCTGTTAATATCTTGCTGTGATACATTAGGCGGGTACTGATCTGTGGCTTTAAGGTTAAACAACTGTGCAGGTATTTGGTGCAATTTCATTTCATTGTGTCGATTGACTGGATTATTTTCAGCCCAGATGTGAAGAGCATCTGATGGGTAATTAACATCTGATGGATCTATAGATCTAGATTGGATGCACTTGATATCTTCTTCAGTTTGAGTTGCTGTACGGAACCTATTCAGAAGTTCAGCAAATGGTTGGTCATCCTTCTGCCTCATGATATCAACAAGCTCTATCATTGTGAAGAGGTGCCATGGGTGGCACAAGTTAAACACAACATTTTTGTAATTTGCAAAAACAGGTTTCCTGCGTATTGGTGGTAGTTGATACATGTCACCAATAGCAAGAATGCTAATGCCTGCAAACAGGTGAACATTTGATGTGCCAACAATTTCTTTTAGTCTTTGGTGGATATGAAGCAAAGTATTGTTAGCAACCATAGAGATTTCATCTATTATGATCAACTTGAGGTCAGCTAGTAACATTCTCATCTGTGTTTTCTTTTGGTCAGACATTGCAGATAAATTATCACCTGTTTCTTTGGGAATTGCCAAGGCAGTGTTTATTGTTGTCCCATCTATGTTAATAGCAGCAACTCCAGTAGGTGCCATTAAAAGAACTGTAGGTAATTCAGGATTCATCGGAGGATGTCTAAAGGTCTTTGTGACAGTGTGGTAGATTGTTTGGATCAAGTGACTTTTACCAGCACCTGCTCCACCAGTTATAAATAAATGTATTGGTTTTACTTCTTCAGGTTTTAGACTATTCATGTTTTTCATTTTACTTCTACACCAGGTGAGAATTATATCATAAGCATAGCGCTGTTTTTTGTTCAATGGTCTAACACACTCCCGTAGCTTATCATCACTAATTTCTGTTGGCTGGTTGTATGTTATCATTCCAAGGTTTGAATGATTCTCAGTTTCTGATGATGAAACAAGATGTGTAGGTAATAGTTCATTAAATGACTCGTTTGGTGCTGAATCATCTTGCTCTTCAGATTGTAAATCTGCATTTTCCTGGTCATTTATAGAATCATAGCTGGAGTGGATGATATTGCCCTGGTTATTTCGAAGAAAATCAAGTGCTTCTGTAACAGCATCAGCATCAGGCTCAAATTTCTCTCTGTTTCGTTCCACTACAGCTTGTACTTCATGCTCATAGAATTTAGAAGCATATGTTTGATCACTTCCTAAAAGACTTGTTTCATCTCTCCATGGGTAATAAAGCATCAGGAGATGATGAAAATACAGTTCAGGTTCTTTTGCTTTGTTTGGCTTGTGATATCTTATAACAGCTTTTACTTTTCTACACTTCATAACTTCATGCGTGTTCATTAATCTTATTTTGTCTGGAGGTGACGTATCAGGATCACAATTGTGATGTAATTCAATGACATCGTCAGTTAAAACCTCAGGTTGAGCATCAGCTGTTTCTTGGCAGTCCTTTTTGTATTCTTGATAATAGTATGCAGCAAACTCTGCCAGACATAGCCTATCTACAGAAGGAATACACTGTGGTCTTAAAGTGTATCGATCAATAATATTTGATTTAAAGATATCAGTACTTTCATTATCGAGTTCATCAAGTTCTTCTGGTGATTTTGCAATGCGTACCCTTTTTTCTGGTAGGTCAGTGCTTACAAAAACTGTTGCAGGGAATATTTTTCGTAACCATAGTTCAGGCATGCATCTGTAAACACATTCTTGTGAACTGACTTCTCTGGTAGAGAGGAAAGCAGCACCAATTCTTTTTAAGCTATCCCTGACACTCAAGTTTTCTTTCTTAGCTTCCTTTGCAGCAGTCATAATTGCCTGTGAGCATTCAGTCTCATCCTTGGTAAAATATGAGCACACGTAAGTTATGCACTTGTAGTGGTTAAATACAGGTTGCAAGTCAACATTCGCTCTAAAACCCTTAATACCAGCAATAAAATAATTATTAATAAAACAACTGTTTGTTGGTCTTTTAAGGTGCAGCTCATAGTCTGAGTCAGGTGAAATGGATAAAGCCCAATAATATTGCTCTTCAGTTATGTTTACAGATTTGAAAATATCAGCTTCTGTTAACGTAGGATTATAATTTGCCTTACTGGGATTTAACACTTCATCTATTTTTTCTTTAACTAGTGTAAGGATTTCTTTTTGTCTGTCTATGGTACTCGTCTTTTTTTCTGGATTTAAATCATCAGAAAGAAGTTCAGCCACAATAGTCTTGTTTGTAAAAAAGTGCCCAAAATTAAACCTACATTTAATGTTTTTGTATTTTCTACACGTCTTTGAATGACTGTGCTTTTGGTAGGTTTTTACAAGCTCATGTAACTCAGGGTCTTGACTCTGATCAGGAAGGCATGCCTGCACATGTTCATCTATGAAATGGATATAAGCTTCCTTGGTATCATGTGTTAGTTCAGGGCAATCTGATGTCCATATTAAGGCATGTAAGTGAGGAGAGCCTCTCATCTGAAACTCAATGCGGAGTGCATAGTATACTATTTTACCAATTGGGTTTGCATTAGTTAGAAGAATTTCAGTGAAGAATGTTTCAACTCTATATTGAAAGTGCTTAGCAACAACAACAGGATTTACATTCAGCATTGAGCATCTTTCATTATAAGATAAAGCATCAACTTGTTCATTTGTTAGATTTTTGCCTTGTGTTCTTGCAATAATCTGAAACAGTTCAGGCCACCTAAGGTCAGCACAGGATAATGTCATAAACCATGTTGGTATCCCAAGCTGTTTTACCATAGCTACTACTTCATACATAAATTTTTGCCAATAAGGTGGTGTTCCTGGAATTTGTCTCAAAAATAAATAAGCCTGATCTTGACAAATAAGATTTTGTAAATTTTGCATATTATTTGATCTTATTTGAGAAGCAGTAAGAGGCTGGCCATGCATTTTTTTCAGAGCAATATTGATGCTATCTGATACTTTCTTCTGTTCTATGATGAACTAAGCAAAGAAGAGATATTCGGGATTGGTAGCAAATCTACCACTGTGATGTAAAAGTCTTGCATTGAAGTACTTAACTGGCGACAACTTTATTTCTCGGTTGACAGAGTACCCATACTTTCCTTTTGGAAACAAAATAGGAAATGCTAGTTCTTCACATTGCTTGTCTGCCATGAAGGAAACTGGATGTTTACTTTCACCAGGTGCAATAGCATAGACTTCGTCTCCTTGAGATGATACATTATCATTTTGCTCAACAGTTACAGGATAATCTGGTATTACAGACTGCAAGCAAGTTTCACTTGTTGGTGCTCGATATTCATTTAAAGGATCATCATTTTCTTCATCTGCCAGTGTGCTGACATTCTCACCATTTTCATTGTTTGAAGAAGTGTCATCACGTATACCAGATTCAGTAGAGTGGTTGTCATTATTCAAAGTTGAATCGTCTAAATTAACATGATTTTGTTGCAATGTTTTAAGATGCCTATCTATTTTGTCAATATCTATACATATATTATCATACAAGGGATTATTCATTTTGAGCCACATCAGAGCATTTAATATTAGTTGAGGTCGCACAGCTTGAAAATAAACATGTCCTCTAAACTCCATTTTTCTCTTTAGTTTCAACATGATTATACCTGACCTTTCAGGAGGACGTGGCAATGTAGTACATGTTTGATCACATTCAACTGGTATATTGCATATTGCTCCTTTAATCTTCCTCTGTTGGCCTTTAGGCATTACCACTATCTTTTCAAAAACTATCCTCTGTGCTATTAATATTTGTTCAAGTTTTTCTAGTACTGAGAGTTCTGGTGGTATTCTATCAACTTCCAGTTTATTACCTACAGCTTGACATGGTACTTGCCCTTTTGAAACTCTTGCATGACATGTTCTACAGATGTATTGTTTGTCATCAAATGACTTTATCTCAGTGAAAAGACGGTGTATGCTGTATTTATTTTCTTTAAGTAACATAACTGTTTTTCTATATAGTATTCGATGACAAACCGAACATATGTAATATGGCCCCTCTCTGATCTTATTCTGAAATACTGATATGTAGTGATCCAATTTATGCTGAACATCGTTTGCCTTTTTTCTAGAAATTTTTGCTGCATCACTTATGCACTTTATTATTTTTTGCTTTTTTATAGGATTCATGCTGCAATATTCTTGTTTTTTATTGTTCAAGTATTGTGCCTTAATGAGTGGTTCCATTGCATCATAATTCCGCTTTTTTTGTTTATTTATCAGTTCTTTTTCTGCAGGATCTAGTGACTTGTACCACACTGCTCTGTCAGACAAGAGCTTTTCCTTTTCTGCAGGTTCTAGCGATTTGTACCTCTCTGCTCTGTCAGACAAGAGTTTTTCTTTTTCTGCAGGATCTAGAGATTTGTACCACTCTGCCCTGTTAGACAAGAGTTGTTCTTTTTCTGCAGGATTTAGTGATTTGTACCACACTGCTCTGTAAGACAAGAGCTTTCCTTTTTCTGCAGGCTCTAGCGATTTGTACCTCTCTGCTCTGTCAGACAAGAGTTTTTCTTTTTCTGCAGGATCTAGAGATTTGTACCACTCAGCCCTGTCAAACAAGAGTTGTTCTTTTCCTGCAGGATTTAGTGATTTGTACCACTCTGCTCTGTCAGACAAGAGTTTTTCTTTTTCTGCAGGATCTAGTGATTTGTACTTCTCTGCTCTGTCAGACAACAGTTGTTCTTTTTCTGCAGGATTTAGTGATTTGTACCACTCTGCTCTGTCAGACAATAACTTTTCTTTTTTTGCAGGATCTAGTGATTTGTACCTCTCTGCCCTGTCAGACACGAGTGTTTCTTTTTCTGCAGGATTTAGTGATTTGTACCACTCTGCTCTGTCAGACAAGAGTTTTTCTTTTTCTGCTGGATTTAGTGACTTGTACCACTCTGCTCTGTCAGACAAGAGTTTTTCTTTTTCTGCTGGATTTAGTGATTTGTACCACTCTGCCCTGTCAGACAAGAGTTGTTCTTTTTCTGCAGCATTTAGTGATTTGTACCATTCTGCTCTGTCAGACAAGAGTTTTTCTTTTTCTGCAGGATCTCGAGATTTATACCACTCTGCTCTGTCAGACAATAGTTGTTCTTTTTTTGCATGATCTAGTGATTTGTACCACTCTGCTCTGTCAGACAAGAGTTTTTCTTTCTCTGTAGGATCTAATGACTTGTACCATTCTGCTTTGCTAACCAAGTATTTTCGTTTGGCACTAGGTTCCATGTTTGCATAACTTTCTCTTCGTTTTTCGGCAAGTGAATTTTTCTGCCTATTGGATTTGTGTTTCCTTAATACCTTTTGTCTTAAAGTGCATGACAAATTACTGTAACAGTTTAGAAATCTGATAATGTATGCTACCTCTAAATTATTAGTTGTATTGATTTTTGTAACAGTATTAGTGAGGGCTTGAAGAAGGAAGTTGCTGTCATTGACAGTTTGAAATTCATCTAAAGTTCCATCACTATGGAATATTATTAAGTAGTATTTGATGCTTTTAGTCTTAGAATTGTGCTGAAATATGCAACTTGCACAGTAATTTGAAAACCATATTATAAATCCAGTATTCCCTCTTGTGTTATCCAAAATAAAGTTCTGGAAGAGTTTGCTACTGCTGGATGCACAACTAAATATGCCTTCTTTTTGTGCTGTAAACACAACATCAATAGTTGCATCATATATTTGAAGTTTGTTTGGAAATTTGTGTAAACAGAGATTTTCATCAGGACATGAAAATTGTTCCTTGTAAAACTCACTTCCATGGTCAATAATTGCTTCTAGAGTTTGTGAATTCCAGTAAGTGCATGCCTTAACCACTGAAAAACAAATGCTATAAAACGATAAAGCACAACAGTGTCGTATGAAAGACTCATTGTTTCTTGTTGAAATATGCGCCATTTCTCCACCATCATCAGCAAGTTCTGATTGAGAGATTTCACTGTCCTCATCAACTAAGTGATTATTGTCCTTTTCTAGTCTTGTTATGTGAACACCTATCAGCTCAAACAATGTATTTGAATTTTCATACAGGGTTTGCAAATAACATGTGACATCCCGTATACTTTGTGCTTCTAATAATACACATGTTCCTTGAGAATGGGGCATACCAAATGCATCCCTAGCATGTGAATCAAATATTTTAAATTTACCACCTGGAGTACAGTACATAGAAACAGTACTACATTCAATTGTTAAAAGAAAGGATTGGTAGTTTTGCCTTACTAATGTTAGCAAAGCATCAACCAAAGGCATACAGAAACTCAAACCATGTATAATGGATCTATCATTTATAGTACCACTATAGCTTGAACTGTATTGAAGCTGATAATCTGTATTAAACACATTGAGCACTTCTGGTAACTCAGTTAACAACAGGAAAGTTTGTCTGGACAGTCTAGATAACCCAGAATACAATTCATTACCAATGTTCATGATGTTGATCAAGTCCACTGATGATAGAATATTATTCCTGTAATTATAGATAAGTGAAGTAAGAGACATTGCTACACACTGAGTGCCTGCATTCTGGCCGAACAATTCCACATTGCCTTGACTATAAGGCGCTTGAATAGTTTTGGTATGATCAATGGGCCCAGGGTTTTTCTCTATATCATTAGACAGCTTTAACTCTGTATGATTCATCCTATGGTTAACGTTCTTATAAACAGATCTTACTGAAGTATAGTTACACCTAAGTTTCACTCTTCCACGGCGAGTTTTAGGTTTTTTCCTTCGATGTGCTGTCCACCACGTCCTTTGTGTACTCCTCTTCTTAGCAGCAGACCTTAGTCTTACATACAAATAGTCTAACTTACGATTAAGTAAACTCAATTTCGTAAATAAATGCATGGCAGAAGATTTCGGTACGTTCTTTTTAATATATTTTCGAACTAATTTCCTGAAAGATCTGCTCTTATGCAAGGCTCGTGATAGCTGTTTCACTGGAATTCTGCTTGGTTCTCGGTCCCTTTTTGGACGCCCTCCTACACATTTACAATAAACAAACTTAGCATAACGAGATCGAAGTTGCAAGTCATTTACTGATTCTTTATTATCAATATCCACAACAACAGATGGCTGTGCGGCATTCTCAAATATGTTCTCCTGTAAGGCTCGCGTTAGCTGTTTCGCTGAAATTCTGCTTGGTTCTCCATCCTTTTGAACAACATGGCGACGCCCTTTTAAACATTTACAATAAACAAACTTACCATAACGAGATCGAAGTTGCAAGTCATTTATTGATTCTTCATTATCAACATCGACAACAACAGATAGCTGTGCGCCTTTCTCAAATAGGTTACAGTTATTGAATGCATTCAAAATAGGTTCATCCAAACATAAAACGCTGCACCAAGCATGGTACAAAATGCTGACAACATTAGTGAGGATGATTCCAAACGATACAAATAGTTGAATATGAAATAGCATTACAGCTCGAAATACACAGAAATTCAGTAATTGCAGAAAACAAACAGCCATAATAATACAAATGGATAGAAAATTCACCTTCTTTTTCAGAATTTTAATTAAATGCATCCGGCTCAGCAGACTATCTTTCTGCGACTCGAAGGCGTCAGTACTGACTTTGTGCTCACCAACTTTCTTCTCTTGGAGGCTTTCACAGTTCTGTGCTTGTCTTGTTTGGTATTTGGTTTCAAAGCAGTTCATATCAGTGTAGTTCATATCATAATTCTCATATATTTGCTCATTTAGTGCACATTTGTTCTCAATATAGCTTTCTCTCAGTTCGCGGACCGACCCGGGCCAAAACATTCGCTCAAAGACATCTTTTAGTGTGGGTCTACCGCGAACGGCGTGTGCATAAGTGAGTGGTTTGAGCGTTCCCAGCAAGAAGCTCAATACAACAAAAAGCCACATGGCCACAAAACACGTAATGCCTTCGAACTCTGGTCTAAGGCAACTAACTTCACCACAATTTGATCGCGCAGGAGTGACAATGAAATGGTTCTTCTCAATCATGTGATTCTGCCTGTCAACTTCCCTGTCAAAAAGGCATTATGCTGAGGATCGAAATCCTCCAATCATCATCAACTATTTCATTTCGCATGTCAAGTGGTTGCTGACACAGCAAATGTTCTTCATTCCGCAAACATAGCTGGTCACGTCCTCGAGATGATACACAGAAGGCGTAACAACTGGTGCAGAAGGAACAGAAATGGATTGTTTTAACTCTGTACGTACTGCCGCAAAGCAAAGCTAATAGCTCATAAACATTAGCGAAAAATGATTTCATAATTCATAGCCAAATCACCACGGGCAAAAAAAATCCTCGCATGCATATGTCGCATACTCGTAACGGTTTTCTAATGATTGACAGATTTCT
>OX421447.1:31997052-31999552 GCA_949126865.1 Montipora capitata
ATACAATCAGGGGCTAAAAATGATCTGCGTTCATACAAAATGAGAGGAATAACTAATCTACGACGCGACGTCAATGCAAATGCTATGTAAAATTGCTAGTTCACGTTGAAAACGTTTTTCTAGAGATTGCTTCCATTTGTTTAACTTTCTAAAACCACGAAAACTAAGCACGAACTGACTTGGAGGAAAGGTGTTGAAGCTCAGAGAAGGAAAAAATTCCCCTTGTGTGCCCACTCACCATTTCGACCCAAATTCCATGGCACGAATAACCATGAACCATTTGCCAAAAAAAAAATTTCAAAAAGCCACTTGTAGAGCAATTGTGCTGTCGTTTGTTTTCTACCTCTATCCGAAGTAAAAGCCCAATCCCCCCTTAAAATCTCTTCTACGAGCTGAGGTCGTTTTCTAGAATCTAGCCAACATATTTTTGTATCAAAATCCATATGAAAGTTATTTGTCTTCTTCCTTAATCGGGAAGAAAAGTTTCGATCTCCTAACTCCCAGTTTTCCGGGAAAGAGCGTATCTTTCATGCAAAATGTGACCCAAATTCCATGGCAGTTTTATCACAATGTTTTCATTTTCAAAGTGGATTAATCCCTCTAGCACAAGTATTACACTTTTAAAAGGACTGCTTTCGCTTGCTAATTTCGTAGGTGAATATCCAGCGAGTACTTCTCTGGCAGAACATGCTGAGGACCCAAGTGCCGGTAAATGCGTACTCTAAAGTGTTACTATAAAATTTTCATCCCTTGAACTTTTAGGTTTATATACAGAATTCCAGGAAAGTAAGCAAATGCCGTTTACCGTTCGGAAATATCTGAATTGGTTCCGGTGATTTTAAAGTTTGAAAAATCTGTAAAATATGCAAATGAGATTACTGATGATGTCATACACTCAACCCAATATAAAGATAGCTATTTCGGTCAATTTGCAGCAGAGACCACCGAAACTTGGTAGGCGAATTGTTTTACAGGCAACACACCTTCGGCTGTAAAGGAATTGGTTTCCTATGCCAAATCACTCTTTTCCAGGCCCCTTCAACCTGAATCAATATTTTTGGTGATCATGAGCTAGAAAAACATTTAGCAAGGCAACATACTCGACCTAACGTAATTATATGCTTGCAAGATCATGCAGACGAGGCACCATTGGTAATAGAATGCCAAAGGTAGCCAGCAAAGCCTTTAATATCAGGGAGGTCTGGAACCTATTATGTTCCCATGGTAACAAAACTGGTATGCTCATGTTGTAGAGCACATCTTATAGAATCTTACTGCAAAGAATCAAGGATTTCTGAATCAAATTGGCTGGGATATCTTTTTCCATCATATTTGATCATAATTCGGTTGAGTTTATGACATCATCACTTGGCTAATTTGCATATTTTTTAAAACTTGAATATCTCTGGAACACAACTTAGGAGATATTGGAAAATAGTAAATGTAGCAGTCTTCTTCTCGTACAGACTACATGTTCATGTATTTAAATGGCTTAGATAGAAAAGACACGAATTTCGTCATAGTAGCACTTAAACACAATCTACTCTACGCGGGATGCCAACGGTTACGTGGAAAATACCTTGCTGGGCATACCAAGTTATAAGTTGGGCGCTGTTTGTTTTTCCTCGTATCCGCAAATTCTTACGTTTGATATCATTGCCTACTTTCCGCAAGTTTTGAAAAGCGTAACTCTTTAACTTGGGCATTGATAGTTAGAATAATTATATAAATTGAAAACCAGTCAATTATAGGGTGGAAAAAATGCTAATAAGTCCATAAATCATTCGTAAAATTGCCAATTTTAAAAATATTGTTTGTCCAACATTTATGTATACACAAGACATATCACAGCTTTCTCATTTTCAGCAACATATCGTTTCCAAAATATTCTGTGTTACAGTGAGAGAATGATTAGGAAATTACATGTATAGGCTAAAGCTAAGTGGTAAGGTTACCACTTTCCTAAATTTTTCACAACTAATCAATCTAGTGACGAAGAGGTGTTTGATGTAGCTGAAACAAACAGAGAAAATGAAAATCAAAGTAAGTGGAATTTCCCTTAAAGTAAAGGAGCCTTCAGGCTGATTTCACTATTGATCAACTTCTTATCTGTTTACCATAGTTATGGTAATAGCTTGGAGAAAACTCGAAGGCCAAAAAATACTGAAAAACTCTAAGCTTTTAATAATAGAACAATAATATTTGAATTCACTTAAATGGAATCTAAGAAAAATAATGAAGATAAGGATTTGGCGATGATGCATCAATTTTAAAATACTGTAAAATTCCGAAAATAAGCCCCAAGGCTTATAGCTTGCAAGGGCCATTTTTGGAGGGGCTTATTTTTGGAGGGGCTTACCTACGGAGGGAAATTTGCGTTTCCGAATTGATTGGGCTAGCCTTATAGTTGGAGGCAAATTTACCGTTTTTGCTTTGTTTTACTTTGTATTTGAGGGCAATTTTCCAAGTACAAGCTCCCTGGGGGCTTATATTTGGAGGG
>OX421447.1:32017052-32029552 GCA_949126865.1 Montipora capitata
CTATATAATGAAGAAATGTGATTTACTGTTTGTCTCGATGTGTGGTAATGTGAGATTGTCAAGACGTACCTAAACTTCTTATTGTTACACTTGTCAAGGCAGCATTCTGTTTCTTGTGAGACCGGGTATCTCCCGAACTTGCTGTCATGCATAATTTGTCTGCTTATGAAATGATGAAACAGGTGGGTATTACTCACATAGTCTCTCCAGAAGAATGATTTTAGTTTGTGTTTACCAATAGTAGTAGTACTAGTAGTGGTAGGCCTCCATTGGTGAATGTCCAATTTGTTTGCTCCACCTGTGCTGTGTTTGCAACTTGGTTGTGGATCTTCTCCTTACCGCATTAAAGCCTTTGCTGGAGGAGTCAGCACCAGCTACTTCTGTTGAGTGCAGTCTCTTCCCATGATTTTGTGTTCATGCCCATAGCTACCATATGTCATGCTTGCACAGATCTTTAAACTGTAATTCATTATCTGAATTTCATACATTCTCTTTGATAGTTTAACTTAGGCACAACCTCAATTTGATAATCTTTGATTGTGATAGCTGGCTGATCCTCAACCCCTTGTGCCATTATATTTGACTTTATTAGACTAATGGTCCAACATCATTGAATTTTTTCTGGCTAATTTGCAATTGCTTAAATTTGAATTACCACTGAGACGATCATATCTTCATTTAAATTTGTATTTGTGCAGTTCACACATCATCTTCAGACATTGAAGGTGTTCTTTAGAGTGAGTGGTGAGTGCAACATCATCAACAAGTAGCAGTGTTTACCAATAAGCATCCAAAAACCAAATCTGACCTTTTTTAACAACTGCAGTTGTGAGAGGATGGGATAAATCACTCAGGAGAACTGGGACAGTTTTTCCAAAGGAGCCATCAGAGCACCAAAGACCACAGCTTGGGATGAACTTTGACTTTTGATAGAACCTCACTTCTGCCCAGACAAATTCTTTTTGGGCAAAGTAGTGGAGATAGATTTTATCAATGATGCCAAAGCTTGAAGTGGTACTAGCTGTTCCGTTGTAGCTGCTGCTGGAATCAGATGGAACACAGTAAGAGACAACTGTTGGCCTCTTGCTGGGGTGCTGTGTAGATATGTATAGGTGGCTGCGGGAGTGCTGCTTAGCTTCCAATGCATACTGATGGTAAACAACTGCTGTTTGCTGGAGACTTTAAAGAATGGAGAAATGGAGATCTGACAAGACTTTGACTTCCCTGTGGTTTCCAGTTGATAAACTTGGAAATTTCTTTATCTTGCCCTGTTTGCGAGCCGAAACTTTTTCCATTTCATAAATGGTGAAAAGAGACTGGAACTCAGGTACTTGTGTCTTGTAGATCTCCTCCATGTGAGTGATTTCCTCCTTGGAAAGGTGCAGTGTTCCCTGTGAACCTTCTTTCAAGAGTGACAACATATTATCATCATCTTGACATGGAAGATCAAAGGGAAGTTTGTTCTTCATCTTTCCTGACATCTTAACAAAGTGACACCACTCATAGACCTGTTAAAGAAGAACACTAAAATACTTGTTATTTAAAACATGTTATGTTTACGTATCAACAGGAAAACAATGCTGACTTATCCAACGCTGATGGGTGACCCTCACAGATAGCACATGCACTTTCTAGTCAAGTGTTTAAGGGACAATCACTTTAAATTTACTTCGATTCTAGGCCACAGGTTTTGCCCAGTAGCCTGTATGAAAACTGGGACACCACATACTGGTAAATTTATCCTCATCAGTCAATTAATACAAACACAAATTTTCATACGAGTGTTAGTAAACAGAAATTTGGTTTAATTCGCAACACACCCAGCTGTAATTGAAGCTGCTCAGCCTAATGTTACAGTGTATAAGATTCTTGTGCTCAAAGTTCACACAGACTATACTATTACCTGGTAAGTTCTCAGAATGGTGGCTTCAGGATGTCTTCTATTCAAAGCTCTCCTACAGAGCCATGAGTTAAATCTTTCATAAGCGAACATCCATGTAGCATGTACTGGCCCAAACCTCTCAATACCTTCTGGCACATGATGAAGAATGTGATTTGTTACAACCTGAAATAAATTAAATGTCGGGTATTATTTTTTGGATATAACTTACAATGCTTAATAGGGCCTTCATCAAGGAGCCTTGCTTGAGAGGACTGTTCTACATGTATATGGAGAGTCAAGGTACTTTCAACAAATAATTAATAACAAATGCACACAATGTATTTTATTATAACGCTCACAAGCAATCTCTGCTTTTTTTACCTGTAGAGACAATGGAAAATCTCTCTCTACTCGCGCAAGTGCCACACCAACTTGCTCTTTCAGAAATGGAATTTTCCCCTCATTCTGAACAGGAGCACACAGAGCAGCAATAGCATCCATAAACAGGACTAAACTTTCTCTTTGTTGATCCCCCAACATATCTCGGAGAAGGTATTTCAGTATTCCCCGGGCTGCAACCTACAGATAAGTTAAAAATCATTCTGTAAATCTGAATGTGTAGCATGGATCAGGTTTCACAGCCTGGTCCACCAGATACCGGGAAATTAATTGACATGATAGTGGGCCATGAAAAAGAAAACTTTCTCTGTCAAGTCTGCCAACTGCTCAAACTTGCCTTTCTCAAACCTTTAAGAGGACTTATTATACCTAAAAGCAAAAGAAAATAGAAATAAAATTGAACCACAACACATGCACCAGTCCATAATAATAATAATCATCATTGCAATAATTTTTTTGTTACACATAATGATAAATACACATGATAAAGGTACACATATTCGGGGTGAAAAGCTTCTTCATTTCACTGGTTGATTAGAAGGGTACTTCTCAGATTTTTTCATTCCCTTTTGGTGCAAACTAAGGCTAATCAATGTAAAATATGATTTGTGATATTTTTGTTGTATTGTAAATTTAATGTTTAAAGGTGTATAATTTTGTTTTTCAATAAAGTTGTTTAAAAAAATTGAAAGCTTGTAGATTCACTCACGTGCTCATGATCAGCTGTTAAAGATAAAATCAATCAGGACCTAGCTCAGACAGTCTTTGATTACATTTATATTGTCAAGTTACCTCCTTCCATTCATGTGAGTACAGCCTTGAGGTTCGCGAGAAGATGGGGCCTGGACAGAAGTGGTCTCCAGCTGGAACTCTGATTTCCTTAACACATTTGTCAGCTTCTTCCATCTGTTTTACTGTAAGTCCAAATGGACCAACTGGCAGTGACGTTGTTCTCTTTTCACTCTTTTTCTTTTCCTTGTCTTCTCTTGGGTTTTTTTCACAGACATCACCATGCTTAGAGAAAGATGTTGGCCATGACTGTTGAAACCTACCAAGGGATTTTTCTTCTGTCTTCTGGGGCCTTCCCAGCAATGCACTTGACAAGATGCTTTACCTGTACAGCAACAGTGTGCATTGTATCAGGCACCGTCTGCTCTACACGATCAAAGCTGGGATTCTTGGCAAGACCAGGCATTCCACGACAACCAGTTCCACTTGCTATTCTTGTGCTTTGAGCATTGTTCTTGGCATTATCATGGGCCTTATGGAACCAAGCATCTTGATGGAAGCTGCGTTGTGGTGGTCTATCTCTTGTTTCCTCAGATTGGTCAAGGAAATTATGGCTGTCTTTTCTGAGGTTGTGATCATGGGGTAGGAAACGTCTATTCCCAGGAGAAACAACTTTGCTTAAGTGCTTGCAGTACTGCCCCTTGTGCATGCACCATCCACATCCTCTATAGGAGGCAGTCCCTGTTAGAGAGAAGACTTTGCCTAGACCTTGATAATCAAGGACGTAGATCATGATGTCAACCTCAAAATCAAAAGGTGCTTTGCTGTATGCATCGTAGACCTTGGAGTTAGATAAAAATAGGATTTCATCCACTAGGACTTCAATGAACGGGTCAAGATGTTTGGGCTCCTTTCCTTGTGCTTGACTTGGAATAATACCGAGGAGGAAAAGATTGGCAAAATGGTACCTAAGATTCCTTGGGAGATTCAATTGGGCTAAGACAATGGGCCACATGGAATAATTACACTTGTTTTTGCTCCATGGATTGAGTCCATCGAGGCACAACGACAGAGAAATACCGCGAGGATCACCCTTGAAAGTTCCAGTGGCAGAAAATGCTTCCTTCCACTTTGGAGAGTCATGAATGTCTCTCATGACTCCTCTGTTGCCCGTTCCTGTGATTTCCCCTCGATGACTTTGTAGAATACATGAAATTTTTTCTGTGCCATAACTTCTAATTAGCCTTGGGCCAATGGGCAAGTAATGAAATGTTCTTCTGGGAGCATTTTTTGTGCCAAACCTTGGTTCACTACATTGGGGGCAGACAACACTATTTTTGTATTCCCCTCTGTAAAGAATGCAGTCATTTATGCACACATCAAATACAATTTCTGGCAGAAGATATGGCCTAATTATTTTATAGACGTCTTGGTAAGATGTCGGAAGGAGGTTACCTTCAGGAAGAAGTGAGCGCCACAAATGTAGATTTTTTGAAAATGCTTCTTTACTCAGTGATGGGTGAGAGGAAAACCAGTCAAATAGATAAACAATTGTTTCAAACAACGTACTTTTGAGGCTGCTATGAAGAGCTGGACTTTCAGCAATAGCCTCACTCAAATCGTGTGACATTTTTCCAGACAAAATAGCAGCAGTGACGTCTAAAGCATCTCCACTTAATTCAACCTTTGTTGGATCTGTGTCATTGTCCTGAAGAATAGAACATGTACAATAATATTATTATAACATTAGTTTCAATGGACACATTATTATAACATTAGTTATAATATTGTTAACTCACTTAAAACCTTTAGCTGGCTCAGAGCCTCTGTCACCAATGATGAGCCTACAAAAGATATGGCTGTCCCATCCTATGGTGTTGTACAGTAGAGTAATGCTTGTTCAGTTTTTTTTTGAGCATTTAAACCACTTCATGAATACTGCCTAAAGTAGTGACCACCCTTTCAGTCGACATCATTTCCATGTTTCAAAAGCCTTAATTTGTAGAATTGTACAGAAGTAACTAGACATCTGAATTTCCAGTGGCAATGGCTATATGGCACTCCCAGTACCAAACGATTGTTGCAGTTTTGCTGGTTCGTCGAAAGCAATTTATAACATACCTCACTTTCTGATCCAGAGCTACTATCCTCCCTATCAGAGTAGGACGATTCCATTTCATCACTACTGTCCATCGGAGGAATGGGATCTAAGCCGTCAAGGTACATTACAATGTTTTCCTCGTCGCTCTAAAATCAAGTTTACCAAAAAATATTAAACATAGAAAACCAGGACTGTGGAATGTGAGCTTAAAACGCTCGATCACTACAGAACTTGAGAGTATAATCTAGTAGATCTTTTAAGCGAACGGCACACGGCAAAAATCGATCTTTTACTGTCTGCTTTTTAGTCCCTTGTGCAGCAATATGAAGTTGTCTGCATTTGTTTTGAATATGTGATATTTTCTATTTTACTGTTCGATCCATTTAAAGATTAGAAGAAAAGGGAGCACAATCAAATTTTAATAATTGGCGAACGAAAGCTTAAGAAACAACATTTATCTGTAGCTAGCGTTTGTATGGCAGCAGACTGACGAACACAGATCACAGGTATCTGGCAAGGGATTCCTAAACATTTCTTCGTTTCAGTATTCACATAGGAATGTAAAAATTATAGACCGTGATCTTATAATACCAAGGGCAACACAACAAGAGAAACCTGTTTACTTGTGCATGGTGTTTTTCTGCAATCGCTTTTTTTGTTCTAGAAAATTCAAGCTAAGCTAACCTGTGCCAAGTTCTCTTCATCGCTTGCTAACGATACAACTAGGTCGTTGTCATTTTCATCATCATCAATCTCGAACCCAAAGGCCGCAATCCTTTTGGTCAGGGTTAGGGGATCAGGACCTCTGGCCAGATGGGATTTAGAGTCCGCAAATCGCGGACTTCCGGTTACATTGCGCAGAATCGAAGGTAGATCCCAAGATGCCGGTCCAAGATGCCAAGATGTCGTCCAAGTTGGGAAGTGACACATTTCTGGAAGGCGTAAAATATGGATTAGAAAAAGTTGGAAAAGCAAATGTTATGCTCAAACAGAAACAAGAAGAGATCCTGAAAATAATCGCTTTGAAGCAAAAAGATGTTCTAGCCGTTCTCCCAACTGGTTACGGAAAGTCGTTAATATATCAAATAATTCCACCTTTGATGGATTATATGGATTCTGGCGAGAGACCAACCCAAGCGAAGTCTATTGTCTTAGTGGTGTCACCGCTCAATGCCTTGATAAGGGATCAGGTAACGAAGTTAAAGCAGAGTGGACTGAAAGCGTGTATTTTGAAAGGTGATCGCATGGAAGGAGAAGAAGATGAAAGAAAAGAAGAACAAGAAGGATTGGCATTCAGTGCAATAGAAAACCTGAAGGAGTTTCAGTTAATTTTTTCTCATCCGGAAGCCCTTGTAGGCAATAAAAATGTCATTAAGCTCCTGAAGACGGCAGGGTTTAAAAATCGTATCAAAACCATCGTTGTGGATGAAGCACATCTCGTTGTTGACTGGTGAGTGCTACATGCTGTGGTTTATTTTTTATCTCAGGTAATTTTTCTTTTTCTTCTGTTTTTGGGTATGGTAATGTGTATGTTGGCCAAGCATCTTCATTGGCTCAGGAAGCCCGCTTAAACTGCTCTTATATAAATATAAATATATATATATATATATATATATATATATATATATAATAGTTCAATGAATGGGACTAGTCGTTTGACATTTTTTTCCTACAGGCCTGTTTCGTGGAGGCTTTTAGGCTTCCACTCTTCAGGGCTTTTTTATTAATAAGCCCTGAAGAGTGGAAGCCTAAAAGCCTCCACGAAACAGGCCTGTAGGCAAATGTCAAACGACTAGTCCCATTCATTGAACTATTGTAACGCTCCCCCACTTGTGGGTGTAGAGCACTCTTCGTAGGATAAACTTGGACACATCATAAGGTATATATATATATATATATATATATACAAGTTAAGGTCTCTCGAACCAACAGCGCATCTCTGCCCCACAGGAGGATCACAAATGGATTCACAGTCCAAGCCTCGGCGAAATGTAATTAATTAATGAAGTTTTGAAAGGGCCAAGGACGGACAACCCCTGGAAGACATTTTCATTGGGAGAAAAACTTTTTCTGCCCTGAGCGGGATTTGAACCCACGTCCCCCTGATTACCGGTTGGGTGTGATCACCACTACACTATCAGAGCAACCATGTTGGCTACATGGCCAATCTGGAAAGTGAATGGGAATTACGTGGTCATCCCGGGCGCATGTTTTTCCCCAACTAGATGACGCTGGATCAACCAGAACGATGATTCACAGGCGGACGAGAGAGAAGAGGACAATTTATCTACAAGTTAAGGTCTCTCGAAGCAACAGCGCATCTCTGCCCCACAGGAGGATCACAAATGGATTCACAGTCCAAGCCTCGGCGAAATGTAATTAATTAATGAAGTTTTGAAAGGGCCAAGGACGGACAACCCCTGGAAGACATTTTCATTGGGAGAAAAACTTTTTCTGCCCTGAGCGGGATTTGAACCCACGTCCCCCTGATTACCGGTTGGGTGTGATCACCACTACACTATCAGAGCAACCATGCTGGCTACATGGCCAATCTGGAAAGTGAATGGGAATTACGTGGTCATCCCGGGTGCATGTTTTTCCCCAACTAGATGACGCTGGATCAACCAGAACGATGATTCACAGGCGGACGAGAGAGAAGAGGACAATTTATCTACAAGTTAAGGTCTCTTGAACCAACAGCGCATCTCTGCCCCACAGGAGGATCACAAATGGATTCACAGTCCAAGCCTCGGCGAAATGTAATTTTGAAAGGGCCAAGGACGGACAACCCCTGGAAGACATTTTCATTGGGAGAAAAACTTTTCTGCCCTGAGCGGGATTTGAACCCACGTCCCCCTGATTACCGGTTGGGTGTGATCACCACTACACTATCAGAGCAACCATGCTCTGATCACACCCAACCGGTAATCAGGGGGACGTGGGTTCAGATCCCGCTCAGGGCAGAAAAAGTTTTTCTCCCAATGAAAATGTCTTCCAGGGGTTGTCCGTCCTTGGCCCTTTCAAAACTTCATTAATTAATTACATTTCGCCGAGGCTTGGACTGTGAATCCATTTGTGATCCTCCTGTGGGGCAGAGATGCGCTGTTGCTTCGAGAGACCTTAACTTGTAGATAAATTGTCCTCTTCTCTCTCGTCCGCCTGTGAATCATCGTTCTGGTTGATCCAGCGTCATCTAGTTGGGGAAAAACATGCGCCCGGGAAGCATGAAACTCCGAGTAGCAATTAAATGTTTTTGAACTAGTCCGACTCCAGAAATTCATCTTTATTCACAGCTCTGGTTTAACCATCGAGCACTTTTATAGCAGATGAAGTCTTCAGTTTTTCCACTGGCAGTCATATATATATATATATATATATGAATATCTGTAGTGGTTGACCAAACGATAAACTCCTAACAGAAGGATCCAAAAGGATGCACGTTGTCTCCTCAGTTATTATTTAAAGTTGCATATAAACTGGAGAGGAAGACAAAACTTCTCGAAGGTCCAGGAAATTTAATAAACGTTTCGTCAGTTAAAAATTTTTTATTTTATTTTATTATTATTATTTTTTTAAATAGAGTACAAGTTAAAAATCTAAGGGTAAAATGGCCTAATTATTACAGCAGTGGAGACTATATAGTCTCTGGAAGACTAACAATGGCTATTGTAATGGAATACAATAAAGTAGTAAGTTGTATGGTACAATACAAGCCAAGACTAAAGCTTGATCACTAAAACAAAAGTAATGATGTAATAATAAAATCTAGAGTTATGCAAGTGATTCAATCTATTTATGTAATACCGACTACAAATTAGATGGGACTATAATGGAAACAAAAAAGCTTTTTATGGAACATTGAAATTGATCCGTTTTTTTGAACGGAATTCACAGCGCTTGTTGAGGCCAAAAGGCTGCAGTGTGCGCAATTGTGCCGCCCAATAACCCTCCCGCTTTAATAAAGTGTTATCTAAATCTCCATCAGTGTTCATTATCTTCTCAATGACAATGAAATTGAAGTCCGAAAGGTTGTGAGGAAATTTATTAAAATAAATGGCAAGCTCGCACGATTTTTTGTTTCTTTTCATGTCGGATTTGTGGTTTCTGAACCTGACTTTAAATGCATTGGAAGTCGAACCAACATACTGCACTTTGCATTTGTTGCAGGAGGCTAAGTAAATAATTCCAGTCGAATTGCATCCAAGGTTTTGTTTGATTTGATACGATCGGCCAGTTGCAAAACTTGAAAATTCACCAGCTTCCAACCAATAATTACAACAGAGATCACATCTTTTGCTGCATTTAAAACATCCGCAGTTTTCAGCCTCGTCATGGTTTCGACTTCTTTTGAATTTGGATGGTGCAAGAATGTCCTTCAAATTCTTTGTTCTACGGTATGCTGGAATGACAGATTTGGCAGGAAAAATTTCCCTTACTACTTGGTGGGATTCGAGCAAGTGAAAATGTTTTTTAATGATCAACGAAATATTAGGTAGCCTCGGATTGTAATCGACCACTAAGGGAAAGGTTTTTTTCTTAGTTTTTGTTTTTGGCTTGAGAACATCTGATCTCTCCAATTGCATGGCCTTCTCAAACTGTTTGTCCACCAGATTCCCATTGTAATTTTGTTGTTTAAGGTAGCTTTTGTATTCACTACAGCGCTTCACAAAAGAGGCGTTGGTGGAATAGTTACGCCTAATTCTAAGGGCTACTCCATAAGGGAAAGCTTTCTTACAATGATCTGGGTGTGAGCTATTGTAGGGCAAATACGAATGACTATCAGTGGGCTTGGAATAAATATCTGTTGAAATAAAGCCATCTTGTAAAAGGAGAGTAAGGTCCAAAACATTGAGGCTGTTTTCAGAATAAACCAATTCAAATTTGATGGTATGATATAGTGAATTAATATAGTTGGTAAATTCAAGGAGTTTCTCAACACCCTGTGTCCATAGATCAAAAATATAATCCCTATGTCTCAACCAAAGCATTGGCTTAATTGTACCCTCAAATTTCGCTTTGTGATCAATTACGCCCATAGCCAAGTCTGCATAAGAGCACGCATTCTTGGGCCCCATCGCGGTTCCGTGCTGTTGAACATAGTTATTGTTATCAAATTGCCAATTGTTGGATTCCAAACAAATTACCACAGCCTCTAAAATGCATTCTGTGGATGGTATTTTGACTGATCTTGCATCTAATGCATTTTTAACTGCAGTAACCCCCAATTCGTTGTCAATATTGGGAAACATTGCAACAACATCCCATGAAACTAACAAAGTACCGGTTGGAAAAGGTCCTAATTGATTAACTTCGTCAATCTTATTGATAAGATGCGTAGTATCTTTGATAAAAGAAGGCAAACTTTCTGCTAAAGGTTTCAAATAATATTCAGTAAAGGCAGATAACTTTTCAATCGCTGTTCCGCAACAAGAAGTAATAAGGCGGAGCGGGTTACTGACTTTGTGGGTTTTGACATTGCCAAAAGCTGTTCCAGGTCTCGGCCGAGTGTTGGTAACCCAATCAGCGATTTCATCTGTTATTTGACCTTCCCTGCGCCACTTGCTACTCCAATCTTTAACTAATTTTAAATGCTTTTGTGTAAAAATTTTTTTAACTGACGAAGGCCGGAGGGCCGAAACGTTTTTATTAAATTTCCTGGACCTTCGAGAAGTTTTGTCTTCCTCTCCAGTTTATATGCAACTTTACATATATATATATATGTATATATATATATATAAGCAGTGTACGGTTGGTTGACCTAACGATGACCTCCCAGTAAGAGGATCCACAGGATACAATGTCTCGACGCGAATTTGTAGTTAAGTGTACGTAAGGAACAGCGACGAAGAGACAAACTCTTGACTGTTCTGGACGAAGTTTAATACGACGTTTCGGCCGTTCGGCCTTCTTCAGGTTAAAAGTTAAAAACTACAAAACTATTTACAATGAGTGCCTGGGGCAATGGGGTATTAAACTTCGTCCAGAACAGTCAAGAGTTTGTCTCTTCGTCGCTTTTCCTTACATACACTTAACTATATATATATAATTAATAGTAGATTGAGGAGAGGAATCTGGACAACTGATTGCATGAGTGAAAATGTGGTTCGGCCGGGAATTGAACCCGGGTCTCCAGATTACTAGTCGGATGCCTTAACCACTCGGCCACCCAACCACGCTGGCAACGTGGCTGTGTATTGACCTTATTGTGGCTGGCTCCAGGGAGACAATTCAACACACATTTTCTGCAAATCAGGATCGCCTCACTACCCCCCAGTAGATTGGCTATGCACGGTCCTATCCCCTTAGAGAATTAATAATCATTTATGTAGGGTGGGAGGGGGAATCTGGACAACTGATTGCCTCACAAATCAGGATCGCCCCACTACTCCCCAGTCGATCGGCTATGCACGGTCCTATCCCCTTAAGAATTCATTAATAGTAGATTGAGGAGAGGAATCTGGACAACTGATTGCATGAGTGAAAATGTGGTTCGGCCGGGAATTGAACCCGAGTCTCCAGATTACTAGTCGGATGCCTTAACCACTGCCCCCCCCCCCCCCCCCCCCCCGGCACGCTGGCAACGTGGCTTTGTATTGACCTTGTGGCTGGCTGGGTTAAGGGGATAGGACCGTGCATAGCCGATCGACTGGGGAGTAGTGAGGCGATCCTGATTTGTGGGGCAATCAGTTGTCCAGATTCCCCCTCCCACCCTACATATATATATATATATAACGTTTAGAAGAAAGACAACTTCACAGCGTAGTGACGTCAAGTTTCATGTTTACACAATCATCAGGCTACAGATCTACAGATCTTACATTTGCATTCTAACTTATTTAAAGACCATTCTAATACTCTAGGGGAGCGTGCTATTTTAAGTTCGACAAAAGGTATTTATTCTTGTGTCTGCATTTAGAAATTAACTCGTTTCTTTTGTTCAGTAGGTGGCGCGTATCTGCTTTTATAATGTACAACTTTTCTGTAAGGCACAGGTCGCATCTCTTTGATCCACATTTGTATGTTCAGGCGAAAGACTCTATTGCCCAGCGTAGCGTGTAATTGATGTTATTGTCCTTTAGACTCCAGATATGCCTCGATAACTCCGTCTCACTGCAGTACTTTTTATGCCTGAAGGATTTAGTGTGATTGTTGTATCGGGTTTTAAATTCGCCCTCTGACGCTCCGTAGTAGATCTTGGTGTTGTTATCGCTTGTCACTTCGGCTCCATAGACTATAGACGATGATAGACATTTGCCGTCTAATGGGCATGATTGCTTGTTTCTGCAATTGCATAGCCGCGCTTCGTTAGGTGTTTTCGTGGCGTTTAATACTTTTGCATTGTGTTGCCTAATAATGCCTGTCAAGTTGGTTGTGCAGCAGTAGCTAAGC
>OX421447.1:32034552-32037052 GCA_949126865.1 Montipora capitata
TGTCGGTCACTAAATGCTTGTGGAGAATTATATTCTATGCTGGACAGTGTTCTTGATGGAGATGCCATCTCCAGCATTGCCATGTTTCATAGTAAGACACCTGAGGCTTTGAAAACAAAGGTCTTAGATAATTTTGTTCCCATGGATGGTCCACTGAGGGTAGTGGTTGCTACCACAGCCCTAGGAATGGGGGTAAATATCCCAAATGTGGAAAGGGTATGCCATTTTGGCATACCTGATACCATAGAAGAATATGTTCAGGAAATCGGGCGGGCAGGACGAGATGGGAGGAAAAGCTACAATATATTGTATTTCAAGTCCTACCATTTGGCACACTGTGATGATAGCATGAAAGCATTCATCAAAAATCCAGAAAACAAATGCAGACGTGCGATGGTGGCAATGCACTTTAAAATGAAGCATGCAAAAGTTTTCCCATTACATGACTGTTGTGATGTGTGCACTGAAAAGTGTAATTGTTCCCTGTCCTCTTGTAAGGATGGTCCTTACATGGCCCAACCTGCTATAACTGAATGCAATGCTCCAATGAGAACTGTAGAGGATGATGAAAGGCAGCTTTTGTGGGAAATTTTGAATGAATTGAAAGACTCCACAAATGCTTCTGGCTCAATATTTGGGTCAAACAATTTAATGGCAGAAATAGATGACAATTTAATAAAAGAACTGGTGAACAGCTGTAAATACATCTTCACTACTTCTTACCTGATGGAAAACTTTCCAATATTTAATAGTGGCACTGCCCAACAGATTCTCACTGTGTTCAAGGATGTGGGGATATAGAGGAGGTAGAATTTTGTACAGCTATGGAATTGTCAAAGTTTGAGGAGGATGATCCTCTTTACCTTAATCACTGTTACTCTGAAGATAAGGAGGAAATCCTTTCTGAAGATGAGATAAGTTATGATTTTGATTATTAACTTGTATGTCATTTCACATTTATTGTAATAAGTCAGAATAACAATCAATGTTGAGTCTCCTGAATGACTGATGCAGGGCTAGGAAAAAAGTCTATCATGTAGTCCAGGACATTTACATGTAATTTTTTTTTCTTGCCGGCTAACATTCAAGGGTCCAGGCAAGTCAATCTCTAACAAAACCATTAACGATCACGAGTAACAAATGGCACCAGTGAGAGAAATACAAAAGCTGCTTGCCCATATGACATACTGGATTTTTTTCCGAGGCCTGCTTGATCCCTGGGGAGAGTATACATGTAACTAGTCTTTTTACAAGGGCATTTAAGAAACGGTCCAGATAAGAACGATAGCAACAATGGCAACGAACATGTTGGAATTCAATTGGTATGCAAAAAGGTGATAACTTTTCTATTGTCTGTACTTACTTCTGATTGGCTTAAACAGCAAATGGTTAACAAAACTTCATAAAGCAGTATTATATTCATCCTTACTTTCCAACCATCTTCCATCTTTCATCTGGTCTCAGTTTAAATGAATTCCACAGAAATCGTATGTGGGGAACATGTAAAATTTCTTGTAAACGTTTCTTGGCTTTTGTTTTCAACTCTTGTGATTGGTCAAAATCTTTTAACACAAAAAAAAACCCTTTCAAAGTGGGCTCTAAATGAATTTTATTGCATTAACTGCCTTCCTGTAGGTTTATGCATTCTCTGTGTAAAAATGATAACATTCCTATGTGGGGAAAGCCCCGTTGCCGCATAACAAAGGAAATTGCTATCCACCTTACACGGATCATTACTTAAAGAAGCAACCATTAAAAACAGAAAGATCATCATAAATATTGTCTCCTAACAATATCAATATAATGACAAGAGCCATTCATGAGAAATTTTAAAGTTGTCATCAATATAAAAATACTTGGATCTTCAATTAACTTCAATGAAAAAATGTATCCCTTGAGGGGAAAAAAAGTTACATGCTTTATTTTTGCATATCAACTTCGGCAGGAAATGTTGAGTAATGTTGAGTAAAAACCTTGTACCAGAATGATTTAAAGCATATTGCATTCTTGTAGCATTTTTCAAGGGTCAAAGTGTTAATTATTAGTCTTCCATAATAACACTCAAGAAAATTTCTTCTGGGAGCCTAGAAAATGAATGTCAAAAGTCACTCTTACACATGAAATATTCAGAATTTTTCCTGTGTTTTCACAATTCTTGTGAAATTTGACATTCATTTTCTTTGAGTTCCTTGAGAAGTTTTCTTTGGTGTTATTACAGATGACTACTTACATCTTTAGCCCTTGCAAGATGTAGAGAAAGAATGCAATATTCTTAAGATTATTCTGACACAAGGTTTTTGTACACTCGGAACTAAAATTAGGCAATTTCCTGGTGGATTCTGTCTTAACAATTTTGGGTCAATCAGAAATGAAACACCCACGCTGTCCACGCTGAAAAATTTACAAACACACCTTCCTCTTTCAAAAGTGGTATAGTTGGTCAATAGATTGTGGTTGTAAATACATTGTAATTATTAAACATTTGCATCTAATAAACTGC
>OX421447.1:32072052-32079552 GCA_949126865.1 Montipora capitata
AAGGTTTTTACAACGGTGTGAGGTGAAATCTTTGTGTGAAATCTTATCCTTAGAAAAGAATTACAATAACTGGGCAAACAAATGGTATCGAATGGGTGCTTCTGTCTGGTTTCATGGACTCTGCTAGCCAATTATCACAAATTCAACTGTTGATCGAACAAGGGAAATATATTATTTCCAGTGTAGCTAAAGGAGACCAGCATAAACCAGTAATAAATTTAAAAAAATAGAAACTTCACTGTGATTGTCTTAAACCAGCAATAACGTCTTTCTTTCATCCAATTTTTTAGTAGTCGGTTGATTGCCAAGCTAACCAAAAGTCAGACACATTGTAATTTCTGTTTGTTGCATACTAATAGCCAAAGCATTGTCACATTTATATCATATGACTATTAACTCAGAAGGGCCATGATTGTCCTTATGAAATAACTGAGGCGAAGCACTTTGATAAATTAATCATCTCAATCATCTTCTTCTGGTGTGTTTTCATCTCCATCACTCAATTCATTATCCTCAGCATTGTCTTCCTCATTGCAGTCATGGATACCAGAAAAAAGCTTGTGCTTGTGGTTTGTCAGCCAGGTGTTAAGCAGTGCTACATCCAACTGGTCTAGAGGACTCTTTGTTACAGTTGGAAAAGAATGAAGTGTTCTACCTCTTTGGTAATGAAAAGGTTTAGCCTGTTGCATAATAGCTAACATTGCCGTGACATCTTCGGTGGTACAAGCATGAGTGTGCTTGGTTGACTCTGGGTGTATGCCACACTCATCGTCATACTGGGTGCAACATTCTTTAAGGCCATATGCTGCAGCAGAACATCTTTGGACAGCTTTCAGTGTTTTGTTTCCACACAGTCCCCTGAGAGAGACCTTGTTGTCTCCAACTAGGTGTTCCATCTTTAAGTCATTTGCATAACTGGATCCTTCTCCCCCCTTTGGATTTACGAACTGGCCATGTAACACTCGATGGGCAATCTTCTCTGTGTACAAACCCTTGACACAAGTTATAAATCGCATAGCTTCAAAGGCGTATTTTTTCCCCCTTGGCCTACTTCTAAAATACAGCAGAAGCATCTTCCAGTCAATAAGACTGCGGTCTCCATCTCCCTCAGCCTCTGTATCATTAAGCTGCATTAGCATCATTCCCAGTTGAATTACTTGCAACCCATAATTGAGATAGCAATCTTCTTCACTACCAGGAGGGATGTCAGAAATGTTGCTATTGAGGTTGCTATTGGATGTCTGTGATGTTTCTGTAGTTTCCATTCTTGGAGACTTGTACACTGCGAGGAGATCTGTCGGCCAAAACACAACATTGCCAGGTGCAAGCTTACCAGAGGCACATTCCTCAATAGATGCTACAAAGACAGGAACATGCTTCTCTGGCACAGAAATATGGGCATCAACTTCAATAACTTTTCCAACTGCTAGAACTTTGTAATCTTCAGATTTTTGCAGCAAAATGACAACAGAACCTGCAGAATAATGACCATAAAAATATGACTTTTGCTTGATATCTAAACAAGGTTGCTAATAATATAATAACATAAAAAAATTACTTGATTCTGTTTGGCTGAGAACAGTGCAAAAAGTGTAATACCAGTGCAAATTACACATTGAAACTCTGGATTATGATTGGCTAATAAACAATAGGGTTTGGTCAGAACCAATCAAATTGTTTGTTTTCAAATCAAGCGTGCACCCTGGATGGTGTAATTTTTTTCCTGATTGCATGATGCGCGAGCATTTCTTCTGCTTCACCATCTGGAATTTTTTCATGTATATTATTAACAAGTAATCACATGATTTTTCTTGTGCAATTTGGAACAAATAAGCACTAAGTAAATTTTTTCAAAGACTACAAATTGCACACGCCTTGGTTGTCTTTGAAAAATTTGCTCGTGCTTATTTATTCCAAATAAATTCCAAAATTCCAAATTGTATTCGAAATTATGTGATTACCTATATCAAACGCATTCACCTAACTAAGCAGACCAGTGAAGCAGATTTTGAGATGAGCTGCATTATTTTTTAAGACAGAGAGATAGTTGTAATTATTGTTCTCACTAACATAGCTTAATACTCTGTACATAGACATACCAGAAGAGTATGGTTGCTGAGCTGGGGATGAAATTGCATTTGTCTCATCATCATTGCCAGCGGATCTTGATGTCCCTTGGTTTTCTTTCTGTTGGAGTTTTTGTTCCAGCTGCTCCTGCCAGGTTCTTTCGATATCAAACTCTGTCAACACGTACTCATCAACGAACTTGCCAATTTGAATTTGAAGGCTTTCCCACTGCACTGCTGAATTTCTCTCCTTGGTAATAGAACTCGCCCATGATGGAGAGGTAGCAGTGTCTGTTGTCCCTGCCCATGCCATGAATGCTGCACAGATGTAAGCCTTTGTTGCTGACAACATCAGCGACTCGCAACTTGAGTAGTTATCTTGAACCCTTGGTGGCACATTAACCAGTCCGAAATTTTGCTGTAAGTGATACAAAGTGCCAGTGTCTTTTCTACCACTTGCAGGAATTGGCTTGTAAAGTGTCTCCCAGATATACTATAAATAGAATAAGCAATGTTAAGTAATAAATTATTATTGTCTACTAATTGATAAAATGGGCACTCTGACTAACATCTGCCGTTAGTTGAAAGGAAATTCAAGTTGATTTCAACCTATACTGGTGTTGAATTTCTTTAGTTTCGGAATTTTAGAAATTATAATAACCATTCAATCGTGTACATGGACAACCTTGGACCTTGCACAGCTGGAAGACTGCCAGCGTTCCAAGTGGGAGGTTGTGACTTCAAACCTTTCCCAGGCTAATGCTCAGATTCGATATAACTGAGGAGAAACTGCTGCCTTCGTTATACTACCAAATTATTGAAAACTTGAAAGAGTACCTGCATGAAATCAAAGCAGTTGAATTGAAGAGAAATATAAAGGACATTAAAAAAAAAAAATGCAATGGCTGTCTCTTGGACCCATCCTGCTATTTTCATTTTTGATTGGGACTTAAATTACTTGGTCACTAACTAAAGCCAAACAAAAGACGATAGTTGAAATAAAGAATAATCAGATTATTGAAACTAACCCCTAGAAAGGATTGTTTTGCATGCCAAACTGCAGGCGTCTCAACAATACTTTCAAATCTATCTGCTGCACTGTCACACCCAAGTCTAGTCTTTTTGGCCCCAGAAATTCGTTCTCGGCCAAGGAGGTCTCCTCCCATTGGCACTTTAACATTCTTGAGTACTTCATCTGCAGTAACTGGCATGTCTTGGTTCTGTAAAAAACAATAGAGCGTTTTCATGCATGGAAGAGAATTCTCCAAAACTGTTTAGTACATTGGGCTGAAAATTTCAGAGATAAGTGAAATTGTTATGCTCGATCTTTCAATATTCAGTGATTTTATTAATTTTATAATAGCTTGATCAGGGAATCAAACTCTTTATGTCAATAACTAAAGGCAAAAAAAGGAAACAAAGATTTGCCTATAAGTTAGAACTTTGAGAACTGTTTTAAAAATTTCTCTGTTTTTATCATGTGTGGACTCATAACCTCCTTTTACTGTACCTGCATTAAATTTAAATATATGTAATATATTATGTCAATTAAAACAGGAACAATCACTGATACCCTTGTCTTTCATTTAATATTTTATTGAATTTTAATGATATGATCTAGGATTGAAGCCCTTGTGGTGACATTTGATGGTTTTCTCTAACATTAAGTTCTAATTTTCTGCTTTGAATTTATTCTACCTGTAAGTTAATAAATAATCATTACCTGTGGCTTGTAGATATCAACCAGTAACTTTTGAACATGTTCAAGGTATTGGCAAACATCTGAATGCTTGGATTGATTGTAAGGTACTACTGGCAGTCCAATAATGACGGACTTTTTCTTTATGAATTCAGAGTACCTGAAAATGTTAAACACAACATACAAAAGCTCTGTTAATTTAAGATAAATAGCATTGTATCTTAAATAAATAACAAATAGACCACACTTTTCCTTGGCAAGAACTCTTGTATTCCACTGGAGCAAGTTAAGTATAGTCTACCAAGATTCTTGATAAGCCTGCAAAGCATGTGTCTACCATTCCCTTTTTATGCAGGAACACAAGGAAATCAAAGATGTCTTTGGCCATGAAGGCAGACTGGTGTAGGGTTGTAAAACCTTGGGCTTGTTTGGCTTTTTTTTTTCACTAAATATAACATTACTCCTACCTGTGTTGGATATGCTTTGGTATCGCAGATTTGTGAGGCTCCATGAATTCAAAGAATTCAGCAAGAATACGGGCCACTAAGAGAATGAAATCACTTCACAACTTCTCAAGTTCACTTTGACATATCTGATATAGGTTTGGAATCATCGAGGTGGTCAGAGGGTACTCTGTCAAATGTTACATAATGAGCAATCCAATGCATATCTGAGTGGCGGTGATTCTGCAGTATGATATTAACCAATATTTTGAAGTCCAGATTATCAAAGAATAACCTGGGCACACATCCAGCTGACACATGCCTTCTTATGGTGACTGTTAATTTAAGAAATAAAGAACAAAGTGTTTTAAACTTCTTTTAGACAACTTATGAAATTTTATACCTACATATATGTATAGATATAGAATGATTGAAATTATTCAAAAGCAGAAAAAATGTTTCGTAACTTTCCTTTAGGAATGATCCTTGCCACTTGAAAGAATCTCTCTTTTATAACACACAACACATTTTAATTACACATTCTTTAAATTTTGAATGTATGGTATTGTTTCTGAGTTCCCAAAGTAAAACATGTATTGATGTTTACTTTTTTCATATTGAAGACTGACCTACTAAGTATTCTAATGTGTGGGAGGAGGTTGATTTTGCATAGAAATGGAGAACTAGTAACTTGTAAATTAAAGAGGATTAATTATCATAATAATGGTAGTAATAATAATAATAATAATAATAATAATAATAATAGTAATAATAATAAAAACAACTTTATTTATTTCACTTACTTACATTAAAAGAAATAGAGATGACTGATAATAAAAAATTCAAAATTCTATAAAATTACGAATTCCATGATGCAGAGATATTAAAATCATACAATCGAATTATACTAATGACGGCTAAACCAGTGTCCATAAAACGCCCCGAGTATAAAAACATATAGACAGTGTATCTCAAATATCCGCACTAGCTACATTTATTTTACAGTCTAATGATTGCTCTATCTTGCTACGAAACGGCGTTCGCGAACCTCTAACGCATGCATGTACCGATCTTAAGAGTTCAAACGAAATCTGTGTCCTGAGCCAAGTGATTACAATATGATAAGGCTCGGTATCTTTCTGCACTATCTTGTCTGCGAGATGCTTTAAGAACCGCTGACACTCGTTTCCCATTCCGCCATTGGTTCCAAACACTAAAGGCGTAAACGAACCCATTTCTACATCTAACACCCGCTGCTGGTACTTGCGCTTCTTCTCTTCTTCTTGCTCCTTGAACACTTCCGATGTTGGCTTGCTCTGGTAACACTTGGAGTTGACGTGCGTAACTCTTACATCAAAAAATGCCGTAACTCCTCTTGCCCAGAACCCTCCCGCTTTGATGTCCAACCTTGCCTCGGAACTTGTAACAGCGCTCCTCAAATGAAATCGCTCATTGTCCAGGGGTTGAAGGCGTGGTTCGATTTCGACATTATTGCAGATCTTGTCGATGAATGTCGTTAACAAGTTCCGTACACCATCATGTCTCTGGGCTACAAACCCCCCCTTTTTACAAGAGAGGGCGTGGCCAACGGTGAATTTATCCCCACATAAGCAATGACTTGGTAGATCGACTAAGGGCAGGTCATAACGCAAGCGTAGCGAGTCTCTGAACTCTTGCTTGTTCAGGGCTAAACCCTGGTCTGCGAGGGGCATCGCATTCAGCCAAGAACTTGCGCCCTTGTCTCTCGATTGATTGACCAGTCGCAGCAGGTCTGGGGAGAGGCTTGAATCGATGCTATCCATTTTCTCTTTGGCACTTGCTCTCTTAAGTAATTGTTGATGCCTCTTTAGCTCCTCCATAGATCTTTCTCCTGGCACCATGATGGAACTCTGTGATGTAATAGAATCTACGTGCGCGGTGGTTAATAGTCTCGAGGCAGCAAACTGCTGCGGTGCCTCGGATCTCAGATCAGGAATGCCTAGACCCCCTTGCCCCGTTGCTAAGGTAGCAAGTCTGCGCACCTCGTTAGGGAGAGGCTCTGATTGACCGAACAATGTTGGAAGTAGTAAATCCTCAATCACCTCCTGGACTGGGTCGACATAATCTTCGAACGACCCTATCGTGCGCATGAAGTAGGTGAACTTCGACTTGTAGCCTTTTGTGAAAGCAATGTACGCCGCATGAGGCTGGCTCTTCGCTATTTCAGAGAGACGTTCGATTTCCTCTTTCCATGCCCAAACCTTCTCCTCACGATACTGATCTTTGTATTCTTGCGACGCAATAACTGCTCCCAGATGGCGCTGACCTTCAGTCGTTATGTTGACTTCCTCTCCAAACACCCTCTTTGCTTCCTTTGCAAGTTCCCCAGACTTCACAATAAGCCAGCTCTTTGACCCATTCACAAAGTATCCAAACTTTTGTCCTTCCTTACTCAAATGCTTGTACCAGTTATACAACTGCACAATACTCCCCCCTCCAGCTGAGTCGTCTGCTAGCCATACCTGTTTAACCAATGGGCAGTGGTCCCTCAATTTCTGAATCATTATAGATGTATTAAGTGCGTACCATGGCATCGCTAGCGGATCTCCTTGTGTGGTGCCTTCTCGAGAAAGTATTTCACCTCCCCCGCAGATAAACAGTCTAGATGGGCTTCTATACGTGTTAATAACATAGAGCGCCATTTCTTTGCACATGATCTGGATATTGTGTAAAGCCACTGACCTATTCATTTGGTTAAAAGCGTTACTAGCATCAATTAACAATATTCCATCCGTTCCTTCTTCAGCAAACACATGACTCATTGCGTGGATCGCAGCCTCCGCTCCTGCGTTATGACCAGCGCAGACTTGTAGGGGACCTGCCGCTTCTTTTATTTCCTCCTTTAAGAAACCGCGGACCGTTTTTCCCACTATTCTCCTTAGTACCTCTCCAACGCCAATTGGTCTGATTCCCGGGTTCTTATCGAGCGGGATAAGCCTGCAGGACGTAAACGCTTCAACTAAGGATGGGTGGTACGATTTCCTTAACAGATTTCTTGTGAAAACGGCTAACTCTTCTCTCAGAATTTTACCCTCGGTCTTAAAGTTCTTAGAGCATAGGATTCTCTTATACAGCTCTGCGTCCATTCCAGATGGTCCGGCTGAGCCCTTGGTTTTACTTGCTGAGTTGTAGATCGATTCTTCGTCTATGAGGTCATAAGCATTTGGCGGAATATAATCAATTGGGCCGTGTAACAAACTCTCCTCTGCGATATCAGCTGCCTCTGGGTGCTTGTCCTGTAGCCCTTGCAGGA
>OX421447.1:32084552-32109552 GCA_949126865.1 Montipora capitata
GTTGGTGTTTTCGGGGGTTCTGCCATATTGTGGGTTACCAGAACTTCCGGTTGTTATGCTTTTGTCTTTCAACAGCCAATAGGAATTGGTCGTGAAATCCGATTTGCCAGGGGTCTCGATTTTTCCCGCGCATGACAAAAGGGACCCCTGGGGACGAGGTTGCATCATCATATGCAGCATACTTAATTGACTGATGATCATCACTGTCTTCTCCCACATCTTCATCCACCACGCACATGTCTTCTTTTATGATTACTACACTCTCGTCCTTCTCCGACTTCTGGCCGCTCGAAGAGTCATCAGAATCGCTTTCGTCTGCCCTTGACTTTTTCACACTTGAAGGCCCCGCTGTTAATTCCGAGTTCCACAGACCATATAATGCAACGTGTTGCTTTTTCTTTCTATAACTTGACAGCACTACTTCACCTTTGCACAAAGAACAGAAACAGAGACGCAACGACAATTTTGACTCCACTATCCAATCAGACCCAACACGACTAACTCAATCACAACACAACTGTGTAGATACATGGGCATGTAGGACAGCAAGCGCCACAAGCCGATTTATTTTGCTTACCATATGCATACAAACTCCTAGCATAACAATACGTTAGCATACTTGATGGTACTGACAGAGAAACATGGGCATGTAGGACAGTAAGCGCCACAAGCCGGTTTATTTTGCTTACCATATGCATACAAACTCCTAGCATAACAATACGTTAGCATACTTGATGGTACTGACCTCCTAAAAACTGTGTTAAAGGAAAAGTACACTGGGCACGTGCCGGATACGAAAACCCAAAACCCTTCAGGAATGAGGGAACGTATTCTCCAAACCCTATGCAAGTGCCACTACCCCATGGAGGCTAAGGGAAAATTTAACAAAAAAGTAGGCGAAGAAAGCTGAACCTAGACTGATTCAAATCCCTAACGGTTCACTATTTGTACGACAAATTACCCATAATCCACACCAGACAACCCGACCCAGTCCTCTGGTCTGTGCCGGCAAAATATCCATTTCTGCCAATTTCGCAGGCTACAACTGTCAGAAATAGCATATTTTGACTCCACTATCCAATCAGACCCAACACGACTAACTCAATCACAACACAACTGTGTAGATACATGGGCATGTAGGACAGCAAGCGCCACAAGCCCTTATATAGACAGCCAAAGGTAGGGCTTGAGTTTGCGGGTACATAGGTTACTTTTAAGATAGATTCAGGGGCCAGCGCCCTCTAAACATCAAGCTTAGCCTTCAAAGAATCATTGACGTACATATTCTAGGCCTTCTAGGTTTTCTATGCACCTCGTCTTGGAAATACAGTTTCTTTCACATGTAAATTGGCGGCTAAGGTAGCACTTCCTGATCTACCGGACGGCGTAAAACGCTGCATTGATTAACGATGATGAATTAATAAGCTCGAGCAAATGCTGTAAATACAGAGCCAGATTAAAGGGCAAAACTGGAAAGGGTTGAGTCTACAACGTATCCCTTGCGAAGATCTTCCATCTATTGAAGGTTCTGTTTTAACATTTGAGAGCTCCTGGAACCCTGGAAGCCAGGGCTGCCCACCTCACCCTGTCTTACTAGTGTAAAACCGTGCAGCAAGTGGAAGTCATTGAAGATAACCAAGATTTGGTGCTGAAAATATCTGAAATGAAAATAGGAAAAATACCACATGAGACCATCAGATATGGAATATTAATTTCGACCACTAAAATACAGAACTATAGAGAGCAAAATCAATCGTCTAATAATACGTTATTGGCAAAGTGAGTAAATCATTTCTCCACAGGCGTCTACCAGGTTCATTCATGCACACATTTCGCTCCACAAAGAAAACAATTCAGCATTTCTTTACATCTCATACGATGATACTTTATCTTGCAAGTGGCACCAAGGCTGAAAACAATATTCCCGATCTTGGGAAATGACAACATTTTCCACCATGGGCAGTTACAATCGTATCATTGGGGCACCAGGCCGGAATGAGTATCAACATTACTTCCAGCCACGGGAAAACTATAACAATTTTGCACCCTGGGCAAGTAAATCATTTCTCTACAGGCATCTACCGGGTTCATTCATGCACACATTTTGCTCCAAAAAGAAAACAATTCCGTATATCTTTACATTTCTTACGATGATACTTCATCTTGCAAGTGGCACCAAGCCTGAAAACAATGATCCCGATCTTGGGAAATGACAACATTTTCCGCCATGGGCAGTTACATCGTATCATTAGGGCACAAGGCCGGAATGAGTGTCAACATTACTTCCCGCCACGGGAAAAGTATAACAATTTGGACCCTGGGCAAATATTACATTTCTGCATTTAGCACCTAGCTTGACTTTACAAATATTTTCCAGGAATTCTCGCCGCTTGCAACCTCCGAAAATCCAACGAGGATGAAATTCATACATTCTACAACACAAGCAGTCAACGCCTTTCCGATTGACAAATACAACACTTAAACTTAGACTAAGTGCTAACTAGCACAAAAATAGAGAAATATAAAGATCAAAATCAATCGTCTAATAATAAGTTATTGGCAAAGTAAGTAAATCATTTCTCTACAGGCGCCTACCGGGTTCATTCATGCACACATTTTGCTTCCAAAAAGAAAACAATTCCGTATGTCTTTACATTTCTTACGATGATAGTTCATCTTGCAAGTGGCACCAAGCCTGAAAACAATGATCCCGATCTTGGGAAATGACAACATTCTCCACCATGGGCAGTGACAATCGTTTCATTGCGGCACCAGGCCGGAGTGAGTGTCAACATTACTTCCCACCACGGGAAACTATAACAATTTTGCACCCCGGGCAAATATTGTCTGCATTTAGCACCTAGCCTGACTTTATAAATATTTTCCAGGGATTGTCACCGTTTGCATTCTCCGAAAATCCAACGAAGATGACATTCATACACTCCACAACACAAGCAATCAACGCCTTTCTGATTGATAAATACAAGACTTAAACTTATTACTAACCAGCAAAAACGAACAGTAAGATTCAGATCCAAAAATAATGTTAATGTGTTCTTGCGCTAAGGCATCTAGCCTTCTGAAAACGCCCTTTAGAGCAGGTATTCCTGAGACTGATAACAAGTCTCACGCCGTTTACTAAGAACAGTACAAAACCCTGTATTACATTTCCTTGCGGGAACTGAGAACTCAAATCTCAGGGAAACAACTGTTAACTTTAGTTGGCCATACAGAAAATAGCATTCCTGGCTTTACCCATTACAGACAGTTCGGATATATGACGTAGTATCATCCAATCGTGGACAAAGTCGTTCTAGTGAACTCAGTCTTCACAAAGACTAATCCAATAGCGAGCAGATATCCAGAGCGGAACAATCAGTGTTTCTGCAGCTCCACAAATTCTCAAATGATTAATATCTGTCACAGTCAGGTACACAGGTGGACATAACCAAATTGTCTCATAAGCCCAATGTCGTGTGAAAGCATTAACACCGTTTGTCCCAGGGTGAAAATACCTTGAATTAAAACTACTAGCTTTCTCTTGTTATCATAACATGTAAATCTATGAATAGGGTGAGGGCTTCATGCCTCATCAAAATATACAAACACATTAACATTGATTGTGTAGTCATCATAATCAACTATTCTGCTAATCTGATCAGCAACATCGTAATTCAAAATCACTGGGAATCCATGTAGGACCTAAACTGATAGCGTTAAGCGCACGACGATCAAAATGTTTTATGCAATTTCTTGTAAATCTGATTTATTTCATCCTTTCTCTATGATGGACACTACATTCGGATTACCCGTAAACCAAGCAACAGTCTGAGAAGTTAATTCTTAGAGAAAGCTTCCAGTGAGAACAAGACTACCGATAGTTCTCTATGAGTGGTACTGGAGCGCCTCTCTGCGTCTGACCAACTCTGTCGAAACAACCTGCTTTTAAAGGGGATAAAACTGCCACACACTACGTCATAGGCATCCGACAGAATAAATAATTCTGGAGGGTTTCTGTTTGGATGGCCACAACGGAATGCCATTCAATTTAGACACATTATTCTTCCAGAACTTCAACTCGCTAACAGCTTCTACGTTCAAATAAGTGTGATCATTCCAGGATCTACTCGACTTAATAACAACGTACGAATATTTGGACAACAGTCTGGTGACATTGCCAAATACATTTTCCCAACAAAATAATCTTGCCCGCTATGGTCGCTATTCGTTTCATGTGAAGAAAAGAATCATAAGAATTGAACATAAGGTATTCAATGTCGGTTTCTAGACTTTCAATTCTTTTGTCAGTTGCAGAAATAGATTAATTGATCATGTTAAAAAACTGAGCCCGGCCAAATTATGATGTGGCTGGGATTCCATGAGCATTCATCTTCAGTAGGAAGGAGACCGACTTTCAGTAAATCTGAATGGACTTGCAAACTAGGTATTTTAGGTAGGTGAAAAGTTGCACCCGCCCCCAAACCGTCGTCTAGAAAAAACAACAATAGCCGTGGCCTCACTGCGCCAAATCTTGACCAAATGCTTAAATAATTTAGTTAACAAAAAAGGGACAGTTGAGAGACCGAATGCGAGCACTAGAAATGAATAATGCTTGGTTGATCCGTCGGAAAAGGTCCAAGAAAATAATAAATATTTAGTATGCTCGGAGAAAACATCAACATGGTGATCTACGGACTTTAAATCAAAAGTAAACAAATAATCACCCGGCTAGATAACCTCTTTGGCAACAGCGATGTCTTCACATTTGAATATGTTAATGAAGAGATGCAAATTAATATGTCTAAGGTCTAAAATAAGCCTTTTTTTACTACTATTTTGAGTAGATACCGATAATGCATTTACAATCTCTGGGGGCACTGATAATTCCGCTATACAATTCAATTCCAACAAAATCTGAATAGCTTCTTACAAAGGGTGCTTCCACTAAAGCTGACCTATTATTGTTCAAAACTTTTGGAGTTGGAATGTAAACGAAAGGTAATCTGTGACCAAATTCAGTAACTTCGATTGTAAACTGAGGGCCGTCAATTAGGCTCCAGTCAAGCAAATCCCTTTCAAGGGACCTTTAACGGAACTACGTATAGTGTCAAACGACTTAAATTCGTATCTTCTTCCAATTTTTTAATCCCACACATTCAGATACGAGGCTGGTTTAGGGTTACCGAAGGATAGCAAACTGAGATAAAGCATAGACAAACATGCAACCTGCTCAACGTGATAATCAAAAAATAAAGGAAAGAATACACCTTTAAAGACATCTTGAACCAGGCGTCGCCGGGCTTCCTGCAGCTTCTTCTATGGCTTGCTGAGTTTTCTGAACATTGTTTGATTCAAGGCTATGCTTCGCATCTTCGAGAGATTCCAGCAACTTAGTGGCGGCTTCATACTGATCCTCGTTGCTCTTCTTTTCAAGACCGATCTAGTCTAAGCGGTACGAATTCGTTAATTTCTGTATGTTTGTCCCGTGGAGTCTCCGTGAGCAGGACGCTCCAAAGTGTTGAGACTTAAGAAATCAACTCGGACATCTGAGTTAGGACATGCTGAATGTTCTGCTTAATAATGTCGTGAATTCTTGATTCTTTCATGGGCAGAAATAGAGGAAAAACCGAAAAGAAAGAGATGTTTGAAGAGCGGACCGAAACCAGCAAAGTAGGCGAAGAAAGCTGAGGCTAGACTGATTCAAATCCCTAACGGTTCACTATTTGTACGACAAATTACCCATAATCCACACCAGACAACCGGACCCAGTCCTCTGGTCCGTGCCGGCAAAATATCCATTTCTGCCAATTTCGCAGGCTACAACTGTCAGAAATAGCATTTTTGTTCAGTTTGCTTGAAGTTGGCGTGAAAGGAATCCGAGTCGTTCATGACTGCACGACAATAAAATGACTGAACCCTATTCGCTCCGACATTACTCCTTTCTCCTCACCGGAGCCTGAGCATAAGAGCTCTGGGGTCAAGATTGACATCACTCGGAAATCGTTCTCTCTTGCCCTACATGTAGATTAATACTGCCACCCCACAGCTCAGAGACGCTACTGCTGAGGTTAAAGCACGCCTGGGCCAAGCCCTTCATAACAAAAGAAAGTACAAAAATGACATGGCAGCAGGAAAAAGAAAACTAAAGAACGATAGGTGAGCTAGGCTCGATTTCCGCCGCTCACTCGAGTCCGGTCTTTGATCCTCCCCGAGAAGAGGCTGGATGCGTGACCGGTTGACCTTGGCTGTGACGTAATTGAAAAAAATGATAATTTATGCGCATCCGATGGAAGTGTAATCAGACTCCAATTTTTGTTTATTTGGCGCGAAATTGCTTCGCGCGCTCCCGTGGCCCAACCAAATGACTTTCGAATTCTGCACATTGCGACATATAGTCAAATTTCTTTGATCTTTGAATGGATGGTAAAGGTAAAAGTGACGATACTCCGAAAAAAATTAATTTGAATAGTGGTTGCGTCTTCTGTGGGTCCGAACTGACTGATTCTCGGAAGCGGACCAAATTAAATGGAAAAGTTTCTGACTTGCCAGGAAGAATTTCTAGTGTATTGAATGTCCCTCTGTCAAGTATAAATGTGGACAGTTACATCTGTAATGAACGCTGTTATCGAGACCTAAAGCGCCTTGAAAAGATCCTTGAAGATGCAAAATCTCTTCAACAATCATTGCAAGAAAAGTTCACAACAAACAACCGAACAAAACGTTATGTTCCTTCGGACTCCAGAATTTCGCCAAGTGTCTCTGCGCCGTCGAAATCGCTTCGCCACAACCAAAACCAAATCCCGGCCCAGATCAGTTACCATTGCTTTGGCCTCTTCAAATTGTACCTTTGCAGGAAAGAAACATTTCCGATGGCAATTGCGAGGGGAATATTTGTCACGTCCAGGTAAGTGATAAAACTTAGGGTGCGTTCGATTGACCCTATTCCGGAATAAGAATACGTGGAGTGATGATTTAGAACGGCATGTTTGGCGTTTTGAAGCAACAAGGATAAGAAAGATATGTTTAAAATAGCATTTTAGCAGGTGTTTGACAATTTTGATGTAAATCTCCTTAAAAACGTATTCCACATATTCCTATTCCGGAATACGGTCAATCGAACGAATCCTTAATTAGTCCGTTGACATTGCTTTGATAAAACGTGCAGGTCAAACCGCTTTTAGGCATTATAATAAAGGCAGTGTCATTCCAAATTTTAGGCAATCGTGACTTACGAATCCGGAAGAAAAATTGGAGTGTTGCCTTAGGATCTTCATCGGCTCAGAAAAGCTTTGGCCAGGGGAAGCGGTTACAAATCTATCGCAGACGCGGTTATGGATAGTGCTGCGCTTAGACAAGCCGTAGAAGATCGTCTTTGTTCTGATGTGAACACTGAATGTAAGAGATTGTGTTCGAAGACAAACCCTACGCTGTTAAGAACAGCAACGAAGGACAACGTTTTAAATTTCTCTTGGCGTGCCGTAGGACAAGAAATTCGTGAAAAGTCGCCGCTATTTTATCGTCTTCTCTTGGCTTCGGCCGATCCAAGGTCACTTTCTAAAAGCAGCGACCCTGAATCAACTGAAAGGTACCCTGGTCTTTGTACTGCGGCCGCTGTCTTGCTCAAAAACCGCGACAAAGGCATGACCTTGGTTCCTTATGTCATCAGCACCATTCTCAAGGTCGGAAGGACTTCGAAAGGGGTAAGCACGAAGTTGTTTGTTTTCCTCGTTGTGGTTCGATAGCCAGTTTGGACATACTTGAATCATAAACATTATTTCAGTAATCGTGGTCCAGGACGTTATCGGTCACCAATATTAGTAATTACCCTTATGGCAAAGAACATACTGTAGCTCATTTCTTGTTCTAGAGGTTTTTCATGTTTTTGAAAGAAAAGTAAATTAATGGGTGTCTTTTAGAGTCCTTAATGGCTTGTTTATGTTTGTGCTATCAAACATATCTATGTACGTTACAAATTTGCAAACAGTATGTTAATAATTTACTAAGTTATAAGTGAAACTGCTCATTTCTAGATGGATGACAGTTGAAATGATGATAATGATGATAATGATAATACTGATAATAATGATAATAATGATAATAATGATAATAATAATAATGATAATAATGATAATAATAATAATAATAACATGCCCTCTAGGGAGTGGGTTGGCATGTATTATTTGGAGCAACAAGTTAAAAAAGTGTTTTTGGTTCTGTGTCAGGCCCTTGTTAGGCTCAACAAACTTGGTGTCACAATGTCCCCAAAAAGCATTAACAAGGCGCTAGATCTTCTTGGAGAGAATTTTGATCTCGCTATTAAAAGCTGGAAAGGTGACATTACTGCCCATCTTGAAAAATGTTCTAAACTCGTGCAACAAGGTTGTGACCTTGAGAGGAGAAAAGAGGAATTGGTCCAATTGACTGCAGCAGGTGCAAATGTAGAAGAACAGATTACAGCAGCAGATGTATCCCTGTTCAGCATTAATGAAGAAAAAAAGAAGCTTTTTGAAAATCGACCTAGCAGCTTCAACCTTGTACTGGATAATGTGGACCTTAAAGTTCTGGCTTCAAATATGACATCACATGATCAGAATAGAGATTTTCACTGGTGTAATCACAATGCGTACATGGACCGCGTGAACCCCACCCATTTAGCAGATGATTCACCAATAGCCGATCTTGAAGATGTACCAAACAGTGCCTTCCTTCCCAGCTTTAATGACCAGAATTTATTACTGTCTGACTTCACTGTTCTCGTTGGTAGGGTCCTGGTGGAAAATTTCAGTGCTTTTGAGATATTCAAGGATGTCATACCCTTACACATCAAACATAAGTACTCAGATGCAATGAAGAATAAAACAGAAACAGTAAGATTATTGATGAGTAGCTCGGTCATCACTACATTCTAGGGGTACTCTCTTGTTAATTGCAATATCTCTGCTTCTAATTGCTATTTCACCCTCCAAATTTTTCCCATATCGTACAAATAAGTCTTTTTGGTGTACAAATAATTTAAGTTGTATCCTTTTCAAAATAAACCTGAAGAAAGATTTGAATCTGAAATAGGCCATGCCCACAAAGGATTATGGGTAAATGGAAAAACTGCTTTCTATATCACATAACTGTAACTTTTTGCATGAGTCTGCTCGAAACAAACATTAAAAGCAAAAGTGGACATAGAGAAATAATAAAGGGAGCATTTTAGCATTTGAAGTCTTTTTGACCTATGTAACACAAAAATGGAGTCATGATTGTGCTACTCATCTATTGTTACAGATGTAACTCAGAGACTAACCCAGTTACTTACCTTACATCTTAAAAAATGCATGACATTGGAATTTATCAATAAAAAACTATTATGAGTAACAAATAGTAAAAAAAAAAAAACAGTACAGTGACTATTATCAGTTTCGTCATTTTCTTCATGTAAGGTTCATCTTGGTGTCATTTTTAAAGATGAAAATTTGGGAGAGGACATGATCGATATTGTAAGGGAACTCCATGGATTGGTGCCGGTTGTACTTGATAATGAAAAAGAGGTGTTTGACCGTGTCCCTGTTGTTGGAGACCAGAAAACAATGGAGAGAGGTGTAGAAGCACAGTTTTCTGTTCGCAATGCCTACAGCAAAACACGTAGATTGGAGGGCCTCTTCTTTCAACTTGCTGATTCGCATCATGAAAACAAGTTCCTATCAGTAAGTTTTTGAAACAAATTATTACCATGTGACACATCATTGTACAGTCAAACCAGTTAAACCAGTACCACTTGAAGTATTTCAGGAATATTTATTGTGTTAGGACACAAACTAGCCGCAAAACCACAAACTAAATAGCTTTCTTGCTTACAGTTTAGTTTCTCACACCTGACTGACTTTCTTCTTGCAACACAATAACATTCCAGAAATATTTCCAGTGTTTACAGTTTTCCTGGTTTCATGTAAGTCTGCAAGTCTGAGAGGAATAACTCATCACTGTCACATTGTGTGTCTCAATAGGAAAAATTAGTGAGAATAGTTGTTTTTTCCCTGTCGAATCACTGCATTTGAGATCTACTATGAGAAACCACCTCTGCTGTGTGATCACATTAAGTGACATTTCGAGAGAATGTTTCATTGGACTATAAATGAAACAGTTTATTTAGCCACACTTTTTATTCTTTTATCCAGTTAATTTTTTCTAGATACTACAGCAGTTCCTCAGCGTCTGACAATAAGACTTTGCTGTTTGCTTTGAGAAACCTTGTGAACTGGCGCGATGTGGTCAGTGATGCCCAGCAAAAACCTGCTCCATCTAAGCGGTTTGTGAATTTGGTGTTGGATACAAGTATCATTGCTGCAGCCCTTAAGTTCTTTGGCATGGAAACAACAGAAGACAAACCCACAAAGCACAGTATCAGCCCAGAATTAGCAACAGGACTCAAGGTGTTGCCCCAACGTTTTTTTTATAGTGATCAAAGAATTCATTCAAACCTATGTAGTTGATGGAACTCTCTATGAAAATCACTTCAACAATATTCAAGCACTACAGGAATGGGAAACACCACTAACTAATCAGCCTATACTTCCAAATGGCAAGTATCCTTGTAGATTCCCAGGGTGTTCAAGCTCATTTAAACATGATGGAGTCCACAGGATGAGGCATGAACTGTCTCATGACCCCCCAACCAGTATTCCTGAGGAACCAGTACTTGTTAATACTGTGCCTGATCCCACTGATCAAAATCCTAAACCCAAAGATGACATTTTTGACTATCACTGTGGCTTCATGAACATGGCTTTACCGTTACGGAACTTCATGGATGCCGTAAAAGAGGGTGATGGTGAAAGGATAATAAGATGTATCAAGATGTTCATTTTGCATTTCAAACAGGATGGCAGTGGCAGCACCAAGTATGCTTTGGAGGCTTTGTTCCACATGTTTCAAATGTATGCTTTGCTCAGTCCCAGAGAAGCGGAAAGGATGAAATGGAACAGAACAGTCAACAATCATGGCAAGCCAGGATGTAATGTTGCCATGGATCTAGCCTTGGAACATGACAATCATTTGATCAAAGATATGATTAGAGGTCTGGGGGCTAATATCAGTGAAGCTAGTGTCCGTAGAATTTGTAGGGCATTCTTCGTCATTAAAGCGTTTTTGGAACACCTGGACCTAGAGATGAAAGTTAAGAAGATCTCAGGTGAACATTCCAAGAAATCTGTAGGGCAAGATTTGAAGCACTTGAAAACACTTGATGAACAGAATGTATTTGATAAACAGCCAACCCGGGAAGCAATGTTTTCCTTTCCAGACTGTCCAAGAGACTACCTCCAATTGCTAGAATCAAAGGGATTATTCTCTTGGATAAATGAGCATAAGAAAAATGTCAGACTTGGGAAAAGGCCACGATAAATCCATGCAAAATAATTACATATTTTCGTCAAATTTCTGTTCAAATCTCCCAAACAGCGGCTGGTAATTGAGCCTAATCTCCTGAAGGCAGTCATCTTTTCTAAAATACTAAGAATGTACCTTTCTACACAAGGCTCTATTGATGGGACAGAAATTTTTCTTTTTTCTGTATTTTAAGTGGCTTCTTTAGGCTCGATTACCAGCCACTGTTTGGGAAAATGAGCCATGCCAAGAAAGTCGTGCCAGATAGCCCGGGGCTAGTGGATTTTGTTCATCACTTGCCCGAAAAGCAAGTGACGTTTTTAGGGAAATTCAAATTTCAGAAGCACTGTAATCAATGTTGGTCATCAACTTTTTTTTAAAGGGGGGGGGGGGGGGGCTTTTAAAAGGACTCTTGGGCTAGTACTTACTAGTGACAACTTGCTCGAATGGCAAGGCATAAAACCGACTTTCTTTGTACCCTGTTCTTGAGGTAGGTTGTCTGCATTAGACAAAAATTAATTGTTAATTAAATTTAATTAATTAATAAACATTTTTTGTACAATACCCTCAAGGCTTTACAGTATACACCACTTTCATAAATGGCGACCACTTTTACATTCTTTTGTCTTTATGTTAATTAGACCTACTGCCCTCACTTTGAAACAAAAATTCTTTTGAAATTTGCTCGTCTTGGCGAGGCTAGTGAGGCTTATTAGCATTAAAACAAAAGAATATTTTATTTGGCCGCCATTATGAAAGAGGTCTATAGGCTGAAGCTAAAATAGACTTCAATGGAACTGATTCTGATACAGCTACAGGTATACCACCCAACAACCTATATGAACAGCTTTTGACATAAAAAATGGGAAATTTCAGCAGACCATTGCCAATACTGTTTATTTACAACAAGTCTGTTTACCCAACAGCCTTAATAGCCTCTAGTTCCAAGCAAGACTAGATATCGATCAGCTGAACAATACCAAGCCACATTTCCATTGTGTACCTAATAAACTGTATCACAATATTACAACTACATGTACGTTCTGCTTGGATTGGACGTCTAAATCATCTCACTGTAGGAAAAAACCCAAAAGTGCTTTTGACCTTTCCAGTGACAGTTATAGGCTTGATTACCTGCTGTTGTTCGGGACAGACCCGGGATACAGTGGAAATTGAGCCTATAACGATTCGCAATTTATATATTTGTGAGTTGATGTACAGTGACCTGACCCAGTTTTCTAACTAAGCCAATTTTTTTTTAAAAATCTGATCGCTCACTACTCTAGAAAGACAATCAGTTGGATCCTCTTGGCCATCTGGGAAGTTTGACTTAAAGAAAACAAAATCACAACAGTCCCCCTGACATTTACAGTTTTTCTTGCAAAAGTCACAACAATTATGCACTGGTTCAATTAAAGGCAATTTTTCAAGGTCCACATCAAAGTTTTTAAGGAGTATTTTCCTTCTGCATGAAGATGATTCCCGCACATAACTTTTTATTTCCTCAGAACAGTGCTTCATCATAAGGCTTGAGTAAAGAACCACAGACTTGCACATTTCATAGTTTGACCTACCAGCTCTGCCACTTTCTTGCAGATATGTTTCAAGGTTGTAAGAAGGGCCATAGTGCAGAACTGTCTTGACATTCTTGCAATCAATACCCATACCATAGGCAATGGTGGCTATCAAGACACGGACTGAGCCATTTGTTTCCCCCATTGACTCCAAAATATGATCTCTATTGAGATCATCAATTCTACTGTGAAACATATCCACAGTCCTCTTCTTAGGGTCACCAGAATTGCCAATGTACATGTCATCACCAAGTTCTGACATGAAGAAAGAATATAAAAGGCTGGTGACTTTGATTGTCTGGCAATATATAATTGTCCTCTCTGTTAATCCTTTGTGCTCCTGTAACTCTTTAACTAATGCCTTAAATGTGTGAGCAGGATCAGGGGTGATAACTTGAACAGCATAACTTATGTTATCTCTGTTTGGGCTATCCATTATCAATGCTGGGCTCTTCATCTCAAGAGACCACATGATCTTGAGTCTTGTGGAAGTGCTTGCTGTAGCAGTCAGTGCAATCAGGGGGACTTTACCTACAATTGAGCGGATCTCATTGATCCGGCCAAACCATTTTCGAAAAGCCATTTCCCCTTTCTTCACTGCATAACCCCTGAATTGGAAACATACAATAATTGTATGTTAACTGGGGTGTAGCATGGTTAAGTTAAAGTTGGTGATAGCATTTATGTTCCATTTTAGCTTAGTTGTATTCTCCTTTTTCTTTGCCTCCTTTCCCTTGGTATCCATAATCTCAAGCACTTAAAATCAGAAGACGCAGGAACTTAGGAATAATCCTTGGCAAAAAAATTATTCTCAGCGGTAATTTTTATCAATAACACATACTGCACGTACATGCCAGAGAAAGAACTAAAGACTAATTAAATACACATGATTATATTTATGTCTAAGAAAGGAAGTATCTCTAGCACTGCAACTGTTTGTGATATACCATGTCTCAAAACAATATCTTCTTTAATGAAATACAGCACAGCTACATTATCCTACTTTGAAATTGAATCATATAATGCACATCGATTACATGTCAGAGTGTATGCTTCGTCTAGATATTCCACGGTTTACAATCAGAATTTGTCCACATGTTAATATAAAGAATAGCTTCACTTAAACTAGGCTCGATTTCCGCTGTCTCTGAAAGAGCATTTAAAGAGTTAAAATACAGAGGGAAACGCGATAAGGTGAATGGACTTACCAGTGAGAAATGCAGTGAGCTTCATCAACTGCAATCAAACACAATCTCTTTTTGTAGGCATCGTTGCTGAGCATTGCCCGCCATCTTTCGGTAGATAAAAATGCCTCGGGTGAGCCATACACGATTTGGCATTCCCTGCGTTCCACTCTTTGCTTGGCCTCTTCGCTCTCCTGATCGTCCCCTATAAAATCGGCCTTGATTCCCACAGACTTAAGGTACCGCACTTGGTCTTGCATAAGAGATGCTAGAGGAGAAATCACAACTGCGATCGACTTCGCATTTGACAAAGGTCTTACAGTGTCGAAAACGATCGGTGCGGACTGAAAAATCAATGATTTTCCATACCCTGTTGGTTGAATGACAAACACATCTTGACCTTTAACTATGTGTTGCAGTGCCTCTCGCTGAGAATCTTTTAAATTTTGAAGTTTAAAGGACTCTAAAACTCGCTCGAAAGCCAAATTCATCTTTGTGATATTGTCCGCCATTTTGACAACTCTGTTTTGATGTGATAATTTATGCGACAATCCTGCCAGACGAAAATCTGCAGGCGGCAACATGATTGGCTAAAACCAACAAAGGAAATCGCACGCGTCCAGCCGAGATTTCGGGAGTGAGCGCTGGCTCATTTCCCGAAACAGCGGCTGGTAATCGAGCCTATAGGTGAGCCCCTGTTTTGATCAATTCAACCAATAGCTAGAAATGCATTATATGGGAGTAACAAATTGAAAACCTTGTTACTTGTTTAAGTAATAACACAAGCTTTAGTGTTATTCACAAATTATTTTATGTTATACTATTCTCCAGAATATTTACGTGATGGAATACCTAATTTGCTAATACCAAGTACAAATTGGGCGAGTCAATTCTCAGTTGATACATGCATTATTGTGGTGATTACCATTCCATGTATTGAATATTCACTTTCAATCACTGAATGGAATTCGAACTAAAGTTTAGCTTGTAAAGCCACAAGCTAGTAGTAGAATATAAACTGTAATTTTACTTAGCTTGTATATGTAGGTATGTGTAAATACAGTAGGTTAGAATTTGTTGTAGCCAATTAAGCTGCAGAAAGTTATTATCCTAAATTATAAGACTTGCACTTGCATGTATCCTGACTCATTCACATACTTGTGCTACATACAGGAGTGGGGAAAAAAGGGTGATCTGACCGCAAGAAAGTCATCAAGCATCACTGATTTCTTGGTCCAACAAAGTAAAAAAAGGTAAAGGTAAATTCTCAGCTGTTTCTAATATCACATTAACTGAAATGTAAAAAACGTAAAGGATTTTGGGTTTTTCTGCAATGTCAATCAAACCGTTAACAGGGCATCCAATTCTTTCACTGACAATGATTACATGATTAGACAAGAACACAAAGTTATTAATTTCTTTTTGACAAACAGGGACAACCATGACAAAAATGGACAAAAATAATAATAATAATAATAACTTAAAAACTTATATAGCGCATGCTTCATGACAGAATGATCGCATGCGCTTAACATGGATTAAGATACCAATAAAATTTATCAGTTCATATAAGCTAAGAATATGTTCATTAAATAGATTTGTAAGTTAACTTAAGATTAATTACATGAATTCAAGGTGCCAATAAAATTGTTAATTCCTGTAAGCTAAAAATATGCTAATTTGAAATAATAAGTTTTAAGTTGACTTTTAAAATTGTTAATTGTGGTGGCTTTCCGAATGAAGGAAGGAAGTGAATTCCAAACGTGAGGAGCAGCCATACTAAAAGAACGGTCACCAAGTGTAGAATAAGACTTACGTAAAGGAAAATTTAAAAGTAATTCATTGCCAGATGCAAAGAGTAATTTGCACCGGTCTTAATGGAAATAAGATCACTTATGTAGGACGGCGCTAAGCCACTGATTGCCTTGTACGTTAAAAGTGCATTTTGAACCTGATTCTGTAGATTATGGGAAGCCAATGAAGGTTCATCAATAATGGGGTAATGTGACAGAATTTACTTTCCTTATAAACCAATCTGGCGGCCGAGTTTTGGACCCTTTGAAGCTTGGATAACTGGTAGTCGGCTAGACCATACAATAAGCTATTGCAGTAATCGATTCTGCATGTGACAAAAGAGTGCACCAGTATTGCGGCCGCTTCTTGCATTAAATATTTTCTTATGCGTCTTATATTGTGTAACTGAAAGAATGATGCACTGCAAAGATTGGTCACATGTTGGGACATATCAAATGTATCATTGAACCAAGTACCCAGATTCCTAACAGATCTGGACTTGGTTATCAGATGATTTCCCACTCGTATGCTAGTTACATTGACTTTAGCTAATTGCTGACGGGTTCCGGTCATAATAAAGTCAGTTTTATCGTCGTTCAAAATAAGACTATTGTGCTGAGTCCATTTCTTGATGTCAGCAATGCAGGCCTCCATGGCACTCACAGCAGCATCTTGACACAAAGAGTTGCTCGGGCTGAATGAAAGGTATAGCTGAGAATCGTCTGCGTAGGAATGAAATTCAGGTAGGTGAACCTCAACGATATCAATTAAACTGCTACAATAGATGTTAAATAACAGCGGGCCAAGACAGGACCCTTGCGGAACGCCACAGTCAAGATGGAATGACTTCGATAGTTTATAATCAACAGCTACCCGCTGCGATCGACCAGATAAGTAGGAGCAAAACCATGATAGTACTGTACCTCCAATACCAAGCTTCGACGTCATGCTCTCAAGTAAGATTTCATGATTCACTGTGTCGAACGCAGCACTGAGATCTAACAGCACGAGAAGAGTAACATTTGCTTATTCATGTTAAGAAGGATGTCATTACAGACCTTTAGTAAGGCTGTCTCAGAACTGTGATGGCATCTATATGCAGATTGGAGAACTGGGTACAAGCCATGGCGAGACATGTGAGACTGCAGTTGGTCTGCAACAGCAGTCTCTGTCAGCTTGGAGATAAAGGCCAAATTGCTGACAGGGCGGAGATTCTTAAACAACATTTCGGTCCCGGGTTTCTTTAGTAGGGGGGTGACTATTGCTTCCTTCCATTTGTCGGCGAAGTGACCGCGCTTTAAAGACATATTGATAATTGTCGTAATAACAGGTAGCAGCTCATCTAAGCACTGCACAACCATTGAAGTTGGCATGGGGTCCAAGCAGGAGGACTTCTTAGCCGAGCGGGATATTAATTTCCTGACATCATCCACAGAGAGAGTATTAAACTCCGTTAATGAAACATCAGCACTACGTGAAACAGTAGAATCAACCATGGAAAACGATGAACTACTGGTTTCCAACTTCGAGTGGATGTCTTTAACCTTCCGAAGGAGGAACTCTCCAATATCATTAGCAAGTGCCGAGGTGTCAGTCCCATCCGCTAACGATAGAGTGTTAGACTCAGAGAGTAAGGACTTAGCTGCTCTAAATAATTTCCGTTGGTCAGTGCTATTGTCGCGGATAAAGTTGCTATAATACTTGGAGCGTGCACTATTCATAAGTTTAGTGACGTAATTCTTTTTTATTTTAAACGCCGCAAAATCCGCGAGTGACTTGCTAGCCCGCCATTTACGTTCAGCTTTTCGCCTCTGTCTGATTGCTGCCTTGATATCACAGTCAATCCAGGGAACACGTGGCCTGTTTACAACAGTTCTTTTATTCAAAGGGGCGTAACGATCGATCAGCGACGATAATGTAGAATTATAGCAATTAACCAAGTCGTCCAAATGTGCGAAGTCGTCATTGCAGAGGGTGGAGACTGAGAGATCCTCCTTAAGTGCCACAACATCCACTGCTTTGTATTTCCTGTAAGTATATGACTTAGAGCTGAATTGAGGTTTAATGGAATTTAACTTTGAATTTAACTTTGAATTTGAATGAATGTTCACAAGCTTGTCAACAATCATTAAGGTGCTGGTGTCTGCTAGGCAAGAATTGGTAAGAGGAAATTTAAAATCACATACAGTGTAGCTGCATGGTAATAACATTCTCTTGTTATTAGGTTAATGACGTCTTTGCTTGGAAAACAAGCAAGCTTGATGTTAGATCACCACCTGGCAAGGCCAATAATACTCAGCCAAAGAAAAAATTTAAGGTGAGTACTTATTATAAATAAGAGATAATAACATGTACAGTTATATATGTCATCACCACAATTGAACATATAAGTAACACATGCCCTGAAACTGACCAGGCTTTCAACACCCCTATCTTTTCTCATCAAAACATACTTCAGTATGGATTAATTTAATTTTAACCCAAATCAATTGTCCTCGACTCCTTTTTTGTATGATATACTTATTACATGTAGTTAATCAGAGCCTTATAAATTAAATTTTCAGAGTACCAAGACTTTGGCCACTAAATCAAAAGGTAGGATATATATAGTACAAGACATTTCATTCTCAGCATAGCTAATTCATCACATGTTTGTTGTTTCTGTTTGTTTGTTTTGTTTCTTTTTGTATAAAATATATATATATACATAAACAAATAGACTAAGATAAAATTGCTTCACTTATCTTTGGAGTGCTCAATGCAAGAATTTGCAGAGCAAAATACAAATGTAAGAAGGAAAGTATTACTAGTTACTCGAGTTTCACGCTCAAGGCGATCATCAGACTGATCGTTGTCTACGAGAAGACGTCGTATATAAGTGTTCAAATTTAGGAACGGTTGTAGCGACGCTTCCAGTGATTGGTTGTCATGAAAAACTTGTTTTCATGGCGGCATTTCGTTACCAGCTCAGATTTCTTGTTCAACAGAAAGGCGTTTCTTGCGCTCAAGATGCAAAGTTTTTCAGATAAACATAGGTTGCATCGAGAAGGGTTGCCTTTGTATGCTTTTGCTCTTTTTATGATGCGCCAGTTGATTGTGTAGTTGATGTTTTTGTCCTTTAAGTCCCAGTTGTGCTTGGAAAGTACAGTGTCATGTGAGTGTTTTTTGTCATTGAAAGAAAGTTTGTGGTTGTTGTACCGTGTTCTGAATTCGTTTTCCGTCATGCCAATGTAGGATCTTGAGTTACCGGAAGTTGTTGTGACAGTAGCTTCGTAGATAATGTTGCTGATTAGGCATGCACCGTCAAGAGGGCAAAGGTTTTTGTTTCTACGATTGCATTTGTTCTCACTGGAGGTCTCGTTGCACTCATTCAGGATCTTTTGATTGTGGCTTTTGATTATATTAGCCATGTTTGTAGTGCAGCTGTAGCTGACCTTGAGGTTGTTTCTATTGAATATTTTGTGGAGCTTGTGTGACTTTGGGAAATGCCTGTTCATCAGGCAAAGGAATGATTTAGCTATGTTGGTTCGAACATTCTGGCTGTATGGTGGGTTAAACCATATGATTTTTCTTGACCTGTTTCTGGATTTTGCTCTTCCTTGGTTTTGATTTTGATTTTGATTTTGATTTTGATTTTCAACATAATGGATTCGTTCTTTGTGCCCGCTGGATTTCAGGGCATTGTTGTACAACTGCGAGGATTTATCGAACTCGTCTTGGTCGCAGGACAAACTCGATACTCTAGTGCCTATGGATGTTGGAATTTGCCTAATTATAGAAGGAGGGTGATTGGATCTGGCGTTGATGTACAATGGATCGTTGTCTGGTTTTCTGTATGGGAAATACCTTCCAGTTGTTGGGTTTAGCGTGACATCGAGATAATTCACCACCTTGAGGTTGCCTTGCACTGTTATTTTCAATCCAAGGTCTCCGATGACCTTAGAAAGAGCTTTTCTTGTTCTGTCGCCCGCTCTTGCATTCATATTCTTAAAGACCACCAGGCCGTCGTCTCTGTACAAGCCAATGTCCCCTTCCGGGAATTTCTATTGTAGTGTGTGTAGGATGTACAGGCCGACCAGCTCGCATCCTCGGCTCCGTCGTAGCAACCCATGGCTACATCGAACATAGGGGAATCCCCTCTCTTGACCCAGGGTTCGTTTTTATCGAAGAGGAGGGTTTTCCTTGAGTGCATGATGATTTCAATCTCCTGCTCTGAGACGGTTGTATGTTGTTTTGCATACCCTAGCGATGACCACAGTATTTCCTCTGATATGGATGGGTAAAAATCCACAATGTCAAAAATCAATCCTGATTGCAGAGAATTTGTGAAATTGTCTCCTCGGACCTGACCATCTGAAGGCCAAAATTGTGTATGTGTTGTACAGTAATATGTGTTCCTAGTGTAGTTAGTTCAGTGGCTGAGCGGTTAAGGCATCCGACTGGTAATCTGGAGACCCAGGTTCAATTCCTGGCTGAGCCACATTTTCACTTAATTGCTTAGTTGTGCTGATTTCTGTTCCCAAATTAACCTTGTCTGTTGTATTTCTCAGCAATGCCTAATGAATCGCCATCCAAACGGGAATAGGCTGGTGATCCTAAGTAATTAAGGCAATCAGTTGCTAATATATCCCCTCCCTACCTTACTGTACTATATATATATATATATATATGTATAGGTGTTCTCTATAAACGTGTCTTGTCTTCATTTGTGTTTTACATAATTCCTTCATGAAGAAAACATCTACTCGTATTGGATGCTTGTGAAAGACTTCTATATATATATAACTCTTTTATGTGTTCACAAATAAAAGTAAGAACACCAATATTGAGCCATCAGTCATACCTGTCAATAGTGTCATTGTTTTTGGTTTCAGATGAGGATTATTGCAATGAACAGGGCCCCTTATCCCTTGCTAAGGTCATTATGTTTACCAACTTTAAAACTTGTTTATCAACCTTATACATGTATGTTTGATTAATTTAGCAAAAAAGGTGACTCTGGCTGAGTAATAATTCAGAGGCGTGACTCCAACAACCTTCTCTCTGAGGCCAACGATGTTGATAAAAGCACACAGTAAAGTCAAACCTGCATTACCCACAGAAAAATTAATAGCCAGGTATCAGCTTAATAAATAGAGTGCCACTTAATAGAGGTTTCACTCTATCATTACCTTTCCACAGGAGCCCATTGAAACAAGTTTCCAGCTAGCTACAGCACGACAGAGGGACAAGGCTGCAAATAACAGCCGGCCATCGTCCGGTAAAATTGAGGTTTTGACCGGCGAAAAATTAGTCTGGTCTGTCACTCTGACAGGGAACTTTTCATTGAAGTTGAACTTTTATGCTACTTTAAGAGCGAGGTCACAGAAGACTGATTAGTGATAACACTATTACATCTCCTGTCTGTGATTTGATAGTATTAAGCCATTAAAGCAGTAAAATAGGCTGTTTTGTTCAATTCTTAATTTTCACTCTTTCAATGGGATTTTTTTTGTCCGACTAGTATACTGTTTCCTTGTCAGGTCAGGTCTCAGTCGTGTCTGACCTGACAAGTGACCTGCTTATAATAAAAACATTATTTGCAGCCTTAAGCTTGGAGGGAGATAAAGTTTTTGAGGCTCCTTTTGAAAATCAAATTCAGCTAAATAATATTATTTAATCAGAGCCTTATCAATTGATTATTTTTCAGAGTACCCAGACATTAACGTTGACCACTAAGTCAAAAGGTAAGTTACAAATTATGTACTGATTAATGTATGGCTGTCACTTTATTGACTTAGGATATATCCTATTGTAGGAGACATCTCAGTCTGAGCTTCCTCATGTTTGTTTGTTTTTGTGTATGTCATCGTTTGTAATTCCCTGTTATATTGACTGCTGGCAAAAGCAAAAGCAAGAATATAAATACTAAGCCATGAATAACAGACATCTTCACATTATTGTAACTGCTTATGATTCCAGGTGATAATTGTGCAATAATGAACATAAGCAAGAAGGGAACCCCATCTCAAGTTAAGGTAATTATTGCATATGCAAATACTTGCTAACATATAAATTCATGAACCTTATATATATATATATATATATGTATGTGCATATATATATATATATATATATATATATAGGTTTAATACAATGTATATATGTCCCTCACATTTACATAAGAAATTATTATTTTGTGGTAATAGTTAATTTCTTGTCTTTTATGGGAAATGGGTGGCAGTGGCCTATGACAAGGCCTTCTATATTGGGCAGGTCACTGCCATCACCTCTCACGAGGAGATGGACCTCGACTTTCTAGCCCATACCAAAGACAAAGGGCTATTGAAATGGCCACGGCAGAAAGACTGTGCCACTGTACTCACAAAATATGTTTTCTCATGTACACCAGAGATGCAACCTGTTGGAAAACAGTTTGTTTTACACAACTTTGCTAACATTAAGCAATTGTATGAGAATTATAAAAAACGTACATGAAGGAAAATAATCATTAATAACTTCCTGATCATTCTACATGTACAGTCAAGGCTTGCTTTTCTAGCCCCCAATGAATTTAAAACACAATGGACTCAAATGCTCTTTGAAGGATAGTGACTGTTCACAAAAGCAACTAAATATTAATTGGAGTGCTTTTCAATTGAGTGTACCAAAACTAAAGAAAAAATAACGGCCGATCAGAACAAAAGAAAATATCAGAGGGAGCAAAAGAGAGCTCAAAGGAAACGCATGTAAAAAAAACCCGCCTGGAGGGCAGAAAAATGCAAGTGATCAAGTCACAATTGGCTCATTGAGTGGAACCAATTTTCTAGCCCATTCATAGATCTGGAGCATTTATAGGAAAGCAAAACCAACACATGTATAATCCCAGATTACTTTCAACACTCAATTACCCTATAGCTAGTAATAGTAAGGTTTAACTTCCAACTGATTATGGTTTCCATTTGTGCGCACGTACACAATAATGTTTGTATGTAGGATGTATGTTTTCTTCAATTTTTTGTTGATGTTATCTGTATGAATTTATATAATTATTATGAATTGTGATATCTATATCCACAAATCCAATGCAAACAAAACATGTTAGTGAATGAACTCAGAAAAGTAATGGCTAGATTCTATGTTATAAAGAAGTTACAGTTGTTGGTGATAATGATATAATGTGCTGTACTGCCACTATATAGAATACTACTTTTAAATGAGAATGATAAAGTATTATTTATGATGATTCTCTTTTTTTTTTCTCAAGATACAAATTACTATTTTTCACAATAATTTAAAAGATGAAAGAAAAATTTTTCGCTTTACAAAAAACATTTTTCATTAATATACAATATTTCTTTTGGTACTCTAGCACGATAAGAATTGTGATGTTATATAAAAAGATGTTAACAATTAATCATTATAATGATATTATAAAGAGATATATATAACTATGATTGTATTAATTTTGATAAAACAGTAATTATAATTATATTTGTTATTATGTTATTACTACAAAGTACATGCAGAAAATTTTCAAAATATGCTGCTTAATTCTCCACAATAAGGTAGCAATAAATGTGATATACATTTTGTGATCGAGCATTGTCAAGGTCATTGGTCTGTCTGGTCACCAAAGGGCTGTAAAGTGAAAATTTTTTGTTGTTATGGAGATTTAGTAGGACAATTGACCAATCATTTGTCGTATTGTGAGCATATTTTGACAGCTGATAAGAGACCCCACAAGGGCTGGCTTTTCGCCCTTTCAATCGCGCGATCAAATTACGCGAAAACAACAGCCGATGCGCCAGATAACGCATCAAACGATGGGGATATTCATGCTTTTTTTTTCGGATTCGAAGGATCTAGGGATCTAAGGGATCTTTTATGGCTTTCCTGTAAGAGGAGGGGATACTAGAGACAACAATTTTGATTTAGACGCCTTTAAAAGTGACGAAGAAGACGGTGAAAACCTAGCGACCGTTGATAAACAAGAAGCTCGCTGGAATGATCAGCTCGATAATATTCAAGTTCCAGATTTCGTGGCAGCCACTGCTCTTTATTTCGTTTTAGATAATCATAATGAATGAAATATTTTTCTTAGTTTTCATAGGAGATGATCTATGGGAATTAATGGTAAAAGGAACGAGTAGGTATGCCTGTCAAAAACTCTTAAAACCCCCGAGCACATTGCCATTTTTCATGGAGTAAGCCGCGCAGAATTAAAGGCCTTCGTAGCAATTAACGTCATAATGGGCATTGATTTGCTCCTAAATTTAGCTTTATATTGATCAACCGATGGATTTTTTGCAAATAACAAGTTTTTTTTTTCCTAAAGTAAATTGGTAATCGAAGGAATTTTCACCTTCGGCATACCTCGGAAGATCAGTGTCTTCAACAAATAAATCAATCCGATCGTGCGTTTATATTCCGTAAATGCGAGAATACCTCCAGCTGTTGGTTTTCTTGTGTTTTGTAAGTTATCTTTCAGTGAAAGTTTTCGAAAGAGCACTTTTGTACACAATTTGACCTTGTTTGTTCTCTCATGAAACATGATAGTGATCAATTAACTAAATTAATCTTGCGGTTTTGTGCACGTGTATTTTGACAAGCAGAAAGCTCCTCGTGAAATTTTGTTTCGGCAGCAGCGTTTGTGCATAATTTTTGCACTTATACCTGCAAGAAAACAAAGCGATTGGAATAAATTTCAAGCAATTTTTATCCATTGAGTGGTTAGACTTAACTGTAAATTGCACAAGGCATATTTTGAGTTATAATATATATTTTTCAAGCGCTTTCTTTAGTTAGCGATCAAAAACTTTCTTGATTGCTTAACGCGCGCTGCTTCGAAAATTCTACCTTTACATTTTCAGTTGAGCCTTAGGACGTGTTTTCAATCACTTTTTAGCAATATTTTTACATCATCTGGAAGTTCACTGTTTCTTCTTCAAGGTGAACTTAATTCTAGAACTCAGTATCTTGTGTACATTTACTGCGCATATGGTTTATTTTTAACGCTCGCTTTCCACTGCAAAACCTCGAAAATTTTCCAAGTATCTTACACATCACATTAATGGGTTAATGCGTGCGCATGCT